>CM052890.1:237689-282386 GCA_028534135.1 Potos flavus | reverse complement strand
CTTTCTGTAGGTTGCCTTTTAGTTTTGCTGATTGTTCCTTTGGCCGTGCGGAAGCTTTCTATTTTGATGTAGTTTATTCAGTAGTTTACTTTTGCTTTTGCTTCCCTTGCCTCAGGAGACAGATCTAGAAACACGTTGCTGCAGCCGATTGTGTTGTCCTCTAGGATTTTATGGTTTCAGGTCTCACATTTGGGTCTTTCATCCATTTTGAATCTATTGCGTGTGGTGTAATAAACCGGCCCAGTTTCATTCTTCCGCATGTCGCTGTCCACTTCTCCCGACACCATTTGTTGAAGAGACTGTCCTTTTCCGGTCGGACGCTGTTTCCTGCTTTGTCGAAGATGGACTGACCATGGAGACGTGGGTTCGCGTCCGGCTGTCGTGCTGACCTATGTGTCGGGTTTGCTCCGGTCCCGTTCGGTGTCCGGTCCCCACCGCTCCGTAGTATCACTCGGACTCCAGAGCGGAGACGCTTCCAGCTTTGCTTTCCTTTTTCAAGGTTGCTTTGGCTCTTCGGGGTCTCCTGTGGTCCCACACACATGTTAGGGTCGCTTGTTGCAGCTCCGGGAAAAACGCTGTTGGTATTTTGATAGGGATCGCATGGGATGTGTAGATTAGTATAGACATTTTAACAGTACCCTGCCAATCCACGAGCATGGATCGTCTTTCCATTTCTTTGTGTCCTCGTCAACGTCTTTCATCTGTTTTCTAGTTTTCAGGGTACAGGGCTTTCACATCTTTATCCCTACGTATTTTATGATTTTGGGTGCAATTGTAAATGGGATTGCTTTCTGCATTTCTCCTTCTGCTGTTTCATTATCCGTGTGTAGAAATGCAACAGGTTGGTGTACCTCGATTTTGTATTCTGTGACGTTACTGAATTGGTGTGTCCGTTGTAGCAGTTTTTTGGTGGAGTCTTTGGGGTTTTCTACATAGAGCATCATGTCATCTGCAGATCGTGAAAGTTTCACTCCTTCCTCACCATTTGGATGTCTTTTATTTCCGAGGCTGGGACTTCTGGTGTATGTTGAACAACAGTGATGGTGACACTGGACGTCCTTGTCTTGTTCGTGACCTTAGAGGAAAAGCTCTCTGTTTTTGCCCATTGATACGATGTGAGCTGTGGGTTTTCACATATGGCCTTTATCATGTTGCGGTATGTTCCCTCTCACCCTACTTTTTCGCGGGTTTTTACCATGAATGGATGCTATACTTTGTCAGTTGCCTTTTCTGCATGTGTCAAGAGGATCCCATGCTCCTTGTCCTTCCCCTTGTTGATGTGAGGTATCACGTTGATTGATTTGCAAATATTGAACCATACTTGCAGCCCAGGAATCAATCTCACTTGATTGTCATGAATGATTCTTTTAATGTACCATTGGATTTGGTTTCCTAGTATTTTGTTGAGGATTTTTGCATCCATATTCATCAGGGATATTGCCCTGTAATTTTCTTTTTGAGTGGTGTCTTTTTCTGGTTTTGCTATCACGGTAATGCTGGCCTCACAGAATGATTCTGGCAGTTTTCTTTCCATTTCTGTTTTTGGAATAGTTTGAGAAGAATAGGTATTAACTCTTCTTTAAATGTCTGATAGAATATTTCTGGGAAGGTGTCTGGCCCTAGGCTTCTTGTTTGTTAGGAGATTTTGGATGACTGATGCAATGTCTTTGCTGGTTTTTGGTCTGTTCAAATTTTCTATTTCTTCCTGTTTCAGTTTTGGTAGTTTGTGTGTTTCTAGAAATGCATTTATTTCTTTTAGGTGGTCCACTTTGTTGGCATGTAATTTTTCATAATATTCTTACAATTGGGGGCGCCTGGGTGGCTCAGTGAGCCACCTTCGGCTCAGGTCAGGATCTCAGGGTCCTGGGATCGAGCCCCGCATCGGGCTCTCTGCTCAGCGGGGAGCCTGCTTCCCCTCCACCCCCTGCCTGCCTCTCTGCCTACTTGTGATCTCTCTCTCTCTGTCAAATAAGTAAATAAAAAATCTTTTAAAAAATATTCTTACAATTATTTGTATTTCTGTGGTGTTATTTCTCCTCTTACATTTGTGATGTTGTTTGAGTCCTCTCTCTCCCCTCTCTCTCTTTTTTATGAGTCTAGTTAGAGGCTTCTCAATTCTGTTGATCTTTTCAAAGAACCACCTTTGAACCTCTGGTTTCGTTGATCTCTTCTATTGCATTTTTTTAGTTTCTCTACCATTTATGTCTGCTCTAATCTTTCTTACTGTCTTCCTTCTGCTGGTTTGGGTTTTTCTTTTTCTAGCTTCCTTAGGGAAATGTTAGGTTGTTTATTTGAGATGTTTAGAACAGTTTCATATTTAACTTCGAGCATCAATCTTGAAGGGACGGAGGGCACTGGGCGGGCGGCTCCCGTGTGGGGCGCAGGGGTGGTGTTTCAGGAAGCATGCAGCGGCCCGGAAGTGCCTTCGGGTAATCGCTGCGAGCCGAAGGTGACAGAAGGGACAGCAATGAAATGAATCATTTGCGCCGAAGAGGGACCCATGAGCACTGCCCCGGGCGCACTCGGGGATTCCAGCAGGGAGGGGTGGGGAGGGCCAGCCCGCTCCGACCTCACTCCGGCTGCCACTCGCGGTGGGCTCAGCCGCGGCAGCATCGCCCACTGGGGCCCAGCTAGCGCGTCATTCCTGCTGATGTTCGGTTTGCAGACACGGCTGCATTCACGGCTGTGAGTGCCAAGCGCACAAGGACTTCCCGTTCAGTCTTACGTTCGTACGGATTTAAGAAAGGTTAGAATTCAAATAGTTTAAACACCCTGAGACAGAGGTGAGGGTCCGTGAAGATGATTTCCATCTGAGAGGGGCCCTACATCACTTCAGTTGGAGGACGCTGGGTCTGGGGGCTTCTGCGGGTCTTGGTGGCGCACGTCCTCAGGAAACCCCAGGCGCCTGTCTCTCCGGACTGTGTCCTCCAGTGGGCTGCGTCCGGCCCTGCAGCCCTCCCCCCGCCCCCCCCCCCAGCCTGGCCAGGAGTGCAGTGAAGTTCCAGATAAGCACCCTTCCCGCCTCCCGAATTATCTCCCCAGCGATGACGGCCACTTCCGCTCGACCGAAGTGTAGTGAGTCCCCTTCTTGCAGAGACAGCCCCCAAGTCCTCGCCACCAGTGCCCTCGGGGCTGCCACTGCAGGGGCGCCCGAGCACCTGGGATGGGCCTGAGGGCCCGAGGTTTTAGAACCCCAGCCTGGGACAAAGACATACCAGACCTCAGCCCCAAATGCAGTGCTATCACGGAAAAGAATTACCCACACGCGTGCTATCGCTTCACATAAAAACGGGAATATTTTCATTTTCATGAAAAATGAAATAGGTGTTTTTGGAAACCATGCATTATTTTGTATTATTTCCTTTTCTGTTACATTAATACTATTATTTAAACAAAACCACCACAGGCCTAGTTAACAGTGAAATTAATAATAAAGAATAGAAGAAATCATGAAGAAATTATATAATGTTTCTTTCTGTCTTCCACTACAACACGTTATTTTACCCTTAAAAAATTCCTTTATTGGATATTTTAATTTTGCAGACTATGTTATTATGTATTCTGATGACACATACATGGACAACTTTCTGCTTCGCTGAAACTTTTGAGGTAATTGTAGACGCACATGCAGTTCTAAGAAATAACGCAGCCTTTCCATCCGCAACAGCAACATTTTGCAAAGGGTAAATGACAGGGTATACTATCTCTATCGCAGCCAGGACCCTGACGTGGACAAAACCCACCCACCGTATTCGGACCTCCCGGAGCGCACTTCCACTCCTGGGTGTGCGATGTGTGGTTCTGTGGATTTTCGCACCTGGGAGGTTCTTTGGGCGGTTTCAGCCCCACGGGGGTCTCCCCTGTGGCCTTCCCTAACTACCCCCACCCCCCGCAGCCCCTGGTTCCCTTCCCCCACCCCGTCCTTAACCCCTGGAAACCACAAATCTGCCCTGCTTTTCTACAATTTTGTCATTGCACAAATGTTATGTAAATCGGGGCACCTGCCTGGCTCGGTGGGTGGAGGGTGCTGGCTCTTGATCTTGAGGTCCCGAGTCGTTCTGGCCCCACGGTGGGCGTAGCTTACTTGAAAGAAATGTTACATAGAAGTGGGATCACACAGGACGTAAGCTTCTGAGGTTGGCTTTTTCAACTCATCACAGTTCCCTGGAGAGTCATCCAAGCTGCTGCGTCTGTCCACACTTTGATCCTTTATAAGGCAAGACTCTTTAAAAGGAAAACAAAGACACAGTAAGAGTAATTAAGCGGGTCACGACCCCCCTCCTTCTGTCCCATGACGCTCTGAGCAGTCTCACTGTTCCTGCTTCCTTTCCCAACACCCCTTCTCTGAACTTTGGACATCTCTCGCTTCTTTTATGCAGCGGGAAACGCGGGATGTGGTCTAGCGCACGGCTCAGGCTGACGTACGGCGCTGTTCCTATCAGGCCACCGAGACTCGGATTTCTGGTGTCAGTCCATGCGATGGCGACTTACCAGCACTTGCGGGGACTTGTTTTCAGCGCTCAAAGAACATCCACCCGCCTGTATGCATGGGCTCACTCTGGCAGACCAGCCACTTACTAACCAGGCTTTTTGCATATGTAAATTTATCATCTTGGATCCCCACATCTAAAATGTCCATTTTAATTTTTTAAAAACATTTTATTTATTTGAGAGAGAGAGCAAGAGAGAGCACGAGCACGAGCGTGGGGGGAGGAGGAGCAGAGGGAGAGGGGGAAGCTGACTCCCACTGAGCAGGGAGCCCAATGAGGGGCTTGAGCCCAGGACCCCGAGATCATGACCTGAGCCGAAGGCAGAGGCTTGACTGACTGGGCCACCCAGGTGCCTCAATAAATAAAATCTTAAAAAAAACACACACAAAAAACCCCACTCCAAAGCATATTGGAAGTCACCGTAAGTCAAACCTCTATTTCAAATGATCTTAAAGCACAGAGGTCATTACAACTTGATGTCAAATTTGGATTTCCAATAAGCTATAGTTTTATAAAAGGAATGAGAAAGTCGTGTCAATTACAGTTACCCTCTTCTGGTGATATTTTTCAGTTCTGCAGCGTCCGTGGTCATAAAGTGAGTTTGTTTTTTGCCCTTGTGAGTTCTCCCCCAAAGTCTGCACAGGGCGTCAGACGCTCAGGGGACACTTTTGGAAAAACAGCACATAAATTTCCATTTTCCTGCAACCCCTTTCTTTGTTCTCATCCTTATGTATTTCCAAATTAGAGTAGGACGTTCCTCTTGTCTCGTATTTTGAAGAGTAAGATTTATGGCAGGCAAACATTCCAACATCTTTCCTATGACTGGCAACAACGATGGATACCTTGAAGGGAGACTTTCTCTCTCCGTTTCTAGGAAATCAAAAACCTTGTTTCCACGTATTTTGAGGAAACGAAAAGGTAACCCAAACTTTCCTTTTGGAAACTCCAATATAAAGGGTAGGCAGACCTCGCCTTAACAGCAGTGTCGCATACAAGGTGTGGAGGACACCAAGCAGGTAAGATCTTTTCATTTTCTTTGGTAACAAGGTAATCGGCTGAATGGAGTTTGCCAGAATTGATGCTTGCACAGTCACCGAACACACAGATGGGCGAGCGAAGTCTAGCTTGTATTTGGACTAGGTATCAACAATCTTTTGATTCATGTTTGCTGCAGTTTCATCAAAATCTTCACTGAAATCAAGAAGACAATGCGAAACTCTTCGTTTGAAATCAGAGCAGGAGGCGCAGGGAAAACACTGTTCTGCTGCCGGGACCAGGGGCCTCGCTCACGAGACTGTCAGCACCGTCATGGTTCCTCAGATGCGACAGGATGCCTTCTGTGTCGTTGGGGAGATAACCACAGCTCATCAGAATTTCTCCCATTTACACACATCCCTTCTCAGAGTCTTAATTCCAGTGTCTGGGCGAGGAAGGGTCCCTTCGCTAAGCTGCACAGAGGAGAGAGCGGACAACGTAGGCTCAGGAGGGGGGTGGGCGTGCCTGAGCTCATCCCGCGGCCGGTGCCGGGGACTGAATATTGGTGTCAATGCCGGGGACTTGAGTTCGGTCTCCGCACAAGCCTTCATCGGCCCCTCCATCATCCCCACCCCCAAGTCTCTCCTGCATGTCGTGCAGGATGCTCTGCTGAACGTGTGCTTTAGCTGCCGTTAAGAGTCCCTGTCGTGAGCCTCCTCTGTCGGCGACGTCAGGGTCACCCCGGCATTCATACCGTCCTTGCTCTCGTTTTCACGATCCGAGCCCTCAGGTGACACAGCCACGGCGTCTGCCAGGTGAAAACCTGGACCAGCACTAGTTCAACTCAGGGCACAACCATGAGTCCGCGGCCAGCCTTCAAGACAAGCTCGCGATCGCTGCGCGCTCACACGGCGTTAGTAATTCGGGTCCCTTGGAGCGACGCAACGCGGTGGTCGTTCTGCAAACCGCAAGCCGTGGTGGCCGGCGCCCCCAGTTGGGGGAGAGCGGTGGCAGTCACGATGGAGGGCATTCACGCAGCTCCCACTGGACACGAAATACTGTGTGCTTTAGCTCCTGTGCCGGGGCCGCTACGAGACTTTCGTACTTTCCCCCAACGTTCTGCACCCTCTAAGGATCAACAGCACTTTTCGCGTCCCTGGACGTCTTTCCTGGGAGGCAGGCCTTTCCGAGACAGACCCCGGTGGTTCTGAGTAAACTGGGACGGTCGAAAACCCTACTGGTCGTCATAGAGACGTGCTGTGTGTGTAAACACATCGGATTTGGAAGACTCAGTATGAAGAAAAGAATGTAAGACATCTCATTCTGTTTGATTGACTAGTGAGATTTTTCTTTTTTTATATACTGGGTCTGGGTGCAAGAAAATATATTATCCAAATGAATTTTACCCACGTCTTTCTTTTCTTTTTTCTACTGCAGCCGTTAGAAAGTATTGGATGCCGTCCGTCTTGCGTCATATGCTGCTGGACACGTTGTCTGGGCCCCCGGGTTCCGGGAGCCGCCATCCCCAGCTCTCCCGGGCCGGCCACACGGCCTCACCCGTATTGGGTGGGCGGGTCCGGCACAACAGACGGACTCTGGGTCTATTAGGTTCACGACACCCACCCCTTTGAAAAAAACAAGCCAGAAAATATTTTTTTAAAAACCCGAGAAAACTTTCAAGGTCAGCTTTGCCCCGGAAGGGCCAGGCCTGGGTTTCGGTCCAGTCCTGACGGTGCTGAGGGGCTCCCAGCACAGCCGCTCTCTCCTCGCAGAGAAACCGGCCAAGGCTGATTTCAGAGAGTCCATGTCAGCGTCCAGTAGTTCGGCGGCCTTGCCCGGCACGCGTGGACAAGCAACGGGATCCACAGAGAAAGCCTGCTTTGCTCCAAGTCTGCGGGACCTGGGGCTGGTGGGACAGGCGGCTGAGAGCCAGGCACGGTCTCCGGCGGGTCCCATGACTGTCACGTCCTTGCTCGTGAGCGTCAGGTACCTCAGGGGTTAGGTGAGCTGCCCTAGGGAAAGTGGCTCAACATCCCGGCTTGGAGAGTGGGCGGTCATTCTAGAAAGGCCTCCATCAACGGCCGGCCCAGGGAGACAAGCCATGTCACCGTAAAAGGTCCAAGGCCAACTCTCGCCAAACCAATATTACTCTCTTTAGCAGATATTCTCCAGAATCCAAATATGCCTGCGAAAGTACGGGCCCGTGCGAGGGGTGGGAAGGGGCAGGAGGAGACGGAGAGAGAAAATTCCAAGCAGACTCCCTGCTGAGCGGGGAGCTCGACGCGGGGCTCGACCCCGCACTGAGATCATGACCTGAGCCGAGACCAAGAGCTGGACGCCACCGGCTGAGCCGCCCGGGCGCCCCTACACGCCGCCGCGCTGAGCACAGAAGCCAGGCGGTCGCGATCCGGCAGCACCTCCGTGGTTAGCTCGCGCTGGCAAGTGCCCGGGAAAGCTCTCAGCTCCGAGGGCGAGGATGCGGCTCGTTTACTGTTTGTTCTTCCTCTAACACTCCTGATAGCATGACGACGGCCAACACTGATCGGGTCTGCCCCTCTGCCCGTGGTGGGCCCGGCCCGGCCAGCCTCACCGACTATTCACGACAGCGCGGCGGCAAATCGGGGCACTGAGGCCGAGCGCTCGCGGCATGAGGGGCAGCTCTAACACCTGAAAATCCAGACCCAAGTGACCCCCCCCGGCCTGCGGCTTCAGCCGCTATGCATTCTGTCCGCATAACCAAAGTTTTTAGAAAGCATGTGACAGGTTTTTGGGTTTTTTTTAAGATTTTATTTATTTGACAGAGAGAGACACAGCGAGAGGGGGAACACAAGCAGGGGGAGCGGGAGAGGGAGAAGCAGGCTTCCCACTGAGCAGGGAGCCCGACACAGGATTCCATCCCAGGACCCTGGGATCATGACCTGAGCCGAAGGCAGACGCTTAACCACTAAGCCCCCCAGGTGCCCCGCATGTGAGTTTTTCTAAAAGTTAAAAAGATGTGTAGACTACCCACCATCCAGAGGTAACTTTTGCAAACATTTCAAGGCCTGTTCTGTCACTTTTCTCTGTACATACATGTTTTTATAAAAGTGAATGTTAGGGACACCTGCTTCTCCCTCTGCCTCTCCCCCTGCTTGTGCTCTCTCTCTCTAATATATAAATAAAATCTTAAAAAAAAAAAAAAGCAGGGGAGCCTGGGGGGCTCAGTGGGTTAAAGCCTCTGCCTTCGGCTCAGGTCATGATCTCAGGGTCCTGGGATCGAGCCCCGCATCGGGCTCTCTGCTCAGCAGGGAGCCTGCTTCCCCCTCTCTCTCTGCCTGCCTCTCTGCCTACTTATGTTCTCTCTCTCTGTCAAATAAATAAATAAAATCTTAAAAAAAAAAAAAAAAAGCAGCTGGTGTGTGTGCGGTTTCATCATTGGCCTTCTCTAGGGAGCCGGGCGTGTGGATGTCGTGCTAGGCCGCGGGAATCCAGACCTCAGGCAACTTCGTCCCCTCACCTGCAGCCTCACGGAGATGACTGGCAGAGACTGGTGGAGCGGGAGGACACGGGCAGCAGGAGGGGAGAGGGGAAAGGGAAGCGCAGGCAGAGTGGCGGGCGGAGGCAGCTACATCTCAGCGTAGGTCCTGGGGGCCGGGCCGGCGGAGGGGGGCTTGTGCCCGCTGCGGTCGCAGAGGCCCGGCCCAGATCCTCAGGGATTAGTGGAAGCCCAGGCTGACACAGCGACGGCTCAGGGAGCCTCGGATCTCTTCTCCCAACGTGCTCAGGAGCTTTTCTAAGCGGATCTGGTCTTCCCAAGTAATTCCTTCCTCTGTCTGGCATCTGGTAAGGTCTCCGATGGCTCCCCCCTTCCCGTTCCTCACAGAAAGAGCCCAACGCCTGGGGAGCTCTCGGACACGAAGGTCCTGCCAACTCTTCTCTCGAGCAGGGAGGCCTGTCAAGGACACTGAGTTACCTGGAACCATCGAGAACGTTCTGACCACACCCAGTGACGGTAAAGACTCAGAGCAAATGGAACTCCCACGTTTCTCGTGGGAACGTCAGACGATACACCTCCTTTGGAAAACACATTGGCCATTTAGTATGTAGTTAAATACACACTTACCATGCTGCCTAGCTGGGCCACTCCTAGGCAGCTGCCCAAGCAAGAGGAAACATGTCCACACCGAGACCTGGGCGCTGATGTTTACAGAAGCATCATTCAAATGTGGACCCACAAAGCACAAACCCCAGCCGCCTGATGAACAGCTCGACTATTGTGTCATACGCACACAGTGGACCGCCACTCACCCGTCACAATGCGAGGACGTGCTGCCAGATGCAAGAACCGGGGATCTCAAAAACACTACGGACCACCAGGGTCAGGAAAACACCGCTCCAGTAGGCAGATCATATCAGTGGTTGCCCAAAGCCTGGCTGTGGGTTGGGGTGCGACTAGGAAGGGGCCCAGGACAACTGTATTTTGACTGTGGTGAGAACAACAAAACTGCACAGAAACTCATCAAAATATACCCTTCAAATGGGACCATTTCATTGTATGTAAATCAAATATCAATAAAGTTCACTTAAAGAAAAAGAGACTTTTCTTAAAAAGATTTTATCTATTTGAGAGAAAGAGTAGAAGTAGGGGGAGGGGCAGAGGGAGGGAGAGAAGCGGACTCCCGGCTGAGCAGGGAGCCCAACACGGGGGTCCTGGGATAGTGACTGAGTGGAAGGCATACACTTAACCCTTTCAGCCATCCAGGTGCCCCAAAAAAGAGACTTCTAAAAAATAAGTGGTAGAAATAAAAAGGTCGGTAGAAAGAAATGCAGGAAGAAGAGAATAGGCGAGAAATGACAGGAGTGAGGGTGGCGAGGGAGCAGAAGGCTAGCTAAGGACAAAGCCGAAGCTGGAACCCTACAACCCCCCCTTGTGACACGTGTGACATTCCTCAGGCACTCCTGGCTGCCCTGCAGGCAGGACAAATGGTTAACTAATAGAGATCACAGTCCTGCAGGACAGGAGTCTCCCTCCGTTTACAAATGTCCTAGTGATTTACAATTCCAGAAGACTCCCGACTGTCTTCATGTTGGTACCTTACTAGAGAAAAAGCCCCACAACTTGGCTTGACAACACCAGGCCTCTAGCATGCTGAGTCTTCTTTACCATATGTTAGCCCTTCTGAACACCCGCTTTCTCCTCCCCTCCCCAACTCCCGGGAATAGAATCAGCCACTCCTCGGGACTGTGGGGCAGCAGCTCTTTCTGCCCACGGGTCCTGTCCCCGTGCTTTCAAAAACCGCCATTTTGCACCCAAAACATCTCGAGAATTCTTTCTTGGTCACCGGCTCTGGACCTCACCTACACTCAAAAATTTCAAGGGGGCTCAGTTCAACATCACGCACACAGACGTTCTAGAACCAGAGAATGGAGGAAACTAGGAGAAATGGGCCCTCTTGCATAGAGCAGAGCGAACAAAAAGATCCTGCCTAGACGTGTTCTTGTAAAATTTCAGAATATTCGGGAAAAAGAAAGATCTTAAAAGCATCCAGAAATAAAACTCATGACTCCTAGAAAGGAAGGATCATCAAACGGTCAATAGCAAGACGCTAACGGAGCTGTGCCGTCACGATTCTGGGGGCAACCTTGGGATCTGGAAGTCTATGTTCAGCTACGAGGGCAAATTAAAGGCCTTTTTGGTACGCAGATATCCCTTTCTGAGGACGTGCTTGTCATGTCCTTCAGAGAACAGAGGACACCGAGGACAGGGAAAGCTTGGGACCAGTGGAGCAGTCTGGTGGCCTGTGGAGTGATGTCCACAGCGACGGCCGGGCAGCAGGCCTGAAGAGCCGAGGCCGGAGGGTTCCAGGACATACAACTCCAGGGGAAAAGGTGGACGTTTGGGGCACGAGTTAGCATGAGGCTGGGTCAGTGTGAGGATATGGTGAAGGCACACTCTTTGGTCAATGAGAAAAAACAAGGCAATCAAAAACTCAATAAATAAAAGGAAAAGCTGTAAACCTAAGTCGTGGTCCAAATACAAAGCAAACCAACCTGTGGCATTGTCTTGGGCAGCTCATTTAAGGCCACTGAGCATAGAGAGAGGAAAATGCTAGTGCAACAGGTTGTTCGATAAATAAAACACATACAGCCATAAACAGAAAAACCGCTGATGGATTTCTAGCCTTGGGACTCACTTTATGAACAAAGCATGACAAAAGTTAAGTATTTTCAATCTGTTCTAATGATAGGCAGCAACCTTGACAATGTGCAAGCCAAAGTCTAGGTGATGTGAGTTGGGAGGTGGGTGGAAGCAGGGCAAGCAGTTAAGGATGCGATCCCTACCTTCGGTGGTAGGAGAGGACGGATACGGTCCCGCGCTGCCGCATAAGATAGAGAGGCTTCACTACTAAATGTTACATAATGCTATCCACATAACTGAGAAAAACCCAATAGGATAATAAAATTGTACTAAATGGAGATGGGAGATGTGAAGGGGTAGGTGAGAATACCTTCTCTAGCCTCACCTGATGTGGCCCCATCCATCTGATGCTTGCTGTCTGTCCAAGCTCGCCTCCCACCATCTTCCTCCCGCTCTCCTGGCCTCCTTGGTGCTCTCCAATTTGCCAAGCTCGTTCCTGCTTGGGACATTTGTACCCAACAAACAGTAGAGGCGTGCTGGGCAGAGGGGAGCTCATGAAAGGGCACCCGCCCGGGCGTCTCATCAGCTCGCCCGTCTGGGACAGAAGGGTACCCCTGATGTTGAATACCCCTTGCTCACCTGGTCTAGGAGAGGGAAGAATTCACCCTAGCCCACCTGTATTTCGCAAAAAACAAAGCACAAAGAGTTCCCAAAATGCTCTTTGCCCAGTTTCTCCTAAGGTTAACATCTTGTATCTATAGTACAAATATCAAAGCCAGGTAATTAAGTCTGGTGCGATACTGTCTAGGTCTGTTCGGGCCGCTATAAGAAAATAACACAGGCTGGGTGCTTAGAAAACAATTTATTTCTTGCAGTTCTGGAGGCTGGAAGTCCAAAACCAAGGTATTAGCAGGTCTGGTGCCTGGAGAAAGTCCACTTCTTAGTTCACAGACAGCTGTCTTCTCTCAGCTCCTTCCCAAGGGTGCTGAACCCATTCATGAGGGCTCCCTTCTCATGATTTAAGCACTTCCCAAAAGTCTCTTCTCCAAGTACCATCGCGCTGGGGATTAGGTTTCAATAGATGAAGTTTTGGGAAAACACGAATATTCAGTCTATGGCAAATACTGTCAGCTAAACTACAGACTTTATTCAGATTTCATATTTTTGCACAGTAGTACTTTTCCTAGTCCATGCCGATCTGCAAGCCCACGCCGCATTTCGTTGTCATTCTCCTTAGGCACCTCCAATCTGGGACAGTTCCTCAGAATTTCCTTCTCTCGGGAGCCCAGCCCTTTTGAAGAGTACTCAGTTACGCTGTACCATGTCCTTGCTTGGATTTCTCTGAAGTTTTCCCACAAGCTGATTGAGGGGATGTATTTTTGGCCAGAAAACGAGAGGAGTGCTGCTGGGTCTTTCTTGATGCATTAGTACGTTGGGGATCGATGCTGCCGTTGTATCTTACACCTTGATTACCTGGTTGAGGTGCGTTGGTCAAGTTTTTCCACTATGGAGTTACTATTCGTCCCTGTTAATAAATATCTTGGGAGAGAGATTTGAAGCAATAATCGGTCTCAAAACTTTTGCTCACTAGTCTTAGCATCCATGAGATCTGGCTCGGGACAATTACTATGCTGTCATTTGCCTAAAGTTTTTTTTCCAGTTCCCTCGTTCCTACTACGTCTATTAATTATGGTATTTCTGTAGGAAAGAGCAGTTCCTTCTCCCTCACTTACTGTTTTACTTTCTTTATCGCTATGGACTCGCGGGTATTTGTTACCCTGTAAGTTATAATTCAACAGTGTTACTGGCTCTGCTGCTCACACTGTTCCAGCCTTGGCCAGTCAGGGGGGCGCCTGAGCCCTCGTCCACCTCACCCTCATTCTGCCGGCACCTCCTTACTTTCTAGGTGAGTTCATCCTAGAGTTTCCCTGTCCTGGCCCTGGAATGGGCCCCGTGTCTAAGAGGCCCAGTTCTAAGTGCTGGTTGATTTGGAGTAGCAGGAGGGTGCGGTGAAAAAGGAAGGAAGCGCACTCCCAGCCTCCTCCTCCCACCCCTGGTCTCAGAGAAGTGCACTTCCCACCAGGAAGGATGTGGCAAACGGCAGGTGGGTGGCTCCGTGGACCACACCCCAAAGCCCTGCGGCGCCCGGGATGCTCCCCAGGGGTGGTATGAGGCCTGAGGCTGCACACGGAGGAGCAGGGCGGGGACGCGGAGCATCCCCCACCCCCGCCAGAGACCACCGCAGGGGCTGCACCGGGAGGGACGGGGACTCGGCGCAGCCCCGGGGGAGCGCGGGCTCACGGCCGGTCACCGCAGGGGCTGCACCGGGAGGGGCGGGGCGGGGACTCGGCGCAGCCCCGGGGGAGCGCGGGCTCACGGCCGGTCACCGCAGGGGCTGGAGCGCCGGGCCGGACCCGTCGGCGGCAGCAGCGCAGGCGGCGGACAGCGGGGGGGCCTCCGCCGGCATCTCTCGGGGGGAGAGGGCCGCAAGGACTGTCCCCCTCACGCCGCCCTCAAAACGGCGGCGGCCCCGCGGCTCCCGCCCCGCAGGGGACCCGACGGGGGCGGGGCGCGCGGCCACGTGACCCGGACGCAGCCAATCGGCGGGGGCGGCGCGGCCTCGGGCCAGGCACGCGCAGAAGCGCCAGCGCCATTGCCTTCCGGCGGCGGCGGCGGCTGGCGCGTCCGGGTCACGTGGCCGCGCCCTCGCCGCGGGGGCGACTGGGAAGTGGCTGGAGCCGAGCTCGGCCGCCTTGGGGCGCGGCCCCCGCAAGAGCGCTTCGTCGCGGTCCTGGGTGGGTGCGGGGCGCGGGAGCGGGCGGTGCCCGGCGGCGACAGGTGCAGGCGGGGCTGGCCAGGGCAGCCGGCTTGTGGTCACATGTTTTCTGCCACAGCAGGGGCACCTGTCGGGCTACTGGGAGGCGGCCGGCGCTGGGGGCGCGGGCGGGCAGCGGGGGCGCCGAGGGTGCTGGAGGTGCTGGGGGGCCGGGGGCTGCGGGCGCGGGGGATCCTGGGCCCTGGGGGCGCGGGGGGGCCGGGGGCTGCGGGCGCGGGGGATCCTGGGCCCTGGGGGCGCGGGGGGGCCGGGGGCTGCGGGCGCGGGGGTTCCTGGGTTTTGGCACCACCTGTCATCAAGGGCTTCAGGGTGTAGGTGAAATGTTACCAGTAGTTCCTGAAACATCAGTTTTACTTCACGAGTAAGGGGAAGAAGTACAGGCTCAAGCACTTCGATGAGAGCGTTAGTTGCTAAAGCGGTCATCCCACCACGAAGAGCAAGGCCCCTTCTCAAGGATAAACAGCCTTCCCTGGAGGGTCATTTCCAGCAGGTTCACCTGTAGGCAGCAAGACTGCTGTGTGTACTTACATTAAAGCCAGAATACCTCCTGCACAGACAGAGGGCCCAAAACAGGTGACCGTGAGGATTAAAATCTCAATCGAAATGCCTGTGGTTAGGAGACTCTGAAAAAGAGCCAGTGTCCCCCACACCAAACCCCATTGGTTCCCCTTCGTTAATCTAAAAGGCCATGGTTGGTCCCCTACTTCCTATTTGCCAAGGCCACCACCTCTCTGCTCTCAGTCTTAGCCCAAACTGTAAACCCGCATTCTGAAGAAGAGAAATACAAAGAGACCAGCAGAGTCCTAGAGGAAGAGAACACCTAGACTTCTACAAGAGCCTTCTGTCTGTCTGCGGTCACACCGGTTGTTGTCTTCAGAGTACACTTTCCGAGACCAGAGAACCCCACCCAGATGCCTAAGAACAAATCAGCAGGTGCTGTTGTCCTTGGCACAGGGTCCAGGCCTCAGGGTCCCAGTCGGCTCCCAAAGCCATCCTTTGCTTACAGGAAGAGTCACAGGAGAGAGGCTCAGATCCCTGGGGACAAGGCCAAGGACATGCCTAGGTCAAAGGCAGGGCAGGCTGTGCACTCAGCGGCAGCCTCCTGAGATCCCGGTTGTCGTCCTCGACAGCACTGCCCGTGGCCTCTGAAAAGGATTTTAAAATTCTAAATGACTCAATGTCAGGAAAGCAAGCTACCCATAGCCTGCCACCCCAACCAACATCCAGTAATTGTTTCTCTTACATCTTCTATCACACGGGCAGTGACTGGACGTCTGGATGACGCTGGCTATTTGGAGAGTCCTGGAACATGGGGAAAGTCCGGAGGGAAGATATATCTTTAGAAAAAACTTGGTTTTCCAAGCTGGTTGTAAGACAGCTGGCAAGGGAAAGGCGGGTCTTTGTAAGGGGACACCCCACTTTGTGCTCTGGCTTGGAAGAGAGGCACCATCTGAGAGCACTTAGTCTTAGCCTCTGCCTTCCAAGCTCAATCCGTGATTGTTTGGAAGTTTCAGCACTTTCAGTTATGAAAAAGCTCAAAGTTCACACATACACAAGGAGAGAAGAGAGTAGAACAGCCCAGCCCTTATGGATCTGCTTTGCCTGTTCTAGAATCCTACACTCACTTTCACCAGAACCTTGGCTTCCTTAACACGGCCCGGCGGCTGGGGGAGCCACCCTGCGGCGTGCGTCCGGGTCTGCTGCTCTCGTCCAGGCGTACTGTCCGGTGGGGTGGACGGCGTGCTGACGCACTTGTAGTTGTTGATGGACATTTGGGGCTGGGACACAGCCGCTATGAACACTTGTATACACTGTTCACATTTTCATTTCTCGACAAAACAACTTCTTGATAAACGTCCTGAATGTCCTTGCCTTGAACAGGGCCCTGTTCTCTGCAGAGCAAACAGGTGCGCTGACCTAAGAGCTAAAAACATCACCAATGTCTGTGGGTTTCTGATCGAGGAGTCTCAGCAGAGTTGTGTTTTTGAATAAGAAATACATGCACATGAAGGTAAATTCAAAGGCACCAAAAGGCGTAGGCTGAAGTCCCACGCCAGTCCTTGCCATGCAGATCCCCCCCCCGAGGCCACCACCTGCTTCTTCTGTACCCTTCCAGAAATAGTGTATCCGCATGAGAGCAAATCAGCAGCTACTCCCTCTTCCCTCCTTTTACCTCTGGTTCATTCTAGACAGCACTGTGCTCCTCATTTATGATTACTAATGCTTTTTAAAGATCATCCCATACTGGCCCATAGGGGGCTGTCTCTGGTTATTAAAAGGTAGTGGTTTTATTTTCAACCAACTCACCCTAGAAATCTACTTTCATTAAGATCACAGAGGAGATTTTCTTTTCTTATTCTTTCTTAAGATTTCATTTATTTATTTGACGGAGACAGCGAGAGAGGGAACACAAGCAGGGGCCCACTGAGCAGGGAGCCTGATGTGGGACTCGATCCTGGCACCCTGAGATCATGACCTGAGCCGAAAGCAGACGCCTAACGACTGAGCCCCCCAGATGCTCCAAAAGGAGATGTCCAAAGGAAGTAAAGCTTGCCTTTGAACTGTGGTGTAGGTACAGCAAGTAGAGGAATCATCTTTATGAAAATAACTTTCGGAGTTTAAAACGTAGGAAGTGAAACTTTGGTTTAAGTGAATATTTTAGATATAACACCAGAGGCATAATAAAAGAAGATACAAATTCCGTCAAAACTAGAATTAGAAGTTCTACGAGAGACATTATTAAAGAGTGAAAACAGGAGCGCCCAGCTGGCTCTGTCGGTGGAGCGTGCAACTCCTGATCTCGGGGTTGTGATCTTGAGCCCCATGTTGGGTGGAGAGATTAAAAATGAAATCTTAAAAAAAAGTGAAGAACAAGCTCCATGAGCAGAGAAAATATCTGCAAATTATCAGTGGTAAAGCACTCGTATCCAGAATATGGGAACAACTCACGTTCAATAGAAAGCCTGATTTTAAAAAAATGGGCAAGGGGGGCGTGTGGGTGGCTCCGTTGAGCAACTGACTCTTGGGTTTTGACTCAGGTCATGATCTCAGGGTCGTGAGGTCCAGCCCCGCATCTGGCTCTGCACTCGACGAGGAGTCTGCTTGGGATTCTCTCCTTCTCCCTCCGCCTCTGCCTCGCCCCCTGCTTGCATGTGGGCTTGGTCTCTAAAAATAAGTAAATATTTTTAAAAATGGGCAAGAGATTTTGAGTTTGCCAATGAAGAGCTACAGATGGCCAATAAGCACATGAAAAAATACTCAACATCATGAGACATGAAGGGAATGCAAACTAAAACCATCCTGAGACATCACCACGTGCCTGTTACAATGGTTGAAACAGAAAAGGCTGATGTGTCAAATGTCGGCAAAAATGAGAGGAACCGGGGCTGTCCTACGGTGCTGGTGGGAATATAAAATGGTACCACCACCCTGGAAAGTAGTTTGGCAGTTTCCTGAAAACCTAAATAGAATCCAGTGCGATTGCCCTGCCCTCCCAGGGCTCCCCCAGGGGGAAGTGAAAGCGTGTGTCCACACAGACTCGGGCTCCCGCGCTGTGAGCAGCTTCTCTGCGACAGCCGGGAGCCAGGAGCCAGCACGCATCGAGGACGCGGTGTGGCCGGCCAGTGGGGTACCGCTCAGCAAACGACGAGGACCCCGCCGCCGCCCACTGGCACTAGACGTGGACACAGCTCGAAACGATTGTGCCGCACAAACCAAACAGCCCAAGGGCACGGGCGTCCAGAGTATGCAGGGCACGCCGTGGGGGGCGGGCTGCGGGAGAGGCCAGGGAGAACTTTGGGGAGGTTCGTGGGTGCACGTGGGCCAGGACTTGTCAAACTGCCGCTTTAAATGTGTGCAGTGACCTGCAGGGCTCCTTCCACGGAGCAGGAGAAATCAGCGACCCCCCCCCAACCATCAGAGGCTACAAACACACATCAGATGCGCCCCAGCCATTCCGCCCCGAGGAGCCCCCCAGACAGCAGAGGCATGCCGCACGCGTCACGCAGCCCACAGCAGTTCTGGTCACGGTGGCCTCACCCGAAACGCCCAGCAGCGGGTGAGCGGAAAATAGTTGAGACCTCAAAGCCTAAAATGTTTATCCGGTCCTTCACAGAGATGGGCTGCTGACCCCTGAACTCCGCATGACTAAATAAATCACCCCAAACACTGTGCTACGAGAAGAAAACCAGACTCTGAAGACCACAGACGTGATTCCGTGTCCGTGAGCATCTAGAACACACACCAGACTACAGACAGAAGGCTCAGTGCCTGCCGGGCCGGGAACACAGGCGGGGTCGGCTGCACGCGGGCTCGGGAACACTCTCCGGGCGCCACGGGTGCCCTAAGACAGCTCCGGAGATCTGCTAACTCCCAACTGTGCACCCGGCGGGGGTGACTGTCACGGCACGGATGTGTGTCTCAGTAACGCTGCCAGCCCTCGGGAGCTACGTCCCTGCTCCGCGCATCTGTGCAGGGAGGTTAGGGCACCACACACAGCTGCCGGTTTAACTGAGCAGCGTGGACGAGACTTTCAAAAAAATGTTTTTTTTTAAGATTTTGTTTTTATTTGAGAGGGAGAAGGAGAGAGAGCATGAGCCGGGGGGAGGGGCAGAGAGAGAAGTAGGCTCCCCGCAGAGCAGGGAGCCCCACGTGGGGCTCGACCCCAGGACCCCAGGATCGAGACCTGAGCCGAAGGCAGACGCTTCACTGACCGAGCCACCCAGGCGCCCTGAGAATTTAGAAAAACTTGGGTGAAGAGGGACGTGTTGGTTCTCAGGTGTTTAGCGACTAACCTCAGTGCACTGAGGTTCTGTCTTTCTCCGGACACACCCACCTGTAGACGCCATGCCGGGCGGCACTGACCGCTGCGATGCTCGGAACACTTGCCCTCGGAGACGTCCAGAAGCTGGAATGCCGTGCCCATCTTTCTCTGGCGGCCAGCCGCCGATGCCGGCATCCAACCACACCTGCCTTGCATGTGTCACCTCCAGCCAAGCTCTCGGCCACTTCCATTTGCTTCCTGTGACCCTTCGTGGCTGCTCCCAGATGGAACACGGAGCTCTTGCTGAACATGAAGATGCATGGTGCTCGTCAGGTTAGGGGATCGATCTCCTGGAGGGCTGGCCACCGGGCCCACCGCAGATCTGGGCTGAGGCCCCATGATGAGCATTCCTCGCAGGTTTCCAGGTGATGCTGAGGAAGGAAACAGCGGAGCGTGCGGAGGGCCATCAGGGAACTGGCGGGTGACGTCCCCAAGGGCACCCTAAGCCCCCACAGCCGCCGTCACTCACCGAACGGGCTCGCACCCCATCCCAGCTCCGGAGGCTTTCTGCGGTGGGAAAGCAGCTGTCACCGCAGGCTGGGGCCGCACCCCCGTGGGGCCTGGGGGGCAGTAACCTAAGTCTGTGGTGCACATTCGAGTCCCACCTCTCGTCCAGGCCTGCCGACCCCCACCAAACAGCCAGGCTCTCCCGTGGACGCCCTCCTGATGGGGTTTGGAGCGCCTGCCACCTGGCGTCCAGAGCGGGCATGACACCGAGTGGTGGAGGAGCCCGGCCTGCAGCCCAGAATGCCTGAGGCCGGGATCACCGTGAGGTTAAATCTAAGGAAAAATGAGCGAATCTAAAAATGTCAATTAACTACCAAACACATTAAGACAGGTGTACAAGATATATGTAATAAATATTTTTAATTCCATTTTCAAACACTTAAACATAAATGTTAATATCTGGTTGTTAGAAAATACACACAATATTTATCCCCCTGTGTTAACATAAATATTTGGCTCATGGAAATAATACCCATTTAAAATGAAATTTTTTAGGCACTTGGGTGTAGAAAGTGCTAGAGAATAAAACCCAATTATACTTTACTCCTAGAGAGCAACCAAAATTATATCTGATTAAATATTCTATTTTCAACATTGTTCGCATTGCTGACATAAGAAAAAAACGTGACCGAATGTATCCATATAACATGAGTTATATGTTATATGAGTTATATGAGTTGAGTTCCAGGCTATTTTAAACAGGAAAAATTCGATTGATAAAAATTTCAAGTTCCTTTTAGTGTGTTCACTGTGCTACTAAGTTTCAGTAGACACAACCCAAGGAAAGAATGAATTTCTTTTTAATAACCTTGGCTTAAAGAAACAGTCTCGGGGGGGGGCGGGCACTTGCGCAAACAGAAATCCTAAGTCAAGGGCTCAGCAGGTGCATGAAGCTTTGAAACAAACAAACAGGCTGATCAGGCTGCCAGTGCGAGCGGATGCCAGTGGGTTTTAATCTCAAGTTACCTACAGATTTTTGGGAGATCTGTTGATGAGCTGTATAGATAACACAGTGAACGTTATTTCTGAATCTCCTGGGCCTGAGATCGTCTCAGGAGACTCCCGGGCACATTTCTTAGGGACATTCTTGCTCTCGGAGTCCTGCTCGTGACCATCTCCGGCCGTTGACAAGCCGGGGTCGCGCCCTCCAGCGCGGGGAAGGACGGGAGCTCCGCGCTCACGGGGCCGGCGGCAGGGCCTGCAGGTGCCGCAGAAGCTGCTGGCAGCGGGCGGGGGAGCGGTGCTTCTCGACGACAGCCTCCGTCTCTCTCACCAGGAGCTCAGGGAACAGAACGCCGCCTGCTTTGAGGACCTCTGTAAAACAGGAACACACCCTCGAACGCCAGGGATCGGTGGTGAACCACTGCCGCTTACGGGAACAAGCTCCCAGCCCCGTCACAGCAGCCAGGGACAGAGCAGACTGCAACGCGAGGAGTTATCCGGGAGGGGCCGCGCGTGACCCAGTGAGGAAGGGTCCCTTCTCCGAGAAGACGCGAGGATCCCTAATATGCACGTGCCTGGTAACTACGCGAGGCCCAACGGACAGGCCTGCAAGGAGAGGCAGGTGAATCCGCATACACCCACTATCCCAGTGGACAGACCTGCAGGCGGAAGGTCAGCGAGGACGCGGCCGACCCCACAGCACCATCCGCCAGGGGCCGCCACAGAGTCTGCAGACGCGTCCGTCCAACAGCCCCCCCGAACACACACTGTTCTGCTTCGGCCCCCAGGCCCACGCACCAGGCGGGCCACGCTCTGGGCCATGAAAAAAAACATAACAAATTTAAAAAACAGAAGTCCTACAATGTCTGCTCTCAGACCATAATGGAGTTAAACCAGAATTCCACAAGAGATCAACTGGAAAATCCCCAAATACTTGGGGATTAAACAACACATTTCTCAATAACGCAATGGTCAGAGAAGAAATCTGAAAAGAAACTAAAGATCATTTTGAACTGAATGAAAAGGAAAACACAACCGAAATTCGTGGGTTGCAGTGAAAACAGTGCTTGGAGGAGAATTTACAGCATTGAATGCATCTGTGAGAAAAGAAGATCTAAAAATCAATCCTTTAATATTCTACCTTAGAACTACCTTAGAACTAGAGAAAGAAAGACAATTAAATCCAAAGTGAGTAAAAGAAAAAAATAAGAATTAAGTGGAAATCAGTGAAACTGAAGCTGGAAATCAATAGAGAAAATCAAGAAAACCTAAAGCTGGTTCTCTGAACAAGTCGCGGCCCACAGACGCAAGGATCCCAGGAGGTGGGCTGGTCGCGAAAGACACACAAGGACCCTACATCTATCAAAGAAACGGAAACGACAATTAACAACCTCCCAACACAGAAAGCACCAGGCCCAGATGGGTCCACTGGTGAATTCTACCAAACTTTCAGGAAGAACTGATACCAATTCTCTACACTGTCTTCCAGAAGTTGGAAGCTTCTTAACTCACTCTACGGGGCCAGCATGACCCTAGTATGACACCACAGGCATCACGAGAAACTATAAACCATTACCTCTCGTGAACAGAGACGCAAAAATTCTCAACAAAATAGTAGCAAATCGAATCCAACAATGTATAAAAAGAATTATGCATGAACACCAAGTGGGGTTTACCCTAGGTACGCAAGGCTAGTCCAGTATTTCAAAATTAATTAATGTGGGGCACCTGGGCAGCTCAGTCGTTAGCTGTCTGCCTTCGGCTCAGGTCATGATCCTGGGGTCCTGGGATCGAGCCCCGCATCAGGCTCCCTGCTCGGCGGGAGGCCTGCTTCTCCCTCTCCCACTCCCCCTGCTTGTGTTCCCTCTCTCACTGTGTCTCTGTCAAATAAATAAATAAATAAGTCTTTTTAAAAAATCAATTAATGTAATCCATCCCATCAATAGCCTGAAAAAGAAAATCACATGATCGGGGTGCCTGGGCGGCTCAGTCGGTTGAGCATCTGCCTTCAGCTTGGGGCGTGATCCCAGGGTCCTGGGACTGAGCCCCATATCAGGCTCCCCACTCGGCGGGGAGTCTGCTTCTCCGTCTCCCTCTGCTGCTCACCTTGCACTTGCGCATGTGCTCTCTCTCTCTCAAATGAATAAATAAAATCTTTAAAAAAAGGTAATGTACAAATAAAACAAAGGTTATATGTAAAGAAAAGAAAAGAAAACATAATAAAATACATGGAGAGAGCCCATGTTCACGGATAGGAAGAGTCAACATTGTCACAATGCCAGTTCTCCCCAACTCGATCTGTAGATTTAAGGCAATCACAATCACAATCCCAGCAAGAGATCGACCAACTCGATCTCCAGTCTGTGCAGAGACCAAAGCCCCAGAGTAGCCAGCGCAGCCCTGAAGGAGGGAAGCTGGCAGCCCGACAGTCTGACGACTTAACACAACACCAGAGTAATGGACAGTGTGGTCTTGTTGGAAGAACAGATAGATCGACAGACCAGAAAAGAGAGCCCAGACGCAGACCCATGGTGGGCGCGGACCCACGGTGCACGCGGACCCACAGCCGATGGGAACCCATGACTGACGGGGACCCACGACGGGCGCGGACCCACGGCTGATGCAGACCCACGGCCAACGGGGATCCACGGCGGGTAGACCCACGGTGCACGCGGACCCAAGGTCCTCTGATCTTTGATAACAGAGCAGTGGCGACACAGGAGCAAAGGCAGCCTTTTCAGTAAATGGTCTGGAACAAGTGGATATCCGAAGGAATGAAGGAAGGAGGGAAGGAAGGCAGGCAGGGAGGGAGGAAGGAAGGATCTAGACGCAGACTTTACATCCTTCACAAAAATTAACTCCACATGGATCACAAACCGACATAGGAAACTACAGGAACTGCAGGATCCTGAAGAAAACCCAGGAGAGAACCAGTGACCCTGGGCATGGTGATGACTTTTATTTACTCATGTCATTTGACCGCCACGGACACTGTGGAGCAAGGACATCCAGCAATGTGGCTACTGCGAGTGAGTCCCTGGTAAGGGGCCGTTTGCGCCATCAGTGACCCGGAGTGTGGGCTCCGTGGGTCCCCCGGGACCCAGGTCAGCGGGGCACACGCAGCAGGACTCACAGGCATCCTAGGTGCACCTGAATCACTTCTTCCGAGGAGAAGGCACCTTCTCGAGTCTTTTCTACTGATGTAGAAAAAAAAGAGTTTTTCTTGGTAACACCGTAGCCAGTATTTGTTCTGCTTCCTTTAGCTGTTTTTGTAGTTACTGAATATCACGGTGTCTCTCCACTTCCTTTCCTAAAACTTGCATTTTGTGATGGATTTTTCCCTGATTACGTGCCAATTCCATCAGGTCCTGAAATTCCCCATCTCTGTGAATTAACAGCTCCAGGACCTGGTTTTCCTCATCAGGCGGCAACAACTTTCGGTTCCTTGAAATGGCCAGCATTTCAACAGCATTTCAGCATCTAGAAAGTAAGTCCTCTCGACGAGACCTCCAGCGTCTCCCAGCGCAGACGGCAGCCCCTCTCGGGCTGTTGCTGCCGCAGCTCCTTCTCCGCTCCCCTCGGAGACGCCGCCAGGCTCCCCGCGGGCCCGCAGCCGGAGACTCTGGTGAGCACTTTTAAACCCAACACCAAAGGGACGAGCCACAAAAGAAAGAACTGATAAGCTGGACGTCATTAAAATGAAAAATTTCTACTCCGCAAAAGGCCTGAGCCTGAGCAGACCAGCCACACACCAGGAGAAAATACTAACAAACACACATCTGATAAAGGACTGTTAGCCAAAATATACATAGAGCTCCAGGAAGCCAAACAACGGAAAACGAAGCGAGTGAGAAATGTGCCAGAGACCCTAAGGACACCTGGCCAAGGAAGAGACGCGGAGGGCCAGCACGTCTGAGAAGATGCCCCAGTTCGCGTGGCCCCAGGGAAACAGAGATCTAAACACCAGGAGACACAGCCACACACCCGTGAGAACGGCCCAAACCCGCAACAGCGTCCCGGCAGGTGCTGGCGAGGACGCGGAGCCGCGGGGCGCTGGCGGCAAGGCGAGACGGGGCGGCCCCTCTGGGGGACGGTTGGCAGTCCCTTACAAAACTAAATACACTCTCGCCACACGATCCAGCCATCGTGCTACTTGGTATTTACCCGAAGCAGCTGAAAACTTATGTCCACACAAAAACTTGCGCCCACGTACATACAGCAGCTTTCCCCACAGTCGCCAAAGGCCGCACGTCCTCCAGCAGGTGCACCGATGACCTGCGGTCCGTCGAGACTGTGGATCACTCACCTGTGCTAAGAAATGAGCTATCAAGGCCTGAAAAGACATGGAAGCAGCTTTATATGTGTATATAGTTAGTGAAAAAAATCCCCAATCTGAAAAGGCTTCATACTGCAGGACTCGAACTCTAGGACATTCCGGAAAAGGGCAAATGGGGACGGGGAACGAGCAGAGGCCGTCGGGGTATGGCGGGCGAGACCACCAGGCCGAGCACACGGGGCAGCGAAACTGCTCTATGCGACTCCGTCACAGGGGACCCATGTCACAGATTCGTGCCAACCCACAGAAGGCACACCCCCAGAGACCCCCCCACCCCGTGAATCGTGGACGCTGGGTGGTGGTGATGTGTCCGTGGGTACTCAGTACTGACCAACGGACCACCCGTGGGGAGGGAGGCTGCGTGTGTGGGGGGAGCGGGTATGGGGGAGACTTCCGTACCTTCCCTTCAGTTTAGCTGACCCAAAAACCACTCTAGAAAGTAAAGTTATAACGAGAGAGTTATTACAGCATTTCAAATTCATCCGATGCTGCTGGATTAGTACACAGCAGTCACAGTGTAGACAAGACAGAACTTAACAAGAATCTTCTTGGAGGTGTTGGTGGATCACGGAAGTCTTTCAAAATCCCCGAGGGTGATGTTTGTGTGGCATTTTGGCTTTGGAAACAGTTTTTGTGTCGGCAGGTGGCTCAGAAAGATGACCCATCTTCTTATCACATTTATCGACGCTGATTCAGGCGACAAATACCCACGGCAAGCCTACTACGTGCCAGGCACCGTGGGTACAGCAGGCAACAAAAATCCGTCCTGTGGACGCTTTCACACTTCAGTCTGGCGCAGCGGAGAGGAATCAGAACGAAGAAGGAAACCACAGGGTTGTTACTGGCGATCAGCACGGGGACTGGGATGACGGCGGCTGAACTGTGGGTGGGAAGGGAGCGGGCGCCGTGGGCTGCGGACTGGCATCATCCAAGCCGTCTTGCGGGCGAGCCTGGTGGATGCAGGCGAGCAGACCAGAGGCTCCTGCCGTCAGGCATGAGGAGGAACCCAGCAGGGGAAGCAGGGTCTCTCGTCTCTCCCTGCCACCAATGCCCCGCGAGTTCCCCCAAGAACGTCCTCAACAAAGCAGTAAAAATTCCTTTATTAGGTCAGTCCTCCGGCACCCAACTTTTAACTTAATTCATTAATTTAGAGTTGTGATTTTTTTTTAGTGACTTGACAATGTCTGCCTTTAAACTGGAACATTCGGCTCATTAACATTCCACGAGATTGCAGCCAAGGCTGGATTTGGTCTGTTTCCGTCTCTGGGTTCTTCCTGTCCTCGTGCCTTGACTACTTTTGGGTTATTGGCGTAGTTTTTACACTTCCACTCTGGGATCTCTCGATCAGCATTTTAGTTACACGTCTTTGCAGGACGCTTCCTGGGGCTGCTGCGGGGACACTGAAGCCACACTCCCTGGGGTCCGCTGGGCCCGCCTTCCGAGCGTCCCGTTCGCAGACGGGGGCACGGGGTGTGGGGCACAGCACGCCGCTTGTCCCACTTAGAGCGACCACCCGACAAACACTAGGACAGAGCCGGCCCGGCACACTCACACACCCAGCAGAGCGCCTGCTCGGAAACCGGCCAAGAGACGGCGTCCGGGGCTTTTCCAGCAGAGACGGCAGGTACGGGGAACCGGCTTCCGCCCCGAGAGCCCGACGGCTGCCGGAAGCTTTTCTTCCCAAGACTGCTGGGAGCTCCGCGCTGACCAACGTGCAGACGGACCGTCGGGCGTGACCGTCATCGGCGTCCCCCCTCTGGGGACCCGCCTGGCCCGTGGGGGGCAGTAGCCAAGCACGCCCACGGTGACCCGCAACGGCGCCGCTCTCTCCCAGCCACGTACCTGCTCGAGGCCGGATTTCCTCCACCTCCCTCACCAGTGACACGCATCACGGCCGCCGCCAAGGCCGTGAACACCTAGCTGTCTTCCACCGAGAGCCGCAAAGTGAAACAACGCCATTCTTCTGGCTCGTTATTTTGTTTCGGAAAATATATCTTCCCAAACCATGTGTCATTTATGTTAATACACAATGGGCTTACTCTAAACAAATTAACAAATATCTAAAACTTTTTTCTCAACTTTTGTTTTTCTTAAGATTTTATTCATTGGTTTCAGAGAAAGAGTGCGTGAGCGAGCGCAAGCACTGAATGGAGGGAGGGGCAGAGGGAGAGGGGGAAGCAGGCTCCCCGCTGAGCAGGGAGCCCGATGTGGGGCTCGATCCCAGGACCCCGAGATCATGACCTGAGCCAGAAGCACTTAACCTACTCAGCCACCCAGGTGCCCCTCCACTTTACTTTCTATCACAGCAAAACCACGGCTGCGACCCACCAGGACAAACCCCTTGGGTCAGCACTGACGGGCCAAAGGGGTCCCAAGGCCGCGGACCTGCTGCCCCGTGTGCCAAGAGCCGGGCCCCCGCACTCCAGACAGGTCTCAGAAGCGAGAACACGTCACGCCACGCCTACCTAACACCGCGTCCTGGACGGCGGCCTCTGGGTCGTCGAGGTACACGAGCAGCTCTCTGTACAGGAACTGAAGGTTGCTTTGGTAGGAGGCCTTCCCGTCGTCCTTTGGGACACACGCCAGCCACGTGACCAGGGCGGAGGTGGCCGCCAGCCTCACTTCCTGGGAAACGTCATCCAGACGCTTCAGGAGCTCTGGAGGGAGGGCGGGACAGGACAGTGAGACAGGGACAGGAGCAGGCACCGGACCCCACAGCGGGGGACACTCCCCCTCGGGTCCCGGGAAACCCACATCCCGTGGGGAGACTGGCGCTCACCCATGAGGGGCTGGGGCAGCGCCCCGTGTCCTGGTCCCCCTCGACCTTGCGCGTGCCGTGCATGTGGGCAGACCCGGGCTGCTCTGTCCCTGTGTCCTCACCCACGAGGCAGCCCCAGGCCCTCAGTGGCTCCGAGATGCTCTGGGTCTGTCACCGCGGGCATCACACGCACCTGGGTGTCTCGTCCCCTGATGCACAGATACCCCCGTCCACTGCAGGCCTGGGGGACAGCGCTCAGGGCCTGGTGACGTGACAGCCAACACCTGCATCAGGTCTGTTTCTGCTGAGCTCGGGGCCGGACCACTCAGCTGCCGAAAACAGTGATCATCAGCTGTCCCGGGCAGTGGCTCGTGTGGGGCCTGTGCTGGGCACGTGCATCCGAGTCGTGGGAGGTCTCAGAGAGGGCACCTCAGGATGTCTGCCCTCCGCGGCCGCATGGCCATGCCTCTGCCAACACACGGCTCCCGGGAGCACGGGGCTGGGGCCGCAAGACAAGGGAGCCCGGTGAGGAAATCCTCCTGGACTTAAAGTACCCCAAATGCCCCCAAATGAGGCATCTTTTCACTGGCTTTTGTTGTAAAAAGTGAGCAAAACCCCAACAAGTCCAGACAGTCCACAAACCACGCCGGCTGGATGTGGCCACAGGAGCATGGAGGTCGTCGGCTGTCACGACAGAAATAAACACAAAAGCAAAAACAAACTTGAAAGGACGCGTGGGAAAGGTGACTTCGACTCCGGGTTTCATCACGATGCAGAGTCTGCCCTGAGCCACCGGCTCTTCCGAGTTGGCCGTCCGTCCGTCTGTCCGTCCGGAGCTCTGCTGCACAGCCCGAGCCTCCCACGTAGACGCCCATCTTCCTCTCCCGGCGTCCGCTCTCCACCACGTTCGGTCTCGTGCACCCAGTGACCCCCACTTTGAATCTCATTGCCAGGAATTCTTACGACCGCCTCTTAGAATCACTACCCGCTGAGGCTCGGGGAAGGGACAGGTGCCGAGGCTCAGCTGTGTGGCCACGGCCGGGGGTAGGAATCGAGAGCCGCGGGTGCGTCCAGACGCTGCACCCCTGCTCCTCCGTGTCCACAGGGGCCCGCCCTGGAGTCTGCACGGCATTCAAGAAGGTCTCCTGGGCTCTTTCTCCGTTGCATCTTGGTTCCCGTTGGCATTTCTGTTTGAACTTGGAGGTGGGTTCTGGAATTCACACCTCCCCTCCGGCGATGAGGGTACCCGCTGCCCTTCCTCGTGCTGGGTTTCCCCGGTGTTTTAGGGCCCCTGTCTCGGCTGCTCTGCTCCCGCATTGGACTGTCGCCTGGTGCCTGGGCGCCACAGGGCGGGCACGCGGGATTCCAGGCACGGACGGTGCCCGCCCTCGCACCGTGGGACCCTGCCATGCGGTGGGGCTGCACCCCCAATTCCCGGGCACAGGTCGCCCCGTTTCCTGGGCTCTGCTATCTACCCACGGACGGTTCATCCGTCATGGCCACGTGGGAACTCCACTCCAACCTGCCGAGAGTCAAAGGAGCAGTTTCTAGTTTCCCTACGAAAGAAACAGAAGGAAAAACATCCTACCAGGGTAAATCTTGATGAACTTCTCTCCATCAGCCACACCACCGGAGGTTTTTAGGAATCTGTTAATGATCTGGCAGGAAATTAATCGCGTCATCTGAGAGTCCTCCTCCAGGGTGGTTAGAATGTCGGGCATGAGCGTCTCCTGCACTTCCCGCGTCTGCAACGAGAGGACGAGGGACTGGGGACAAGGACACTGCCAAGGACGCGCTGTGTGCACCCTGCCCGTCACGCAAAGAGCCTAGCTTCTCCTACAAACAGAAAGGAATCTGGAATAAATACCATCTGGAAATTTTACATAAAACCTGAACCTTGATTTTAAAACCCTGATGACTTGAACAATTTTGCTTAACTGGGTGAGTTGATAAATCCATCTAAGTTGATAAAAACATCTAAGACTGTTCACAGTCTTAGAGACACAAATCCTACCTAGTCTGCTGCTTACTAGCACGGCTGTCTAGCGTGTCCAGCCACATTTGGGGGACGCTGTAACTCAGATCAAGGCGGTTCGGCACAGCAGGAAGGGGAGCTCGCACACTAGGCAAGCCCCTGGCCCGGCGTCTGCAGACGTGGGGCTGAGCACAGTGATAGCAAGCAGTCCCCGCTTCCCTGACAGTCACACAGAAACCCCGAGATCGGCCCAACTCAGGTTGGTTCCTGTGGTGATGCTCTCTGCGCTGCAAGGAGTAAATTCAGCACGTAACCCAAGAAAACCCTTGATGATCAAAACACAAGGTGCTGCCTAGAGGTCACACTCGCCCACGGTCCCCACGCTCCCCGCTCTCCATGGGTTGCAGAACGTGGGGTCCGGCAGCTGTGTGCGTGTGCCCCCCCCGCCCCAGGCAGGTGCCCTTGGGAGCCCCACCTGCTTCTCCGACAGGATGTCGCTGCTGATGAGGGCCCAGAGGCAGGACACAGCGGCCGTGCGGATGGCTGCCGCGGTCTTCCCCGCGTGCCATTGCAGACTGGGGACCAAGATGTCCTTCGTCACGGTGTCGAGGTAGTGATGAAACTGCCTGGGGCGGAAACATGGGAGCACAGGTGGAGAGAGCCAGGCTGAGGGGAAGCCAGAAGCAGAGGACCACGGCTTCCCAGGGGCAGGGGGCCTGCGGGGGAGGGGCGGCCTCCCGGGGCTCCTGCTGGCCTCTGCCGGGCCCAGCGCACGTTCTGAGGCTCCAGGGAGCCCCCTCCCCTCTGCTGCAGGGGCTTTGCCCATCTCTCCTGCCTCCAAAAGAGGAGGAGTGCGCTGACCAGGCCAGCAAAGTGCCTTGCGTGCGTGGCCCTAACTGCCCCCGTGGGCACACGGCCCTCCACCCCAGCGGAGGGCACCGCGCGTCTGCGCCCAGGGCTGGAACGCCACAGCTTGCAGAGACGTGGGGACGGTCAACTCCCCCGGCCAGTTGGCCCGGTCGGCTGGGGGCCGCAGACCCACACACAGAGCCCCCCCATTAAAGCCGCACCGAGGAACGCCTGAGCGCCCTCACAGATCCCACGGCGCCGCCAACCTCACAGCCAAACACGTTTGGTTCAACAAAGAATCCGTCAACTTATTTCTGAGCGTTACTCCAACGCATGGCATGTTTCAGAGGCGGCTCACGTCCCAAACACCAGTTGCTCTGGGAGACGGACGAGCTACACCCGCAGGGCAAGGCCCGAGCTGCCCTGCGTCCGGGCTGCTCCCGCCGTCCCTCTGGTCTGTCCCTCCCTTCTGCGGAAGGCTGCACCTGCTGGCTTCCAGCAGGGGGCGCCCCAGAACCAGCGATGCAGGTGACCGACTGTGGTTCTGGACGATTCTCACTCACACGTGCGCGCGCGCGCCACACACACACACACACACACACACACACACACACGCACGGGTTAGGTTTCCAATGTGCTCTTTCATGCAAAGAGCTGCTGCTCCTCACAAAGTGGTTCACAAGAGGTCTCCTTAGAGAGACCCTGCGCCGAGTGCCGTCCTCCGAGGCGTCCAGGTCAAGGGGCTGGAAGAGTAGAGGGCGGAGCGCTGGCCAGACTGCGCTGGGCTGTGGGGAGACGGGCAGGCCCCATGTGCGACCGGGCTGGGTCAGAACCCGGGCCGGGAGCAGGGACACATCGCGGAGGGAGACCCACACCCGACTTTCTGGCACGGGAAGATGCACGCAGCTTGGCGGGTGGGTGCCCGCTGGAACGAGGACGCGTCCCAGGAGACCATGGGCGCACTGCTCTGCGGCCCCGGCCACCATCGAACTCCTACCACCGCCATCGACCTCCTACCACCACCATCAGCCCTTCCCCGGTCCGCAGTCAGCCTCGAGGAGCCGGCGGGGCCGAGCTGGTGGCCAGGAAGGCCTGTCGCACGTCCACGGATGCCCTGGAGAGTGGAGGCCGTGCGTCGGGGGCTGGGGACGGCACCCGGGGCCCATGCTCGGGGGCGCTCGGTGGGAGGAGCAGCCCTGTCCATGGAGGGACCCCACAAAACAGCACCTCCTCACGCCGAGAAGCCGCGTCCCGTCACCGTCAGATCCTCGGGAGACCGAGGACCCAAGGCAGCTCTCCCAGCACCTGCCCTCTGCCACCTGAGTGGGGCCTGCGGGCTGCGTGCCGGCAGCAGGGGTCAGCGAGGCACCCCCACGGCTCCCCCTGCTGGGGGCTGTTCCGGTCCCTGGTGAGGACGCAGGGAGCACAGGCTCCGAGGCGCCAGCCGACCTGTGCCCGCACCCCCTCCGGCTCAGCCACGCGGAGCTCTGCCCAGGCCGGCACTTGGTTTTCATGGCCCCTGCAGGCTCGGGGCTTGTGCCGATGAGCAGGACGCAGAATTCCCTGCAATTCGATGGGCCCGGAGAGCCCACAGCAAGGGTCCCCGGGCGCTAGTGACACGGCGGGAGCTGCTCCTGACAGACATGCTCCTTCCGGGGACGGGGTCCCCACACGCCTTGCCGCCCACCCCCCAGCACCCAGCTCTGCTCTGGACAGGCCTCTGTCCTGCCGCAGATTCAGGTCGCCCCCTTCCCTCCCGCCAGCGTCCCTGCTGTCCTCTCCCTCCATCAGAGCCCTCGCGTCGGGGGCCCTTCGTGTGTTTGTGCTTTAACCACCAACGCAGAGTCAATCCAGTCTTTGTGAGCTTAGAGAGACTTTTAAAACTGAGAACACCTAATATATAAACCATTAATAGTTAATGTTCCCTAAAACCTCTTCATTTGATGGAATGTTAACGGCCACGGGGAAATGACTTTGACTTCGTGTCTGTCTGGGTGGGCGCTCACTGCCGAAGCCGTCTGTTTACCCAGGGCGGGCGGCCGGCGCCAGAGCCCGGGGCTGACCCCCGCTTCCGCCGGAGAGTGTCCCGCAGAGGCGAGAGGCCGGGGAGACCTACCCCTGGGAGTCGACGGTCTGCTGGGCGCTGAGCAGCACCCGGGACAGGGAGGAGAAGAGCCTGAGGCGCATCTGCGGGTCCCTGGCCGGCTGGAGGCAGCTCCGGAGGGCGGGCACGAGCTGGGGCAGCACTTCTCCCAGCGCCGGGCCTGGAAAACACACACACACCCGGTCCCACCTGTCCTGCTTGCGGAGGGGACACCGCCTGCAGCGGCCGGGCCGGCAGGTCCCCCCACAGCACGCGGGCTCTGGGGAGGGGTCACGGCCTGTCCCACTGCCTGCCCCTCCTTTTGGATTGTGGGTGTCGCTGTAAAAGAAAACATTTAACTCCCAAACCATGCGAATCATTCAATGTGGAAACTTCCCATTTCCTTCTATTTTCCCAGATTCTTAAAAAAAAACTCAAGTCAAGCAATATTTTAAACATCAACCAAAATAAATTATTCAGAACACGTAAGGTGTTTAATATTTGCCCCTACACTTGGCAGCCGCTGCTCTTCTCCGGCTGCTGCTGGGTGGGCGCGGGCGCAGGTCCCCCCGAGCTGATGGGGGCCGCAGACTCGCAGGATGACCCTCAGTATCTGGAACTGCACTGAGTCGTGATTGGAATAAATAGTCCCCGGGGTGCAGACACGCACCCGACCGCGTGGACGCAGGTCATGGAGCTTCTCTCTGGATCAAATACATAAAATCTTAAAAAAAAAAAAGAGATGGAAAAGCAAGGCCCTTGGTTAACCTGCGGCCAGGAGAGGGTTTTAGGGAAGAAAGAGAAACAAGAGCAGACAGGACGTGGTGGCCCAGGAGCAGGACACCTCCAGCACCGGAGAGCGCCGCGTGTTTGCTCACACCCCCTGTGGTGCGTCTCCTTCGCCACGGCACCGAAGGCCAACGTGCAGACGACTCTCACCGGAGGAGGAGGGGGAGTCCCTCGGGAGTGGTTGCCAATCTGCCCCTTCCCCACAGAACAGAGAGAAAATGCAGCAGCAAGAGGACGGAGGAGTTTCAGGGAACACCTTCCTGCCCCTCCTGTAAACACTTCCAGCTCGCGCACGGTCTCTCCGGCACCAGCCGGGCACCAAAATGTATCATTTTTAACATGTCAAGTCTATTAGATGCTCTCCGTAAAAATAAGGAGAAAAAACCCACCCAAGCTGCAGGGCGTCTGTCCACACTAACAGGATAGAAAGCTAGGTCAATCTGAGCTCCGGCAGGGAGACTTCGAGGACCGCACCGGCCCGGAGAGCCCCAGAGCGCACCCCACAACCACGTGTCCTGGATGTGCCGGCACCGCCAGGGTCACGGGGCACCTGGAAACGAACCCCTCCAGAACACACATGATGCTTTCAAACCAAGGGCGCAAATACACCATATTTACGCTCTGAGAAAACATTTGGTTCATTGAAGGGAAAGTGCAGAGTGGCCACCCCCCTCCCCCGACTCCCATCACCTGCACCCCTGCACGTGGCTGACAGCCCAGCTTTTCCTGATCAGCCCCCCCGGCGCGCTGGCTTGCAGCCTCCGGCTGCTTTCTAAATTGCGGACGGAAGCCGCCGATCAGGATCAGGCAGTAATTTTTGTTGTTTATTTCAAGAATCATCTTTTAAAAGGAAGTAAGTCCAGTGAAACCTCCACCGCGTGGCAGGGAGGAATTTCTACAGGGCGTGAGCGTGCGCTTTGCCCAAGGGCATGTTCTTCCCTGTCCCACGAGGCCGGGCGGGACGGGTCTCGGGCCTGCAGGTCCACGCAGAAGGCCCATTTGCTGCGGTAAGTGCGACAACGCTGAGGCGTATCTAAAGATCGCGGCTCCACAGGAGGCCCGAGAAATCACACCTTCGACGTTCAACGCCAAAACCAAATGCCTGGCAGACTCTGAAGAGCTACGGTACACACGGTCTTTAAAAACAACGTTCTTGGCGTTTTTAAAATGAAGGTTTTGGTCCTCACAGTGCTGGCTCCCACGGGCGGGTGAGACCGCGTCCCCCTCGTGGCCCGAACCAGCCTGGGCATGGCGGGAACTCACCTGCGTGCGTCAGCACCACGTTGAACTGCAGGAGCTCCACGGAGTGGACGGTCCAGTCGTGGTGAGAAGCTGCCAGCCGCTCCAGGAGGGGACCCGTGTGCTCTCGGTAGAGGTCCCGGCTGCCGTCCGCTTCCTGCACCGCGGCCAGCGCATCCATGGTCTCCTGAACCTGCAAGTGCGAGTCACGGGCTGGGCAACCCTGCTCCTGCGGCTCCAACACCCCAGTGGAGACCCGTCCTCATCACGAGAGTGCGAGCCGCTCAGGCCAGCCGCGAACACTGCACGGGCGAGGGAGCCACAGCGAGCACGGCAGGCGACCTCCCGACGGCCACTACACTCGCCGTGCCGACGCCGTCTGGACGACAGATGACAGGGGGACGGACGTGCATTTACGAGGGATCCAGCCACGGTGCCCACTTCCCACACCACGCCAGGGGCGCCCAGAGCAGACATACAGTATGTTGGCCCGAGATCACCCTGAGACCTGTCTTCCTGTGGAGACAACTGTCCCCTGGGGGAACAGAGGGCGAGGGGACACGAGTCAGGCTGGCAGCCGCCTCACGGCCTGCAGCCTCATGGCTGGCCGGTATCCTTCCCTCGGGTCCCAGACGTGCAGAGCAGGCTCTGCTTGTGGCCCTGTAGTGACAAGGGGCCTGCTAAGATGTGCCCTTTGGAAAGGTTGTTTTTGAAGAAAGCAAACAAAGTTCAGAGGCCCAGGAAAGGAGAGGGAGGGCAGAGGGCCTCCTGGATACAAGGTCCCGTGACGCGCCCGGCCGCCTCTCCATCACGCGGGCCGGCCCCCAGAGACCTGCCCACGGCTGGCGGGAGAGCTGGAGGGAAACCCACGCTCTTCCCGGAGAGGTGGCAAGACACTGGGCTCCTGACGGTCCCGGAGCCCAAGGGGACCTGGACAGCAGAGTTTTTAGAGCTCGGACCCAGAGCTGAAGGAACAGAAGTAATTCTGTAAAGCCGGCCTGTGACTAGACAGGAAATCACGACGCCATCTTCCCTCCGGGCTGTCGGTCACGTATGTGTCTAACCACAGGCTAGAGGTGAGGACAGACTCCCGTCCTGTCTGCAGGTCGGCAGCCGTCGTCCCTCTGAGACAAGACAATAAGCAGGCAGCTGGGGTTTTCCAGAACCCGGGGACCCCTCAGGACACCTCAGGAGCGACTCATCCCAAATGTCGCCCACATCCCCCCACCGTGCTCGTCGGCGGAGTCACGCGAGCCCAGGGCTCTGGACTCCAGAGCAGGATTTCGGGACGCAGGTTCCATCTGCTCAGACAAGAGCACCTCCCTGAGCATGGGCTCCATTACCCGCACGGCTCACCTGGTCGCTGAGGCCCGTGGCGCCTGAGAGGGCCAGGACGGTCACCAGCACCTCCATGAGCTGCAGGCTGCACCCTCTGCAGTCCTCCCGGCACACGGAAACCAACGTCCGCACGCAGAGCAGCACACGCTCCCCGTGGAGGCGCTGTCAAGAGGGCAGGGAGCACCGTGAGCCAGCTCTCCCCCCACCCCCTGCCAGCCCCCCTGCCACCCTCCATGACCCTCTGAGTGCCTCGGCCCCAAGGCTGCCCTATTCCCTTCCCTGATCCGGCCCCCCCATCCCTCCCCAGGTCCAGCCTTCCCACACCCCCACGGGCCCCCCTTGCTCCCTTCCCCTACTCTGCCCCCTATCTCCCCCACCCCCAGCCCAGCCTCCTCCCCATCCCCCACACCAGGGCCCCCTGTTCCCTTCCCCTACCCTGCACCCCTGTCCCCCCCCCCCACTCCCAGCCCAGCCTCCTCCCCACCCCCCACGCCGGGGATGCCCTGCTCCCTTCCCTCGTGCTCCCCCATCCCGCCTCCCGCTGCCCCAGGGCCCACACCGACATGACACAGCACACTAGGGCCACGGATTGAAACACATGGACCACAGCAGTGCTTTCTTTCATGGGAACACTTTCCTGGTGTTTTTTTCCAGGGGAATCTGAACATGGCCCGAGAAAGAAACGCTGAGCACTCTCTCGGCTACGTTTAAAGAAGTTCTTATGCATTAGCCACACATCCCGTAAAATTCACGAGGGAAAGGACAGGGCCTGTTGGAGCCGCCCGCAGACACCCGGCCCTCCTAGCCCGCCCCAGGGGTAACAGAAAAGGTGGAGGAAGCGAACAGAGCAGGAGCCCGGAGCCCGAGGCTGCTGAGGCTGGGCTGGGGTGCCCGCTCTTCTACTGCTGTGTCTTTCTGTAGTAAGAAGTTTTAACAAAGATAAACACGATTCTGTGGTTCAGGACATGCTTCCTGACAGACGGGGACGAGGGGGCGCCTCGGCCAAGTCCAGCCAGCCAGCCGCTCACCTCCCGGACGTCAGCCCATCAACTGTGGGGCAGAACTCCTTAACGCCCGTGTCCGCGTGCTTCTCCTGTGTCCCTGCACGTCTGGGCCTCACGGGCTTTCATGAAGGACAGAAGGCCGACACCAGAGGCGCGCACGCGTGCGGTCTGGTGGGGGCCGGTCCAGAGGCGCTTCTGGACTGCTGGGGCTCGTGCACAGGTGACATAAATCACGGGACTTCAAACAAAGAATTCACACCGGATCACGGAGGAATGTGGTCTGTGCACACCCGACCGTGCACGCAGGATGGGAGGCGGCCACGGCGCTGGCGTCCAGCTCACCCGGGGAAGCCAGACCGGTGTTTAATTCACCTTCTCACTTGTCCCACGGTCCCTCTTTCAGGCGGTGATTTCACCTCATGTCTAGAACGACCTACACTAAACGCTCATGGAGCGATCTCGCTCAGTTACGAGGGAATTCGGCTTCTGAGACGGGAGCCACCATTAGCGTGGGCTGGCTGTCAGGGGCGCGCCGGGCCCTGGAGCCCGCGAGGAGCCTCGTGCTTTCACAGACGTCCCCTCCCGCGGGAGCAAGGCACCACCTCCAGGAAACCGGGCCTCGGCGCTCACGGCTTCTTTCCACTTAAGCAGAGAATGTTCCCCCCCCACCTGCACCCCAGAGAGAGACAAAGGCTGGGGGAGGCGACAGGTTCCGAAGTGATGTCTTAGTTTCTGCTCCTGAAGCTCAGTGTCATCTGAGGTTGTCGAAACTTGAGGGGAGAAAGTGCCAGAGGCTGACATTTCTATGGCGACCGCGCCCCTGCACCCCTGGCTTTTGTTCGTTGAACAGGAATAAACGAGTTATCCTTACGGTATCAAACAATTTCCTCAGCTCAGTTACCTGTCACCAAACAAAGACTTCAAAGGAAAGGATCTGATTCCCTGGGCTCAGCCCCAGGTGCGGCGCTGGCCAGACACACCTGGGGAGGCACCTGCCGCCACCCCGCCCGCAGCCCAGGAGGCCCCGTGATGCGCAGCCGGGCGTGCACCCCCAGGGCGCCTCCGTCCGTCCGTCCGTCTGGCGGGGAGTTTCTACACCGTGGTGTGTTCTTGAAAGATGTCCGCAGCCCGTCCTCCCAGCTCCTGGGGACCGGCGGCAGGAAGCTCGCGCTCCTCCCCGCGCGACCCCGGCCGCCCCAGACTCTCGGGTCTGCCTAAACCTCTGCCTAAACCCGAGTGCTCGTCCCCTTTGCCAAATGTCTGGGTCTGTGAGGGAAGGGGCAGAATGCCTGTCCGGGGTTTTCACTGCGGCTGGTTCCGCAGCCCGAGCCTGGAACACGTCTGGGGAGACGCTAAGCGTGATCGCACTCTGGTTCAAACATCACCACGGCGGTGCCTGGGGGGCCAGTCAGTAAAGCCACCGAGTCTTGACCTCAGCTCAGGTCATGACCTCAGGGTCGTGAGATCAAGCCCCGCACTGGGCTCCGTGCTGGGCGCGGAGCCTACTTAAAAACACAAAACAAAACAAAAAAACATCATTATAGAAATTCTTCCTCAAAAAACCTGGAAGATGAGGAGCCAAAGGCATAATCTGAACTTTATGGATTAAGGGATTAAAATTTTCTATAAATAATGCTAAGACATGAAAATCAGATTTTCGGGGAGCCCGGTTGGCTCAGTGGGTCAAAGCCTCTGCCTTCGGCTCAGGTCATGATCTCAGGGTCCTGGGATCGAGCCCCGCATCGGACTCTCTGCTCAGCGGGGAGCCTGCTTCCCCCTCTCTCTCTGCCTGCCTCTCTGCCTACTTGTGATCTCTCTCTCTGTCAGATAAATAAAATCTTAAAAAAAAAAAAGAACATTAGATTTTCTTTCCTGTAAAACTTGTAAGATCTGTATTTAAGTACGTGCACAAAATTTCAAGTTCAGCCTTTCAGGAAAAGGAAGGGTTCTGGCTCACACATCTACGTAGAGGGATCGGACTCATTTCAGACCACCCTGGGCAAAAATGCAGAATTCACATGGGTTTGACGACGATGTTAAAAACGGGTTTGGGAAAAGGTGAAACGTGCCCCAAGCACCAACAGCAGGTGCAGCGGTTCATCGATGCGCCCCCTGACACCTCAGTCCCATAGCCCACTCGCTGTGTTTTAAGCGGCCTTGAGGGTGGATTTGCAACTGTGACGGGACCCCCTTGTCACCCGAAGTCGGAGAAGGACAAGATGACCTGATGCAGAGCATCCGGGCGCCTGGCCCTGCCCGAACACGTAGCCGGTCCCCCAGCCCCAGGCCAGTCACGGCCACCGCCGCTGCTGTGGGGCCTCAAGCCTGCGCCGCAGGGGACAGAGAAGCGGCCGGAGCAGACTCTCGTCCCCCGCAGAGCAGCGGGAGGGCCACACCCAGTGCTTACAGGGTGACAGGGCTTAAGCCTGTCACAGCCAAACAAAAACAAAGTCCTTATTTTTTTCTCAGGAGCAAACAGTTATAAGTTACTCCGAAGGTCGAAGCCTGGCTGCCCAGCCTGCTTCGACGTAGAATAAAGTGAACGGAGCAGCCACATGTGGACCCCCACACCCGTCTCCCAGCCGTTAGCTTGCTTGTTCTGAGCACATTATGACAATGCCGAGGGACACGAGCGTGGTGACGGGGCGAGGACTGACGGTGGGGGCAGGAAGGGGTGCTGACCGTGTGAGCCCCAGTGCTGTGGCCCCGCAGCTCGTCCCCAGCAAGGACCTGCCCGACCCCATACTGTCCCGCATGGCGGCCACTGGGCACATGGAAGGCGGGCCGCGTGAGGCAGGACCTGCACTTTCCACGTGTTTGGTTTCAACGTGAATGACCACCGAGGGGACAGAGCAGGAGGCAGCAGGCACACGGGTCCCCAGACAAGACAGTGTCAGCGGCGGGACCCTGGCCACCCCTCCCATGGGCCTGCGATCTACTGATAATGAGCGACAGGTGTGCGTAGAGCGTCGCGGGCGGGGGGCGCTGCCCACCTCCCCTGTACAGAGGGCCGACCCCACCGTGCGCGCAACTTACGTTTTCAGACCCTTGACAGATGTGGGGCCGGGCCAGCTCCGTGGCGATGACCTTCAGGTGCGGCTGGAGTGCCTCCCTAGGGCAGCCTCGGATGACGGAAGCGAGGACCAGGAGACCGGAGGGGGAGGGCGACTTCTTCAGCGTGGACAAGATGAGCTTCAGAAACACTTCTGGGCTGACGAAGGCCCCGACGAGCTCTGCAGATCTGGTGCACTGCGCGAGAAGACCGGAGGCTGACGGGCTGCCCGCCGCACGGCCCTCGGCCCTCCTGCACCTGCCTGCCAGGCTCCCAGCCCCGCACGCACAGTCCTGCGGAGGGTCTGCCCTGCGTGGGGGCCACGGGAAGTCCCCATGGCCCTCGGAGCTTCCGTAGGGGCCTGGTTTGCAGGACGGCCAGGTCCTAGCGGGGCCTCATGTCCCTCTTCCACTGCCAGTGACCCAGGCTTGTTACCAACACACGGCCACATGCTGGCACCCACACGCCGTGGGCCCCACGCAGGGCAGTCATGACAGTGGGCCTCGGGCAGTAGCCAATCCCTAAAGGACACTCGCTGCGTGATTCCAGTTCTACTTTGTTCCCAAATGACATAATATGGGGATGTTCCCCAGTGTGTGAGGCCACTGCCATAGGCCCCACGACGCGTCCTCCGGGCAGGTGTGAGCACGCCCATGCGCACCAAAGTGAGGTCCATATGGCCTGTTGCTCAGCAAAGGCGTCCAGTGGCCAAGCTCAGGGGGTAGAGGGGACAAGGGAACCGAACCCAGCCAGGCTCTCCCGCTCCATCCACGTGCGCGGTGGCGCTAACCGCCAGCCAGTGGGTGGGCGGCAGCGAGAACTGGCAAGGAGATGCCGGCTGTCGCGGGCTGGGCCGGGAGCCCCTGCCTGGCTTCTCTCGCAGAGCCCGTGGGCACCCGAGTGCCCTCAGAGCCGGGGAGGCGCCCTGCCCGCCCCATCGTGACTTACAGGGACCGTCCGTCCACGGCGCAGCTGGTGCGTTCGTGCAATCCGCCTGCTCGTGCTGAGAGAGAAGGCCTGGGGAGCGGGGGGCTCGATCCCCTGAACAGTGACCTTTACGTGCCGCCCTTTGCAGGCACAGAAAACAGATCTGGGCGGCGGGGGCTGCAAGGAGGGGCAGCGGGGGTGGACACCAGGACCCAAGGGGATCTCCCGGCGACAAGAACGTGACCTTGCTGCGGTGGCGGTTCCAGTGGCTCACATTTACCCAGACCCGCAGACCTACGACCTGACACGGGGGAACTCTGCCACCCGGAGCTACAGCTACGAATGGGACCAGAAGAAGACAACTCACGCTGCTGACCACGGCGCTGTCATCGTCGGCGCACGCCCGGTGCAGGGCTCGGAGGATGACGTCCACGTGCTGTGTCACGTGGTCTTCGGCGTGGAGCAGCAGCACCGCCAGCAGCTGCGCGGCCTTCACCCTGGTCCCCACCACCCAGTCGGTGATGTCGTGGCAGATGGCGGGAAGGATCTTGGACAGGTTTCTGAAGACGAGCTCCCGACAGCCCAACACGGGGCGGTTCCCTGGTGGCAGAAAGAACAAGCCGGGAAATTCCCAAGTGAAACCTCCACGGAGCCTGGGGAAGCGGATCCATCACGCATCCCTCGTTTAAGGGGCACCTACACGCCTCACTTTGAGATCTTCAACGTGCAAACCAACTCTGAGGGCAGATATGAAGCCACGGTGTCCTCACGGAGCTTAGAATCATTGCACAGAGAGGGCTGTGTAAGGGACACACAATAAAATACACCGAGTGCCTCATTGGCTAAGTTTGGACACGCGGACACATCTCGAACCACCCCTGTCACCGGGACACAGACGCACCCATCACCCCAAAGCTCTCTGCGTCCCTGCAGCACCCCCAGGACTCCCCGCCCGCCCGGGGAAGCCGCGCTCCGCTTCCCGTCACTGCAGATGGACCGTCTCTGGGCAGAACTGCGAGGTCCACGCTCGAGTTGGCCCAGCCCCCTCCCACACAATGATCCCAGGACCATCCGCCTGGCGGTGTGCCTTCATCCCTCTGCCTGTCGGTCCCTTGCTGACGGGCCTCAGGCTGCTTCCCCGGCTGGGTTATTGCCGAGAAAACTGCGACGAGCACTGCACGCAAGCCTGTGTGGCCACGGCGGCCGCTCCCGACGCTGAGCGCCCGTGGCTGCGTCCGCTAGGTTCCACAGCGGGCAGCACCTGATTGAGGAAACTGCCAGGCAGTTTTCCGAAGCGGCCGCCCCGTTTCCTGTCCCCACCATGGGGCAGGGGCTCAGCTCCTCCGTGCCCTCAACCGTGCTTGGGCAGCCAGTCCTCGGTGAGAGCCACCGAGAGGGTGTGCAGCACCCGCCATGGCTTCACACTCGCTTCCCAACGCGCTTACTTTTGTTGGTGAGGTGCCCTAAAAAAATGCTTCTGCCCACTAAAAAACTGGAATGTTTTTAAAGGTTATTTATTTGTTTGTAGTGATCAATGCTGAAAGCCCATCCTTTCTCCAGGAACTGTCACGGGGCCTGTGTGAGATCGGTTGTCCACGGACGTGGGCCTCTACTTCGGTTTGCTTGACCTCCCTCCCGCTGCTCCCTGCACGCCAGCCCCACACGGTCTGCAGTCCTGCGCTCTCGCTCTGCGGATTACTCCGCAACAGGGAGTGTTAGCCTTTCAACGTGGCTCTTCATTGTCAAAGTGCCGGCGACCCTGGGTCCTCTGCATTTCCCTGTGATTTTAGAATGTTCATCAAGTTCTACGAAAAAGGCTTCAAACATTTTGATTGAACGTTTGATCTTAAAAAAATGAAAACTCAGTTCTTTAACTATTCCAAAAATAAAAATGGAAGGAAAACTTCCATGAGGCTAAGACTGCCCTAACTGAAAATCAGAGAAAGACTCCGCACAAAAAAAGAGAACCACAGGCCAATATCCCTGATGAAATTGGATGCAAAACTCGTCAACAAATACTAGCAGACCGAATCCAGCAATAGATTAAAAAAAAAAACCTCACGTGGTGCCTGGGTGGCTCAGTCGGTTGCTCAGACGGCTCATGATTTGGACTCAGGTCATGATCCCAGGGCCGTGACCCTGAGCCCCACACTGGCCTCTGCCCTACACATGAAGCCTGCTTAAGATTCTCTCTCCTTCTTCCTCTGCCCTCCCCTCACCAACTCCCCCATTCTGAAACAAACAAAACTCCAAAACAAACAAATAAAACAACAATAGTAACAACAAACCCAACCCTCACTCACCATGGTCAAGTGAGATTGATGCCTGGGCTGCAAGTGTGGTTCAATATTTGCAAATCAATCAACGTGATACCTCACATCAACAAGGGGAAGGACAAGGAGCATGGGATCCTCTCGACACATGCAGAAAAAGCATCTGACAAAGTATAGCATCCATTCATGGTAAAAACCCGCGAAAAAGTAGGGTGAGAGGGAACATACTGCAACATGATAAAGGCCATACGGGAAAACCCACAGCTCACATCGTATCAATGGGCAAAAACAGAGAGCTTTTCCTCTAAGGTCACGAACAAGACAAGGACGTCCAGTGTCACCATCACTGTTGTTCAACATACACCAGAAGTCCCAGCCTCGGAAATAAAAGACATCCAAATGGTGAGGAAGGAGTGAAACTTTCACGATCTGCAGATGACATGATGCTCTATGTAGAAAACCCCAAAGACTCCACCAAAAAACTGCTACAACGGACACACCAATTCAGTAACGTCACAGAATACAAAATCGAGGTACACCAACCTGTTGCATTTCTACACACGGATAATGAAACAGCAGAAGGAGAAATGCAGAAAGCAATCCCATTTACAATTGCACCCAAAATCATAAAATACGTAGGGATAAAGATGTGAAAGCCCTGTACCCTGAAAACTAGAAAACAGATGAAAGACGTTGACGAGGACACAAAGAAATGGAAAGACGATCCATGCTCGTGGATTGGCAGGGTACTGTTAAAATGTCTATACTAATCTACACATCCCATGCGATCCCTATCAAAATACCAACAGCGTTTTTCCCGGAGCTGCAACAAGCGACCCTAACATGTGTGTGGGACCACAGGAGACCCCGAAGAGCCAAAGCAACCTTGAAAAAGGAAAGCAAAGCTGGAAGCGTCTCCGCTCTGGAGTCCGAGTGATACTACGGAGCGGTGGGGACCGGACACCGAACGGGACCGGAGCAAACCCGACACATAGGTCAGCACGACAGCCGGACGCGAACCCACGTCTCCATGGTCAGTCCATCTTCGACAAAGCAGGAAACAGCGTCCGACCGGAAAAGGACAGTCTCTTCAACAAATGGTGTCGGGAGAAGTGGACAGCGACATGCGGAAGAATGAAACTGGGCCGGTTTATTACACCACACGCAATAGATTCAAAATGGATGAAAGACCCAAATGTGAGACCTGAAACCATAAAATCCTAGAGGACAACACAATCGGCTGCAGCAACGTGTTTCTAGATCTGTCTCCTGAGGCAAGGGAAGCAAAAGCAAAAGTAAACTACTGAATAAACTACATCAAAATAGAAAGCTTCCGCACGGCCAAAGGAACAATCAGCAAAACTAAAAGGCAACCTACAGAAAG
>CM052890.1:215122-237189 GCA_028534135.1 Potos flavus | reverse complement strand
TGCGCTGTTACCCTGTTTACGGGGACCCACGGATGCGCTGTTACCCTGTTTACGGGGACTCACGGATGCGCTGTTACGCTGTTTATGGGGACCCACGGGGACCCACGGATACACAGTTACACTATTTACGGGGACCCACGGATGCGCTGTTACCCTGTTTACGGGGACCCACGGATGCGCTGTTACCCTGTTTACGGGGACCCACGGATGCGCTGTTACCCTGTTTACGGGGACCCACGGATGCGCAGTTACGCTGTTTACGGGGACCCATCGATACACAGTTATTCTATTTACGTGGAGCTCTGACATAATTACGCTATTTACAGGCAGCTCCTGACTGATACACGTAAATGTTTGAGAAAGCTGCCAGTACGTAGTTATTACACTACCTTGAGGAAAACCATTTCATCTGTGACACAAGGAAGCTTCTGTCTTCGCTGCCCCTTGCCCTATCTCAAGCAAGCTGAGACACTGTCCCAGTCACGGCAGTGCTGTTGTTTTTCACTGGAATCCATTCTGGCCGTCACTTCCCGCAGCCAGGTCTCTCGTGAGTGCTGACCCAGCACCCTGCCTCCTCCCCTGGCAGAGCCCAGTTCTGCTCTGGGTCCCCACCTCCCATGCTGCGACGTTCTGACCCCACCCAGCTTCAGGAGGGGCCCGTTACACTCAGCTGGCCCTGACGCTGAATGGGCAGACTGGTTCTTGGCTGCAGGAGGGTCCCTTTGTTTCTGCCTCCCTGGTTACAACTCGGGGAGACACACTGAGGATGAACCCCGGCAAGGAAGGCGAAGCAGGCGTCCCAGGCAGGCAGTGTGTCGCACCTGGACCCCGGTGCAAGACATCACAGACACGCACCCGAGTGGGGCCTTCTGTCCCAGCCCCTAAAGCCCCGAGGGGCACCAGCATCCTGCTGAGAGGCACGCCCAGGGCCACTCCCTCTCGCCCCTCTTTCCCTCAGGACTCCCACAGCAGGTACTAAGCAGTGGGAAACCTTCCGTGGATGAACAGGCCTCGTGACCCCTCCGGTCCACGGGCGCACATGTGCCTGCAGGCGAACTGCACCAGGAACCCCCCGAGTTGAATGTTACGGCATATAGGAGACCATCTGGCAATAAGCACATGAAAATATGCTCAACGTCACTAATTGTGAGGGAAACAGAAATCAAAACCACAATGAGACACCATTTCACACCCATCAGGACGGCTATAAATCAACAAACAAAACCCAGAAAATAAGTGTTGGGAGAACCTAAAGGACCTGAAACCCTTCTGCATTGTTGCTGGGCATTTAGGACGGTACGGTCGCTGTGGAGAATGGTTTGGCGGCTCTTCGGTGAGCTAACGGTAGAGCTGCTGTGGGCCCGGCGGCCCTCCTCCCTGGTCTGCAGCCACGCCCCGAAGCGACGCTGGTCTCAGACACTCGCACCTGCATGTTCCAGCAGCACTCGTCGCAGCGGCCGAGAGGCGGCAACACCCCAGGCGTGCACCGATGGACCAACGGGCACACCAAACGCGGCCCATCCATGCCACACGTGTGGCCCCGCCTTAGAAAGGGGAGGGGCCCTGATGCGTGCTCTCGCGGGGTGCGAGGCTCAGACACACCACTCAGGGGAGGGGGTCAGCACAGCAGTCACGGCTGCCGCTGCTATGAGGCACCAGGTAGACACAGTCACACAGACAGAAAGGGGTCATCAGAAGTGCGGGGCAGGGAGGGGTGGGGGCGTTACTGCTCCATTCCGCTTGGGACGCTAAAAAGTTCTGGTTGGTGGCAATAGTCACTCTACGCTGGGAACGTACGTGATGCATCTGAACTCCATCTCAAAAATGGCTCAAATGGCAAATTTTGTGTTATGTATCTTTTACCAAATACTTTAAAAATAATGCAACATGGGGCGCCTGGGTGGCTCAGTGGGTTAAAGCCTCTGCCTTCGGGTCAGGTCATGATCTCAGGGTCCTGGGATCGAGCCCCGCATCGGGCTCTCTGCTCAGCAGGGAGCCTGCTTCCCCCTCTTTCTCTGCCTGCCTCTCTGCCTACTTGTCATCTCTCTCTCTCTCTGTCAATAAATAAATAAATAAAAATCTTAAAAAAAAATAATGTAACATATCAAAAACACTGAACGCTTAAATGAGGGAATTACACAGTATGTGAGTTGGGGCTCAATAAAACTGTTTAAAATAATAAAACAAGGGGAGCCTGGGGGGACAGTCAGTTAAGCGTCCAACTCTTGGTTTCGGCTCAGATTGTGATGTCAGGGGCATGAGATCAAGCCCCATGTCGGACTCTGTGCTCAGCGCAGTTTGCTTAAGATTCTCTCTCCCCCTCCGCCCCTCCCACTCACGCTCTCTAAAATAAATAAATAAATCTTTAAAACAATAAAAAACAAGGTACCTTGAGAGAAAACGCAAGTGTGCCTGTGGCCGGCAGGCAGGACAGTGTGGAGAACAGTCAGGTGTCCCTGGACCTGGGCCCGGAGGCTAGCTCCAGCTGGGCGACCCTGAGCAGGTACCGCCACCACCCAACTGCAGGGGCCGTGCAAGCCGCAGACGCACAGGATGAAACGAGCTGGCGTGTGGACAGCAGGATGGGCAGGCAGACACGTGCTTCATGCACGTAGCCCACGCCTCCACCATCAGGACAGCAGAGGCCGCGCCACCACACCACCAGCTTTCCAGTCCTTGGCCACCCCAGGCCACTTAGTAGCCCGCCGGCAATGAGGCAGGGGCACGTTCTAGCCACCCTGGAGGACTTCGCCAGCTACCGCTGCTCCTCCCATCCCATGCAGCCAGAAGCATACACTCCCTCTTCACTTGTCTCCTCCCCCAGGAGGGGGCTTGCCCGCCATGGCCTTCGCTCTGCTCCCCGTGGTGAAGTTCTAGAAGCGCCCTGTGTCCTCAGACCCACGGCGCGGCCTCTAAGCTGACTTCCGCCAACACAAAGGCCAATAATCTCATCTCTGTCCGTCTCTCTCCGCGGGTCCCAAGGCCCAACTGAGCGATTACCTGGGTCCGTCCTTCCTTCCCAGGTCGGGTACCCCAACCACTGCGGCTTGTCAAGTAAACGTGCCTCGCTGGATCGGCATACTACCGACGCCTCTGAAACTGTGGCGTCTACATGGCCAGACTGTCTGCCGAAGAGGAAAGAGCCCTCTCCCACATCCCTCACAATTAAGAATAACGAACACATTAGAACAGTTCAACTCTCTCCAGTTTCTCAGAGACATGAACTAAGAACACCTTGGGACTGAAAACGATAAAAGACGTTTGTTGTAACAAGTGAACAGTTTCAAAAAAGAAAAAGGAGTAAGTTCCAAATAGCACGCTTTTGGTGAAGAGGAGAAGCTCCTGTTACCTGAGGGACGTCGTCAAAGAGCCTCTGAGCGAAGTGAGGAAGCACGTCGTCTACCGACTTGGCGCTGCCGAACTGGATCACCGTGCCCGTGGCCTCAATGACAGCCACCCGCACCTTCCAGTGCTGGTGGGAGACGCTCTGCATCAGGGGGCCGATCAGGGACTCCGACTGCATGTGGAAGTGGTCTGTGAGACAGGGAGGACACCAGTTACCAGACTTGCTCTCCGTGAGCCTCGGCCCAGCCCGGCGCCATGGGCTTCCAGGAAGTCAGGCCCCCTGTGCCTTGGAACTTCCTCTCCCCACCCAGGTCCCTGCTGCAGGCACAGCACTCGGCTCAGGCCTGCCGAGCACAGCTTTAGTACCTCTGGCACTGGGAGAGGTACGGGACAGGCGTGTGACCCAAACAGCACCAAAGGGAAAAGGCTGAGGGCTTGACCCCGTCTCAGCTGGAGGTAGGAGCTGTGAGGGAGAGTCTGAAGCTCCTAACAGTGGCACTGGGTGCCTGAGAGGGATGCAGACCAAGGCGGAGAGATCGACCTGGAGGACGCTGTGCAAGTCCCCACGTCAGGTGTGCCTGAAGCCAGACACCAGGCGCTACCACAGAGGGCAGGGCCACCCCGCTTCCAATTTGTAAGGGCCTCCCAGAACGTCAGAACCGGAATGTCTCTGAGAGTCCTGGCCTTGGAGTTCTAACCTCAGTTCTGCCGCTGCCTACGACCCATCCAGTAGATGGCTATTTCACGGGTGTTTTGGTTGACTTTTTTAAAAAATTTTTTTATGTGACAGAGAGAGAGAGAAAGAGAGAAAGCACAACCAGGCAGAGGGAGAGGGAGAAGCAGGCTCTCTGCTGAGTAAGGAGCGCGACACGGGGCTTGATCCCAGGCCTTGATCCATGACCTGAGCCGAAGGCAGTTGCTTAACCAACTGAGCCACCCAGGCACCCCTTTGGTTGACTTCTTTAACCCTGAGGTCCTCGGATCAAGGCAGGATGCTAACCTACTACTGCCCAGTGTGATGGGAATCCAGGAGAGGCCCCTCACCAGGAGAGAGCAGAGCAGTGAGATGGTTTGGTTTCCTTTGTCTCCCGTCCACCAAACCTCCTTCTCCCTCATCCCTCCCCCAATTCAACAGGAAATCCTGCCAGCTCCATGTCCAACATCAACCCATTTTCCTCCATCTCTATTAGCAGACTGCTTACCCACACCCAAGTCTAAGCTAATCGTCATCTAAATATAGATTAATTATGACCCCAACTGACCTTTTTTTTTCTTTTTAAGATTTTATTTATTTATTTGTCAGAGAGAGAGAGAGAGCACAAGCAGGCAGAGAGGCAGGCAGAGAGAGGCAGAGAGAGAAGCAGGCTCCCCGCTGAGCAAGGAGCCCGATGCGGGACCGATCCTAGTACCCGGGGACCATGACCTGAGCAGAAGGCAGCAGCTTAACCAACTGAGCCACCCAGGCGTCCCGACCTCACTTCTTCTTGCCATCTTGGTAATCAATTCTCCATGAGCACCAGAGTGATCTTTTAAAAATCTAAATCTAAGCCTCTCACGCCCCTGCTCCACACGCTCCGTGGGCTCCCCACTGCGTTCTATGATTTCAAACCCCCCAGCAGCTGCCCCCTGCCTGCCCTCCTTCCCTCCAGTCGCCTTGACCTCTTTTTTGCTCCTCAGATCTGCCAAACTTATTTCTCAAAGCTAGTTTCCTCCGGACAACCGGTCACGGATCAACCTAAATGTTCCGTCCTGCAGAAAGCCTTCCCAATAGGACTAAGTAGAGGCCTCCTACCAATGAACGTCCCAGCCTGAGGCAGCATGGAGAGGAAAGTGGGGCAAGATCCAGCAGAAATGGCTACTAGAAAAAGGGACTGTCCTGATCAGATTCGTTTTTTTAAATAACGGAGAATGGATTAAAGGAAAACAGGAGAGAAGCGGCCTCTCTCCACTTAGGACAGCAGTCCGACCCAAAGAAGGAAGACAGGTAGACTCCGCCGAGAAAGGGGCATGAGACGTGAAAGACTGCAGCGGTGTTTGGCGAGGGGCAGTTACCGAAACGCAGCGCATCCCAGACCCTCTTAGCAATTTCAGCGGTGGTTTCCACGAATCTACATTTTGAGAACCACCGGATGGGGAAGAGCAGCGGCTGCTTCCGGGCTCCAGGAGGAGCCCACGGCCGGCGGCCGCCCCTCCACCTCCCCGCGCCCCCATTCCCGCCCGCGGCCAGAGGCGGGCACCTGGCGTGGCGCGCGCCAGGCCGGCGGCGCACTGGCAGCTCTCGCGGCGCACGGCGGCGAAGGGGTCGAGCAGCGTGCAGCGCAGCACGCGCACCGCATCGTCCAGGTGCGGCGCGAGCGCGGGGCCCCCCAGGCGCACGGCCAGGCTGAGCAGCTGCACGAGTGCCAGGCGCAGCTCCTCGCAGGCCTCGGGCGGCCGGCCGCGCGCGGACTCGGGGCCCGCCAGACGCGCGGCGAGCGCGGGCAGCAGGCGCGGCAGGGCGTCGCGGGGCCGCGCGGCGCGCCGCAGGCCCAGGTCCAGCAGGTGCGCGGCCAGCGCGCGGCAGCCCTCGGCCGGGTCGGCCAGGCAGCGCAGCAGGCGCGGCAGCAGCAGGCGCGCCCACGGGCCCTGGAAGGCGGCGGCCGCGGCGGCGGGATCGGCGGCGGGCGCCTCGGGCCACGCCGCCTCCAGCGCGCGCTGCAGCGACTCGAGCGCGCGCCGCCGGCCCAGCTTGCTGTCGGCCTCCAGCCCGGGCAGCAGGCGGCTCAGGGCGCGGCTCAGCTCCGCCGCCTCGGCCGTCTCAGACGTCTCGGCCGCCTCAGCCGGCCCCGGGGGCGCCGCGGCCTCCGCCGCCACCAGCGCCGCCATCTTCCGCGCGTTGCCCGTCGCCCGGGGAAACCGGCGCTTTCACGACGGCCGCGGTGCGGTTTACGGCTCCTCTTCCGGTCGGCTCCGGGCGCAGACAGGACACATCCGGGGCGGGTTGGGGGCGGGGGGCGGGGAACCGGAACCCCCGATCCCTGCGGACTCTGTCTAGCGACCGAGTCGGAAGTGCACTGTCCTGAGGGAGTGAGGGGCAGAGGAATTTGGTGTGGGCAGGTAAGGCTTGCCCGTGAAATCCCAGCACGGGTGACTGACGAGGGTTGGTGATAGTTAACGCCGCAAAGGCGGTGGCGGGAGACTTGTAGGGGGACGGACGGCAGGCAGGGGCGAAAGGCCGGGGGGGGGGCTGCTGCATTGAATTGTGCCCCCCAAAGTTCGTGCATCGGAATCCTAGTCCCCAGGGCTTCAGAATGGGGCCTTATTGGGAGATAGGGCTCTTCCAGGGTCTCACCGAGTTAGAAATAGGGCATTGGGGGGCCCTAGTCCGATGAGACGGTGCCCTTCTAAAAGGGGGTTTGGAGGGGGCCGCAGCATGCAGGGAGAACGCCATGTGAACGCGGATGGCCGTCTGCAGGCCAGGGAGAGCGGCCTGGAGGAGACTGCCCCTTGCAGCCCCAGGAGGCACCAGCCCCTGCGGATGCCTTGATCTCAGACCTCCGGCCTCCAGACCGAGGAAACCAGCACCCTGTCTGCCCCCCGGGAACGGATACCGAGGGCGCCCTGATGCTGTTCCAGGAGGCGAGCCCAGGGACCCAGGGGGGAGCAGGGAGGGGAGCGAGGAGGCGCATGGGTCAGGCCACCGGGGCCTTGTTCTTAAGTTAGGGGGACCGGAGGAAGGCTTCCGGGGTGAGAAGGTTGGTCCCATCAGGTTTGCGTCTTTACCAGACTACTTTGGCTGCTGTGGAGGAGGAGGTGGAAGGAAGGACTCCAGGCTCTTTGAGGGCTGAGGCTCTGCTCAAGGTGGAGAACCGCAAACAGCGTGGGGAGGCTTCCTGCTCCAGGAGGCGGTGATGCAGACTCCCTGCTCCTTGCCCCTTCCCCCAGGTACCGCCGAGTACCTCCCAGTAACGCAGCTGTGGCTGGTCAAGGGGCTCTGATCGCTGCAGGGAGACTGGCCGGCTGGGGTCCTCAGGACTGGGTGGTGGCAGCGCAGTGGGTTCCTTGGGTTTTCCTGTTCTCTCTTACAGGTTCCCGGGACAGGTGCCGGAGAGGCCTGCAGCCCAAGCCGGAACTGCCTGCAGGCCATTGGGAGTTTCACTAAAGTAGTCCATGATCTTGCTGCCTTGACGTCCATGGAGCATGGCCAGGCAGCCTGCAGAGCCTTTGGACCAACAGCAGCCCCTGCCGTGAGCACAGGTCCTAGATAGAGCCTGCAGCGTCACAGTAAGTGAAGTTCCTGATGTCACTCTCCTACAGCCCTTGTGGTAAGCACGTCCCCCTGCTGCCCAGGGCCCACCCCGTGCGCCTCTTACATGAAGCCCGCAAAGCTTATCAAAGCCCTGCTCTTTCTGGTTTGAATTGACCGATCCAGCCTTAGCCCAGAAACCCCAAAGCAGTCTATCCGCAGACGCTCTCTCTGCCTGCACGCTGCCTTGATCACCCCATGTGCTGTGCCGTGTCCCTTCAGGACCTGTGAGTCATGGGCTTCTCTATTCCGCTTTCCCACCAGTCTTTTTTGGCACCCCAGGTTCCACCTAACGAATGTTCGTTTAACAGAGTCTCGGCACAGGCAAGAAAACTGCAAGAAAAGGCTCCTCTTGCTGGCCGTAGGACTGGGAAAGGGGAGCCCCAGCAGAGACCTGGTGGGGAGCCACCCTCCCACCCCCCAGTATGCACCGGCATCAAAGCCCCTGCAGGCCCACCAGCTCTTGCAGTGCTGACAGGCAGTGTCCTGTGCAGGGGCAGAGTCTGTGCAGCCCAGCGTCTTCTGGCTTTCCACCTGCCGGCCAGCCGGTGCCGCCCCACTCTCCCAACAGCCACAGCAGTGCCCGGAAGAAGACAGCAGACCAGGAGGGCATTGCCTGGGCAGTGAAACGAAACTCACTGGCAACATGAGCCACAAAAGTAGGCCAGAATCTACATGGAAAACTGCTGTTTGGAGGGAAAGATAATTAACTGACATAAATGCCAAGATAGGTGTTAGAATTACCTGACCAGGATTTTAAAGCAGTCATCGTAACAATGTCTTTATTTTTTTTAATATTTTATTTATTTATTTGTCAGAGAGTGAGAGAGCACAAGCAGGCAGAGTGGCAGGCAGAGGCAGAGGGAGAAGCAGGCTCCCTGCCAGGCAAGGAGCTGATGTGGGACTCGATCCCAGGACCCTGAGATGACCCGAGCTGAAGGCAGCTGCTTAACCAACTGAGGCACCCAGGCGTCCCCATAACAATGTCTTTTAAAAATCATTTATGAAGTCTTGGGACGCCTGGGGGGCTCAGTCCTTTGAGCAATGACTCTCAGTTTTGGCCCCGGTCGGGATCTCACGGGTCGTGGGATTGAGCCCCATGTCAGGCTCTGGGCTCAGCCAGGAGTCTGCTTGAGGATTCTCTCCCTCTGCCCCTGCCCTCTCTCTTGTGCATGCGCGCTCTTTCTCTCTTACTCTTTCTAAAATAAATGAATCTTTAAAAAAATTTTTTATGGGGTCTTTTGAAACAAATACAAAGAAAGTTTCAGCAAAGAAGCGAACACTGTAAAAAGAAGCCAGATGGAAATCAGAGAACTTAAAATTACAAGAGCGAAATTAGTATTGTATCCGTCAGTGGACACCGTGATCATCGTACCTTTGGACGGACACAACAGCAGAGGGGAGACAAGGGGCTAGAATGAGGGGACTTGAAGGTAGAACAATAGTGTTTACTTCATCTGTGACAGATCAGATGGGCTAGACAGAAGGAAAAGAGCTGAGAGACCTGCAGGACAGTGAGTCACGTCACCAGGGTTCTAGAACAGGAGGAGGAACGTGGGCTGAAGAGATAGTTAAAGAAAAATGGCTGAAAACGCCCCAGATTTGGCGAGTGACAGAAGCACAGGTTAAAGAAGGCAAGCAACCCCTAAATAAGCTAAGACCTCTAGAAACCCACACCCAGACACGTCATAGTTAAAGTTCGGAAAACCGAAGACAGGAGAAAAAATGGTAAACGTAGCCAGAGAGAAACAGTGCATCACCTGTGGAGGGTCGCCAATGTGGATGGACAGCAGGCATCTCATCCTAAGTCACAGAGGCCGGAAGGATGTGGCACGTTGTTCAAGTGTTGAAAGAGAAGCGAGTCCCACCGGCAGAACCATCCTCAAGAATGAGGGAGGAATAAAGAGACTTGCAGACAGGCAGACAAATAGACTCTTTGCTAGGAGACTTGCCCTTGGTGAATGATGAAAGGAAGCTCTCCAGAAGGGAGGAAAGTTGTAACAAGAAGGCAGGGACCCTCAGGAAACAACAGCAGAATGGGTAAGCACGACTGTCTGTCTGTCACTTTGTATGTTTCCTTAATCACAGCTGACAGTTGGAGCAAAAATAACACTGATACAGTGCTCAGTGTGTGAGGAGGAAATATTTATGATAATTACATCTGAAAAGTGGGAAGGGTGAAGGGATGGAAGTGGCAGTAAGGTTTCTACACCGCGCTCGATGGGACACAGTTTCCATAGGAGGGGACTCCTAAGTGCCATGTGTATAGTGATGTTCAGAGAAGCCACTAAGGAAACTGAATAGCAATACGTTATGTGGAATCCAGAGGCTGTTGCAGGATCTCACAGGGCGCAAGAGAGGGAACGAACACAAAGAACGAAATACTAAACAGAAGCCCTGATACGTCAATGATTACTTTAAATGTAAATGGTGTAAACACACCATGTAGAAGACCCGAGTGGCAGAGCGAGTAGAAACTGACCCGGCACTGCGTTGTGTAACATAGGCTAAAATTCACTTCGGCCACAATGACGTGGGTGGATTGAAAATCAAAGGGTGGGAAAGGATACCTCATGTAAATATTAATTTTTAAAAAGCAGACTATATTAATATCAACCGAAGTAGTCTTCAGAGCAAAGAAAATTTTCTTGGAAGAAAGAGGGACATTACATAACGATGAAGTGATCAATGAACCAGGAAGCTCTAGCTGTCCCAAATATATGTGCTCAAATGACAGGTGTTCAAAGTATATGGAAGGCTTCATCTGAAGACTTCCCTACCCGTCCTCAGCAATTGCTAGAATTACTAGACAGACACTCAGCAAGGACACGGAACACCGCCATCAGCCGACAGCATTAATGGACATGTGAGGAACGCTCCCCCCAACCACAGCACATTACACATCCTTGTGCAGTGCCCACGGGACAGATTGCAAGAGAGACCATATCCTGGGCCATAAGGCCACCTTAATCAGCGGAAAGGATTGAAATCATACACAGTATGTCCTTTGACAAAAAATGGAATCCAACTGAAAATCAGCAGAGGACAAGAAAAGCTTCAAATGTGGAAATTCAACACCAGGGTTCGACTCAGAAATCCAAAGGAATGAACTGCTGATGGACACAGTGACCCGGAGACTCTAGGGAATTACGCCAAGTCATCGTTGAAGGGTGACCGTAGCATGACTCTACGGAGATGGCATTCATGAGAAACAGCTTCGTGTTCTCTGAGGTTAGGGGCGGGGCTGGGTGTGACCGTGAACGCAGCTGTAGGGCAGCTGTGTATGGCAACAGTCGGTACTTAAGCGTCTTGGTGATGGTGGCTACATGGATATTTAGGTGTTTTTTTAAAAAAGATTTATTTATTTATTTATTAGAGCGTGAGTTGGGGCAAGGGGCAGAGGGAGACAGAGGGAGCATCCTCAAGCAAGACTCCATGCTGAGTGTGGAGCCCAACTTGGGACTTGATCTCATGACCCTGAGATCGTGACCTGAGCCAAAACCAAGAGTCAGACGCTTAACTGATAAGCCACCCAGGTGCCCCCTAAGTGTCAATTTTTTTTTAAGATTTTATTTATTTATTTGACAGAGACACAGCGAGAGAGGGAAGCAGACTTCCTGCAGAGCAGGGAGCCCGATGTGGGGCTTGATCCCAGGGCCCCGGGATCATGACCCAAGCCGAAGGCAGATGCCTAACGACTGAGCCACCCAGGTGCCCCAAGTGTTGGTTTTTTAACACAATAGCAAAATATATAAACAAATCTGAACCCAGTAAGAGAAAGAGAATAGTAAAGGTTAGAACAGAAACTAGTGAAATAGAAAAACAAACATACAATAGAGAATATCAATGAAACCGAGAGTTTATTCTTTTAAAAGGCTAATAAGATGGATAAAACTCTGTCGAGACTGGCAAGGGAAGAAAATGAGAAAGCACAAAATAACATGGGAATTGTAAAGGGGTTATCGCTACAGCCTGTAAGCATGAAAACATACCAAAAGGATCATATAAGCCCCTTTATCCTTCCCAAGGTACATGAAATGGAGGATTCCTAGGAAAATGTGGTTTACTAAAACTTACCAAGAAGAAATAGGAAGGCAGGAGAGTCTAGTACCTCGTAAAGAAAACGACTGTGATTTAAAAGCTTCCCACGATAATGGCTGGAAGCACAGGTGGCTTATTAACTTCAAAACAGTTACCTGGGAAATAACTCTCATCCCAGACTCTTTCTGACCACAGAAGGAGGGAACATCTCCCACCCCCTTTGTGAGGCCAGCGTCACAGTGACACGGACATTCCACAAAAGGAATGTTACCGATCGACCTCTTTCATTGGACACGGGTACAAAAATCCTAAACAAAATAGTAGCCAATTCAGTCTGGAAATAAGGAATTTAAAAAGAATATATTGAGTTTACTCCAGGAATACGAGGTTAATGTAACGTAAGAAATCACTGTAATTTACTGCACTAAGAAAAAAACTGAAGGAGAAAAGTCACGGGATCGTCAAATAGGTGCAGGAAGAGTGTTTGATTGGAGGTGATACCTGATCAGGATAGCAGCTTAGCGAAGGAGGACTAGAAGGCACTAGAAGGCACGTCCGCAAATACCCCGGAGCAAATGCGCTATCGGATGCAGGGGGCGGGTTCCAGGGGAGCTGCCGACATTTCTCCCGCGCCCGCGCACACATCCAGCCTTGCGGGGAATCCGAGCGGGCGGGCCTGCGGACTCCCCCGGGGCCCGCACGCGGCAGAAAGGGCGCCGAGCGGTTTCTCCGCCCAGCACGGAGGAGAGGGGCAGTGCGTCACGCCCATGGGGAGGGCTATCACCGAAACACCACAAAACCACCAGAAACTAACAGGCACTGGCGAGGACAGGAGAAAGGGGAAGCTTGTTTGCTGCTGGTGGGGAGGTGAAGCCTTGTTCCAGGCTGCGGAAAACAGGCTGGCTGCCTCGCAGACGAGCAAGCCTAGGGTTCCCGTGTGACCCAGCAGTTCCACGTCCCGTTGGGCCGCGGGATACCTGCACGCTCGTGCTCTCCGCAGCCGAGGGGCGGAAGTGTCCCAGCGGCCGTGGCGGGTGATGGAGAAACACAGCGCGATCGGTCACATGATGGGCTCTCATTTAGCCTTAGGAGGGAAGGAAGGGCCGACACGGGCTGCGAGGGGCACGGACCCCAGAAACGGGCTCAGCGAGAGAAGCCGGACACCGGAGACCGTACCCTAGATTCTCCTTCCGTGAGGCCCCTGACGGTGACGTGGTGGCGGGGGCGGTGACTTTCTCCTGGGAATTCTAGCTGCCAGAGGATGTGCCAGCGCGGGAGAGGGCAGAGCCCCCCTCAGCGAGTCCGGGGAGGAGCTAGCGGACCCCTCGCCGTCCCCGTCCCCACCAGCTCGCAGCCGCAGAGACGCCACCTCGGAGAAGGGAGTGTTCCAACTCTCTCAACTGAGTTTGGCGTTTCCATCACTTCCTAGCCCTGGACACTTAGAAACACTGAGCTGACACTGGGTTTGTAGCTTAACATAACCCTAGAACTCTGAAATTCTCTCTGTTGGAGCCAAAATGTGATGCAGCTGTCCAAATGCGTATCTCGGCAGAGACGGAACTTCCTCCACTTTATATATACTAAAAAGCCAGGGAGAGGTGAGGAAAGAGGGGTTTCCAAGTCTTCCAGAGTCTGGCTTGTTCAGTGTTCTGGTGACACGGATTTTAAAGTGTGTCATTTAAGTCAGTGTAATAAAGTAATTTTAGCAGATAGCGTGTCGTTGGTTCATTCATTCGTTATCTCATCCAACAAGTATTTATGGGGTGTTGGACATTTCTAGGCGTCCTGGGAGGCGTTGGGACACAGCAGTGAGTCACAGCCGATGCGGTCACTCCTCACACAGCTGATGGCCGGGAGGGGAGGTCACTGACCAATGGTGACACCGACGGGGCCCTCGAGCAGTGCGACGTGGGGCAGAGGGACTCTGGAAGTGGGGTCTGAGGCCCAGGAGCTCAGCGGACACAGGAAGGGGATGCTGGCCTGGGCGGGGAAGGGGAGGGCGGGGAATGTGGGACCTCGGTTGGCTTGAGGCCGTCACTGGCTTTGACGTGTCCAGAGGGGGCGAGTCAGGGGGCAGCGGGAGGGCTGGGAGGTGGTGGGGCCTTGGGCAGGACCAGAGTTCCTCTGCAGAACCCGGCAGCGATTCGGGGTGGAGGGGGAGGGCGACGTCCGGGGCGCTCCGGGTCTCTGGCTCGGGAAACTGCACAGAGGGCCTGCCTCTCGCGGACGCCCAAACACTGGGTGGCCGCCGGCCTCGCAGGGCGGGAGCGTCAGTTCTGCGGCTCGCGGATTTGCGGAGTCCGCAGATTCCTCTGGCCGCCCGGTGCTCTGGGGACAGTGGTTTCGGCTCCGTGGTGGAAGGCTGGCGCCTCACTGGGAGGCAGCGGGCGTCCTTGGCCGGGGGCTCTGAAGGCACCCAGTGCTGCATTTCAAATCTAGCCTCAGGATGCCTGTGTCATCACGTGCTCTGCGAGCCACACAGGCCTGCGGGGGGAAGCCGAGGAGGGGGTCAGAAGCCGGGAGCGCGGGAAGCCCACTGCCCTAGGCCCTGCCGGCTGGGCCTCGTGCCTCGTGAACTGGGAGCCTCGAAGACCCCCAGCGCCCTGGGGCCCCGGCGTTCCGGTAGAGGCTGCGGTCAGCACCTGGTGTGCTCGCCGTCACACATCCGCCCGGGTTCTGTGTGCCCCCGCTCCCTGGTCTGGGGGGCGTGAAGCCCACTCTCCCCCTCCACTGGCTCTCACCTCCTTGGTGTCTAGTGAAACCGTCCCTGCGGTTTTGGGCGATTCCGTGGCGTGGACTGGGCTCCTGGTGTTCCCACTGTTCAGTGTTCTTGGTTCCCGTCAGTCGGTGAGCACTCTCCTGTCCTCCTTCAGGCTCCCAGAATTTTGTTACGGTCTTCTCTGGGTCCTACCAGTCCTCGAGAGCTTGTGCCTTTAAAAACAAAATCCCTTTGGGGAGCCTAGCTAGTCGGTGACCTTCGGCTCAGGTTATGATCCCAGGGTCCTGGGATCGAGTCCCGCGTCGGGCTCCTCACTCAGTGGAGAGCCTGCCTCGCCCTCTGCGCCTGTCTCCACTCGTGCGCTCTGTCAAATAAATTAAAGAAAATCTTTAAAAAAAATCCCTTTATTGTGATTTTAATTTGTTTTGTGGAATGAAAATAACGGGTGTCTTGAATTCCTTTGTCTTTCCCAGGAAGATTTTAAAAACTTAGTAGAAAGAAAATTACTTTTGAATAGGTAAGACCTGCATTTGGCATACAACTGGCACGGCACTCAAGGACCCGGTCACTTTAGGCCGGGTGCCCTCCCTCCCCCTCAGGCCACCTCTGCCCTTCGGGTCTGTGCGGAGGCATCCCGTGCCTGAGCCCACATAAATGCATGTGTGCGGGTCATAAAGTCATCTTCCTTTCTCTTTCTCTCTCTGTCTCTCTCTTTCTGTCTTAAGAGTTTTTAGAGAGCGAGCACGGGTGCAGTGGGGAGGAGCAGAGGGAGAGGGACGAGGTTCAGCCCCGAGCCAGATGTGGGGCTCGATCCCACGACCCTGAGATCATGACTTGAGCTGAAACCAAGAGTCGGACGCTCAACCGACCGAGCCCCCAGGCGCCCTCCGAAGCCACTTCTTCAGTGGTTGCATACACGCCAAGTTTCATACCGTGGTTTTTGTGTTTTTTCACTTAGGAACATACGGTGGAGACAGGCTAGGGTTGGTTCAGACAGAGCCGCTGCGTCCTTGCGAAGAGTGGGGGGGGCGCTCCCGGTCCTTGCATGCTGTTGATGGGCAGTTCTTTCTCTCCCTCTTGTTACTGCGCCTGTTTCCGTGCCCCGCCCCCCGCGGGCAGAGAGATGCACGAGTAGGGATGGTCACCAGAATATTGAATTTTGATCACCTCGTCGATAAACTTCGCGACGACGCCGGAGCTGCTGGGCTGTGTGTAACTCGGTGCGCGAGGTCCTCCGCGCGGGGGGCCGCGGGGCTCCGTCGGGGGAGCCGTGTTGGCCTGTTTCCCGCGCCCTCCCCGCATAGACCTGCCCCGGCAGGACGCGTGCCACCCTGCCAGGCGGCCCGAGGCCCCTCCGCTTGCTTTGAATTTGCGCTGTTCTTGGTTCCCGCGAAGCTGGGCGTCTTTCTGCCAAGGAAATCGGCCCTTTGTGACAGGGTATTGCGAAGCTACTTCTTGGTTTTGTTTTTATTTTCAACGCGTGAGGGTTTCTGTGCACCAGGCTTTCATGTTTACAGAATATGTGGATTTTTACGTTCATGGCCCCTCGAAGTCCTGCTACGACTAGAAAGGCCTCCTGTGTCCCGAGATCGTAAGGTATTTCCCGACACTGTTTCCATTGCTTTGGTATTTAAATGCCAGATCCATCTGAAGTTTTATCTCTACAAAGAGGCACAGGTGCCTTTTTTTTTTTTAGTTCTCCCCAATTCTCCCAGCAAATGTGCGATGCCACCTTTATCACATACGGAATCCCTGTAAATATCGGTTTGGGTTTATTTCTGGACTCTGTTCTGATCCCTTAAGGTCTGTCCATTCTTGTGCCGGATTCTTAACATTTCACTTCCTTGATCTCTACAGTGTGTTTTCACGTATGGCCTTGCCGAGTGCTCAGCCCCTGTCCCGTTCCAGTCTGTTCAGAAAGACCACAGACAGGTCCTTGCTCAAGGCTCCGGAGGCTGGTGTCCCAGACGAAGAAGCCGGGCCCTCGGCTCCGCTGTGCCAGGCCCTCATTGTGTCCACGCGTGGCCGCAGAGGCAAGGGGGCGCTCTGGGGTCCCCTGCACGAGGGCCCTGGCCCTGACCGACTCACCCCACACAGGGGGTTAGGATTTAAGCAGGAGTTTTGGGGTGACACGGCGTTCAGCCTGTGGCATTCTTGCGGCGGTTTCCTCCTCGTCCAGTGCCACCCCAGATGCGGGGCTGGGCCTCCCCCCCAGATTCCCCTGTGACAGCTCTCGGCAGCTGCCTGATGGTCACCACAAACTTAGGGGCTTAAAGCAACACAGGCAGCGGATCTCGCGCTGTCTGCGGACTGAAAGTCAGGTCCCCTGGCCGCTACGCTCGGGGCAGCACCGGGCTCTCCCCGGAGGCTCCACGGGGGTCTGCTTCCGTGCACACTCTCGGGACCCCGCCACCGGGGGCCACATGCCAAGGCCACCCCAGAGAGCACACGTGATCAGAATGCGCTGACATACGGTGGCAATACTGGGGTGAGATTTTGCATCCCAGATCTACGTGGTGAGCGGTGTGAAAGCTGGAAATTAGCAGTGTTCTTATGACGGATCCCGCGGCCTCCTCCCCATGGAATTGCTCGCTGATGGCCGTTTCTTCGGACGCATGGGACTCGCAGGGTGGTTCCCGCCTCTCCCCGGCCTTCTGTTCCTCCGTAGCTCACCTCCGTCTTCCCCTGTGGCCTTGTCTTCGGCATCCCTCCAGGGCCCTGCCTGTGTGTCCCGGGGACGGGACTCAGAGCTCTCCCTGAGGAATGGCTGTGGCCCCGACAATAGTGACCACTGGTGTTCGCGGCCCCTGGGCCCCTGCCGCGCGCTCCTCCCTGTACCCCCAGCCTCAGCCAAAAGCTGCCCTTGAGCAGCGCCCACCTGTTGTATTGAGATCTCACGAGATCTGGACCGAGGTCTCACGAGATTTGGAAGGGCCCGAGTGGCGCCTCTTCCAGGAAGGTCCCGGCCTCCAGTTGTCACCCCAGGCCTACGTGCTGCTCTCCACATCAAGCCAGCAGACTCCCGTCGCTCTTGTGTGGCGCTTGCCGTGAGGGCTACAAAGTACAGGGAGCCCCGCCCCGTCTGGAGGTGCGCTGCCCCAGGGAAGTCTTCCTGTAGAAGGAACGCTCCAGTTGGGGGGTAAGCTGGAGTCGGCAGAGGCAGGAGTCTGGGGGGGGGGGTAGCGGTTGGGAAAGAATGCGGCTTTGAAGCTGGGTCTTTGCAAGGCTTGGCTGCCCAGGTTCTAGGGGTGAAACGAAGCCCCCCCGGAGCTGGGGAATGTGAATGCCTCCCCCGGGGAACACAAGAGGGCTGAGCACAGAGGATGGTCCTTCCGGACAGGCACAGTTTCCTGGGTAACCTGATAGCGGTGTGTTTTCGGTGGAAGGATATGGCTGCTTGGACACCCTACAAAAGCCAGGGTTTGTCACCATCCAGGGGGAGGTGACCTAGCCGTGAAGGCCAGCATGGTGGAGCCCCGGGCTTCACAACCCGCTCTGTGAGGGACATTCCTAGCCTCCTCGCAGAAGGCGCTGGCTACCGATTGTCCAGCCGGCTTCCTTGCTGACCCCTGACCTCCCCCCACACCCAGGGCAAGGGCGGGGAAGCAGGAAGGAGTTCCCAGTTTGTCTGGCCGAGTGTGACCTGCACCTTTACCGTCAGGCAGGCGGGAGGGAGTGGGGCCGGTGTCAGCCCTGCTGCGGGGGCCGGCGGGCTGGGGCGGCCACGCTGCGGTCCGTCTGCTTCAGTGGACAGGTGACTGTGACAGGAATGTAGGCTAGGTCATCGTGGGCAGGGAGTGTGGGAGAGCTGAGCAGATACCTGCCCCTTCCCCTTCAAGGCCCGAGCTCCCTATCCGCTCTGCTGGTGCTTAGACGATTCTGGAAAGGGTGGGGACCCCCAGCTGATGGAGAGGAAGTTTCTGCCACTACCTGCCGGGACGGGGGCAAAGCATGAGGGGGGGGGCTACAGGAAGGACAGTCCCCCTTTCCGTAGGTCTGGGCTTGTAGATTAGGAAGTCACCCCGGGGGCTCTAGGCCTCCACGACCTCCTGGACGCTGGAGGATGGTGGGAAGAATTCATCATGACCTACTGATTTCCCACTGGGGCGTCGGGGGCAACCATGGAGTCCTTAACCAGGAAAAGGAATTCAGCTCCCCCTCTCTGGGCTGGCCGGTGGCCCTCTGGCCACCCCTTCCGGCCCTGAGCTGGAGGGTGGGGGCCGGCAGACAGGTCCGTGAACCTGCCGGGGGTCAGCAGTGGGGGGGTCCTGGCCATCACCCTGAGGCTCCATCAGCTGTGGCGGCTGGCAGGAGCCGTCACACGGTCTCCAGTGGAGGGGTGAGGAAGTGTGAGTAGGTGGTGGAGGGCAGTGGTGGTGGTCCTGGCCGCCTGTGCATGAAGACCTGGGGCTTTGTCCACCTCGAAGAGGCCGCCCAGGCTTGCTTCAGGTGCGTGGGGTCGCTGGGGAGGCCAGGGAGGGGGAGGGGAGGAGGAGAGGGAGGGAGAGGGGGCGCAGGGGTAAGTTCGAGGTGGTGGGGGAGGTCAGTCGGAGCACAGATGGAGGGACGCTGAGGGGCAGGAAGCGGAGGAGGGTGGGGGGTGGGGAGTCCCGATGCGGAGGCGGGGAGGGGGCGCGCGGGAGGGGACAGGGCCAGGCCGGGTGCAGGGGGGGCGGTGGGGGTGGGTCGGCGCTGCGCGGCGCGGGGGCGGGCGGAGGGCGGCGCCGCTGCAGTGCGGGGACCCGCTTGCCCGCCGTCCCCGCGTCCCCGCCGCGTCCCCGCGCACCGCCTCGGGCTTTGGGCGCCGCGCATCCAGGTACGCCGGGCTGGGATGGGGTCTGCGTCGGGATCCCCGGCCTGCGCGGGTGAAGGGCTGAGCTCCGCCGGCCAAGAGGCCCCGGGAAATGCGGGCCTTTGGGGAGCCCCCACCGCCTTGGCCGAAGTGGGGCCCGCGGCGCAGTCGTGGAGAGGCGCAGAGGCCGGGGGAAGGGAGGCAGGGGCTGGGGGCGCAGAGCCGGTGCGCAGGGCGCGCAGGGACTGCGGGCGCGGGGCCGGGGAGGGGGCGCGGCCTTGAGGCCTTTCTGGCGGCGGGGAATCCGGGTCTGGGTCCCCGCGGCGCGCAGCCCCGTTCCTGAGCCGTCATTGTGACTTAGCGGTGAACGCGGGGCTGAGAACGCGCGGCCCTGCCATTGTTCTCCATGGACCATCCTTCCAGAAGGCCCCTCAGCTGGGTTTCAACTGTTTGCCTGGTTTTCTTTCTGTTCCTGCCAAGCAGGCTGCCCCGACCCTGTAACAGCACCTCTCCGTCTCCCTGGTTCCCACCGTTGTCCCTAAAAAGGGAGGAGGGATGGTGGCAAGTGAGACCACATAAGAGCTGGGCTGGGCGCACCCCCCCAAGGGCCCCCGCTCCCCCCCTTCAGGTTTCTCAGAGACCAGGGCTTTGCTCAGCCCTACCGGTCTGGTCCTCCTCTGAGCCGGCAAAGATCTGTGAGGTAAGGCTTCACGGCCGTCCCGTTAATGGCTCACCCAGCCGCTGGGGAGGACAGGCCTGCGGCCACAGATCCTGGAACCGTGTCCCATCGCTCACCTTGGGGGCCTGTGGGGTGCCGCCTCCCCCAGCGCCCCTGTGACGCGCATCTCCCCCTCCAGGCAGCCGGAAACGGGGTGGCCATGGCGTCCCCGTCGTCCTACCAGGCGGAGGAGGACGAGAGCCTGAAGGGGTGTGAGCTCTACGTCCAGAAGCACGGTGTTCAGCAGGTCCTCAAAGACTGCATCGTGCACCTGTGCGTCTCCAAACCCGACAGGCCCATGAAGTTCCTGCGGGAGCACTTCGAGAAGCTGGAGAAGGTAAGTGACGGCCACTGCCGGCTTTCCCCGGGGGCAGGTGTGCTGGGCCTCAGCTGCTCCCCGGGCCGTGCTGGCTCTCGCGGGGAGTGTGGGGAGAGCAGCCCTCCCCGGGGGCCTGACCTTGCCTCACGTGTTCCCGGGCTCACCGTCCCGGTCACAGACCCCCTCCGTGCCCCGACTCGGGGGCAGGCTGTACTGCGCACAGAACTTGGGGAAGAGCCGCTGGGGCCCACGGGCAGTGGGGGAGGGGGACAGAGGTGGGGACCGGGTGTCGTTAGGTGGCACTGGCGTTGGGATGGAAGAGCGGAGCCGTGGTAGGGCGTGCGATGGGGGGCATTCGAGACCAGATTCCCTGGTCACGTGCGCCTCTGGGAGGAGGCAGGCGGGGCGGAGGAGAATGCCCCTCAGACTCCTGCAGTGTGGGGGGCCCACGCCCATCCACGCCTCTCTTCTGAGGGGAACCCCCCGACACATTCCTCCGTGAATGATGCCCGTCACCCCTTCCTGGCTCATCGGTGGGAGGACGGGCTCAGAGCAGGAGGGGTCTGAGCCCCTTGGCCACCTGTCCCTCTGTGGCGGCCCCCTCCCCTCCGTGGGGTACAGCTCCATCCCTCCGAGAGGCAGAGCCGGCCGCGGGGTACCTGTCCACGCAGCAGCGCTCCGAAGCAGATGGCGGGGGCCGAGGGGAGCTCACGCCCGGGGCACGGGTTATCCGTGGGGACAGACCGCTCTGAGCCCCCGGAACATGAAGTCCCTGAAAGCCCACGGGTGGCTGCTCTGTGCTCACGCGGGCTTGCCCCTCGAGCTGCCGCGGAGTGTTTGTGATGGGGGCGCAGGAAGGCCCTTTGGCTCTGGGTGCTGCGGAGCCTGGGGTCTTGGGCCCCAGGAGCTGGCCACCGGGGGGAGGGGCAGAGTCCCAGGCAGCACCCCCCACCCCAAGAGGCTGGCCGAGTGTCCAGGAAGCCTTGGGGGGGGGAGGGGGAGACTTCTCAGCGTGTGTGACAGCAGGAAGCGTGTTTGCGCGGCCTGATAAAGCCCCAGGAGGATGTCGCTGGGCCGCACAGACCAGCAGGGATGGCCCAGCTCCCGGGGTGCTGTCCCGGGAGGCCACACGCAGCCGCCAGCACTCAGGCCTCGGTGAGTGACTTCTTCACCGCGGTCCGTTCAAGAAGGTCCCGACATGAGGGGGTAGAAGGGTCCTTACCCTGTGGCAAAGCACAGCCCGAGGCTTCTCCCCGGGGCATCCTCGGTCCTTGGAGGGTCGCCCTTTAGATGCCGGGAGGAAAGCGCCCGCCCGCATCCCCGGAGGACCCACCTCCGTTTCTCTAGGACCGTCCTCCGCACACACACGTGGATGTGGGTGGTCGTGGCGTATGTGCCTTTGCGGTCTGGCTCCCCTCCTCAGCCTCGTCCGTGTGAAGTCTGTACGGAGAAGATTTACCGTGTGGGCCGTTTTGGGGTGTCTCTATAGGTGGTGTCCCGCACCCCCTTCTGCGTTCTTGTCGGTGGCCTTGTTACCGTGTCTGTGGCCACAAAACCACGTGGGGTCCCACATTTTCCTTTATTTGCGTGGTTCTGTGTTCGATGGTTTTCAGGTTTTTCGTTTTCTTCAGAACACTCCTTGAGGCCGAGGAATGATTTGTGGGGGGAAGAGCACGCAATCGGGGCACGCGCGCTGGGGCCAGTGTGGCTCGTTTTCGTGGCTCTAGAGCCCATTGCCACTTTCCTCCCAGAGATAGAATGAGTTCGTGGTCCCCCCACCATGGAGGAGTAGTGCTGTTTTCCCGACTCCACGCTGACATCCGCTTCTTTCCCGGCTGCGGCTCTTGG
>CM052890.1:189650-214622 GCA_028534135.1 Potos flavus | reverse complement strand
GGGTGGGGGTTCGGGGAGCCTCGGAGGGGTCGGCCCAGGACTCAGCGGCTGCTGGGGGCGTCCAGGGAGGCGCGCTCAGGTGTCCGTTGTGGGGAGCCCACCGGCGGTGGGGGGAGCACACGGGGGTCAGGTCGGCCTTGCTGAGGAGGGGCGCACGGTCGTCCAGAGCTGCGCGGTGTGTGCACGCGTGCGTGTGTGGGCGTGCGAGGGGTGTGTTCTTTACTATCAGAGAGCTTCTTACTCTGCTGCGTCATGCAAGCCGTTCGGGTGACTCTTTGTTAGTAGAAACGACTGCAACGTACTATTTTTACAAGTTCTTTCATGGCGAGGAACCGCAGACGTGAGCCGCGGGGGCGGGAAGAGCGTGACGAAGCTCGCGGCCCCCGCCGTCCCAGCTCCCTCTCGGCGCCGCTCCATCCCCCTTCCCCTCCCCGACCCTGGATTCCCGCAGCGGGCCTCCTCCGTCAGACGGTCCAGCCGTAAATATTTCCGCGCGAGAGGCCGAGGTCTCACCCGCACCCGTCCCTGTCATCGCCCTACGTCGGGCCCGCGTTCGGGGCGGCGTGGCTCTGCTTGTGGTCACGCCTGGCGTGCGTTTCTGGAGCGGGGTGCGCGCCTTCCTCCGTTGGATCTGGCCTCCCGGGCGGGCGGTCCCCCTGCGGGGCCGGTGCTGTCCTGGGCGCCTGGGGATCGCGCCGCCCAGGAACAGGAGGGAGCCAGGACCCCCCGGAACCCAGCCGCGGGCTCTGCGTGCCATCCACGTCTCTCCTGAAGGCCCAGCCTCCCCGAGCCGCACGCGGTGGGCTGACTCCCCGACCTTTTAGAAAAGGCAGTTTTCTGAAGACTGGTTCTGGGGCCGGGAGGGCATCACTGTCTCCGGAGTTGGTTTTGCCCGGGGGTTCCCGTGAGTCTGTCGAGCGGGATTTCCTCCCCGCTGTGGCCCTAGACCTGCGTGGTCTCGTGCAGCTCTCGCAGGGACCCTGCGTGGTCGTCTGGATCTCTGTCGGGCTTCTGGGTGAGGAAATGGAGTTCACAGGTGCGGTGGTCTGTGTGGGGTCCGACCGGGCCCAGGGGGCTCTTCTCTACCCTGGGGGTAGACGTCAGAGCTGCCAGGCCCCCCGAGTGTGGCCGTGTGCTCTGTCCTGGGCAGGGGTGCTGTGGGGGGTCAGGAGCAGGGAGGTGGAGCTTTGACTCCTGCCCTTGAGAAGCCCTCAAATTCCAGGCCTGTGAGAGTTTCAGCATCAACGGGGAGGAGCCCAGGGACCGTTTTGTTAGTCAGCGGAGGCTGAGTCGGGCAGGGGAGCTGGAGCTGTCCAGGGAGAGCCTCTCGGGACAACCTTGGGCCCGGGCCTGGCCTTGCTGTTTGTGGGCTGTGTGACCTTGGCGGACAACACAGTGTCTGTGAGCTCCGGGAGTGCTCCCTCTGCCTTGGAAAGCAGAAGCTCGCTCCCCGCACACTTGCTCCTCAGGACGTGACTCTGCGTCGTTCTCGGGCGGGGGAGGGTCTCTGCTGGACACGGCAGCCAGGGGAGGCCTCTTGGGGGGCCAGGGGATGTTTCGACCCAAGACCTGCAGAGTGTGAGGATCGGGAGGCTCGTTTCTGGTCAGACCGCCAGGGCAGCCCGGGTGGTGGGAGGTGACCGGGTGTGGGGGACGAGTGGGTGACCCAGATCCTGCCTTTCTGCGGGCCGTGGTCTTCCAGCAGGACATGCGGACCCTGGGGTGCAGGCCCTCCAGGGGCCACTCACACGGGGTCACCGTCCTCAGTTTCCGCTTCCAGAGTCACATTTGGGACCGAGCGGCCAGAGGTGTGTTTGCAGTCGCCGTCGCCTTTCCCTGCTCTTTCCCAGCCTTTACTCTCAGAATCGACCACCCGTGGGAGAGGGGGTCTTACCTGGGCGGGTCGCCGGGAGATGTGGAACCCTCAGGCTGCCAGACATCGGGATGGAGACTGTTTTCAAACATGGTATAAAAAATCAGTGTAAGTACATAACCTCTAAGTGAGGGGCAGTGGGTGGTTCAGTGGGTTAAGCATCCGACTCTAGATTTCGGCTCCTCCGGGCTCTGTGCTCAGCGGGGAGTCTGCTCCTCTCTCTCTCTCCCTCTCCCTCTGCCCCTCCTCCGCTTGCACGCCTGCTTTCTCTACAGCAAAGAAATCAGTCTCTTAAAAAAACCTCCGAAAGACATGTTTCCAAAACAATCGTAATCTTTCAATTCCATAGTTTATAAAAACCGTTAACGTATTTACATTTGGTCAGCCAATATTAAAAAACACTGTGTGCTCAGCGACGTCTTGTTTTCGGGAGCTGGCAAGTGGCCGCCGCGGCGTCTGGGCCCTCCGGAGAGACAGGGCCGGTGGGATGCAGGTATACAAGAGGCGTCTATCACAGGCATCAGTGTGTGTGGTTGAGGGGGCTGAGACCCAGCAGACCCGGGAGCCCGGCCGTCCAGGGACAGGAGGAGACAACATCCCAGCTCACGCAGACAGAGCCAACGCCCTGCTCCCCGTGTTGTCCCTCTAGACCCTCAGTGGATGGGTCTCCCACCCGCCTCGGGGAGGCCCACCTCCCCCCAGCCCTCTGGCTCCGGTGCTCATCTCCTCCAGAAGCACCCACAGCCTGGGGAGAACGTTTGGCTGGCCGTGCCGTGTCCTGGGCAGCGGGCACGTACCCGTCACACTGTGGGCTCATAGTCACCGGCTCTGTTTCGAGGGACGGGCAGGTGGCGTCTGCCACAGGCCAGAAGTCTCTCACTGGGCCACTCGGTGAACATACGATGGAACATTTTAGCTGCTAACCCAGAAGCGATTTCCCTGTTGGGGAAGCATCCCGGGCTCCAATCCGCCAGGTCACCCCATCCCGGGCGACAGTGAGCTTAGCTGATGGTCCCTCCTGATCTGAACCCCCTTCCTCTTACAATCAGGCCGGTGGCCCATTGACGCATTTAAGTCTTGATTTTAATTTAGTTTGTGTAACACGGCTTGTTCTTAATTACCTGGGGGCTGCGATGGCCTGTAGTTCAAAGCTAAGCATATCACAGAGCAATTAACTCGTAATCAATTTTATGTGGCTCATTGTGAGTTCAGGGGTCCGGGCCGAGAACAGGGCCATTTCCAAGTGACGCCTTCGCGGAGAACAAGGTTTAATTGTGTGGAAATAATGATGATTCTGCAGGCAGCTCTGTTCAGGGAGTGTTTTGCTGCTCTTTTCAGTGATTTTATAGGTGTTGTTAGCTAGAGGGTAGGAAGGCAGCAGCGGTGATCCGGGGGCCCCCTCCGCCCGCCGTGGCACCCTCCACACTCGGATCTGCAGAACTGGAAAAGTTCACGAACATCAGACTTCCGCCGTCTGGGAATTTGTGCACCACACGTCCAGAAACACTGAAACTCTTCTCTCAGAAAGGTAGCGTGAGGCTGAGAGTTTGGGGGGAGCTGCAGCTCCTGAGAGCTGGGGTCGTGGGCCTCGCTGGGCCCGGCGTGACCTTGGCTGTGGCCGGCCTGCGTCTGCACTCGCCTGCATGCGTGTCTGTGAGCAGACGACATACCAGATCCGCGTCCCCGTCTGCCGTCTGGGGGCCGTGTGCCCCCGTCACGGGGCCTGCCCTGGGGTGTGAAGGAGACGGTATATGTAAACGCACACGGCCCTGATGTCCATCCCCGTGTCCTCGTGACGTGGGAGCGCTGCCCTCCACGCGCAGGAGCCGTGACCGCATTTTCCAGCCTTGGGGTCATCGCGTTGCCGTAGGCACCCCTCAGTTCACCTCTGTGTCCAGTTACAACGAGCCAGGGGCAAATGGAAGGCGCGGCCCTGCCCCGGCTCCTCCAGCCGGAAGGAGGCCCGGTCGGAAGTAACAGCAGTGGTTTCCTGGGATGAGCCAGGGAGCTCCGATATTGTGGGAGCCTCGATGGAGGTTTCTCTCTCTCTCTTTTTTTTTTAAAGATTTTATTTATTTATTTGACAGAGAAAGAGAGAGATCACAAGTAGGCAGAGAGGCAGGCAGAGAGAGAGGGGGAAGCAGGCTCCCCGCTGAGCAGAGAGCCCGATGCGGGGCTCGATCCCAGGACCCTGAGATCATGACCCGAGCCGAAGGCAGAGGCTTTAACCCCCTGAGCCCCCCAGGCGCCCCTCAGTGGAGGTTTCTTTCGAAGGTTCTGCGCAGGCGAGATCCTAAGGACACGGATGGGAGGGTTCAGTCCAATCAAGAACGCAAGGTCAGCTTGCAAAAATCGCCTGTTTCCATATACAAGCAACGACCTTGTGCAAACAGAGATTAGAAAATTGTTACGGTCACTCTCAATTGAGTGAAAAGCTTAGGTTCAGACTCAACGTTCGCGGGATCGCTGTGCTGAAAATTGCAAAACGCTGAGGAAACAAGTCGAAGAATAAAGAAGCAGCGTTTTTCTGCAGCTCCCCTCAAACTCCCCCCAAACTCTCCTAAATAAATGGAAAAGCGTCCCGTGTCCGTGGGTTAGGAGACCCCGCGTGGTGAAGATGTCCCTTGTCCCCAGATCGCCCTGTGGGGTCGATTGCTAGCGCGGTCTCAGCGGTTTTTGGGTTGACGTAGAGAAGCTCGTGCTTGTGCCGGAGTTGGTACGGGAAGGTGCAGAGCCAGGAGCACGGGAGCAGCCACACCGCCGCGCCCAGCCGGCCTCTGGCAGAAGCACGAGGGCAACGCACCGGGGGAGGGGAGGCTTTCAACGTGGGCCTCGACCAAAATGTCCCGTCTTATTCAGAATTGAACTCAAAACGGATCACGGACGTAGCGTAGGGCTGCGAAACTTGGGGGAGCAGATCTTGGGGCCCCAGGACTGAGCAGCAGATCCGTGAAAGGAAAATCGGGAAACTGAGTTCCTCGCGGTTGAAGCATTTGCTCTCTGAAGGGCCCTGGGAAGAGGGAGGACGACGGGCCTCGGGTGGGAGGACGCACTTGCAAGCCACCGGCCAGGACGAGGACGAGCGTCTGGGACACACACAGACCTCCCGGAGTCGGCAACACGGAACGAAGCCGTCCGCTTAGAAATGGGGCAGAAGACAGGGGGAGACCCTGCTCCGAAGACGGGACCACACACGGGAACAGGCAGACCGCCATTGTCTGGGGAGATGGGGGTCCACGCGGGGCGCCGGGCGCTGCACCTGTCTGGTCGCCAGGGGGAGTGGCAGGCGGGGCCCCACGAGCTGGCGAGGATGCGGGGAAGCGGGGTCACGGCTCGGGGCAACGTCGGATGTCACAGCCGGAAAACTAGGCCTGTAACTGCGGCCGAGTGACCCAGCATCGCTGCTCTCTGGCGTTCGTCCCATTCGTCCCAGAGCAGTGGTGGCAGCCAGCAGCCGGACAAGCACCAGCGCATTCATTTTCGCCTTTTTCTTCTCTTTTCTTTCTCTCTCTTTTTTTTTTTTAAGAATTCATTTATTTGAGAGAGAGAGAGAACACAAGCAGAGGCAGAGGGAGAAGCAGGCTCCGCGCTGAGCAGGGAGCCTGACGGGGGACTCGACCCCAGGACCCCAGGGTCATGACCTGAGCCGAGGGCAGACGCTCAACCACCGAGGCCCCCAGGCTCCCGCCAGCTTTATTTGTAACAGCCCCAAACGGGAGTGCTTCACACCGATGGGCATTCTGGGTCTGCTGTCCATCCCGCACAGCCGCGAGCTGGGAGGACCCGGCCGCCGGGGGTCGCTGCGCTCCAGCCGTCGGAGAAGAAGGGGTTGGCTGTGGCAGGAGAGGACCCGGGACCCCCTGCCGCTGGACGAGCGTCGGCGCCCCGTGAGGTAGCTGTGCCCCCTGCCAGGCACTGTGCCTGTGAGCTCGCTTCTCTCTATGGTGTCGCTTTACAGGGGGAGAAACTGAGGCTCAGCGTGGCCTGTGGTCACCCTGCGGGCATGTGACAGATTTAGAGCCTCTTCCCGGCTCCAGAGCCTGGCAGCCTCACGCTCCTGTGCGCTGAGCTCCAGAGAACTGCGGGTCCCAGCTCTGGGCCTCCCTCCACCTGCGGCGTCGTGGCGGGAGCTGGGCGTTTCCCCAAGCTGTGCCAGGCGTGGGTCCCAGGGGCCTCAGAGGTGCGTCCCAGCGCCTGGGGGAGCGGCCTGCGCTCTCAGACTTGGCCCTCGCAGCTCAGGTGTGCCAGGGCCCCGACGTCCGCACGGCCCCCTCGGCCCCCTCGGAGCCCGCTCAGAGAGGGCAGTGAGGCCGGTGGGTGTGGATGCACAGCCGGTCGGGGTCCGGGAACCCCCCGCGAGCAGGGTCCCGGCTCGTGTCACTGGAGTGCGAGTGGCCTTGCGCGTCCCCCGCGAGCACGAGCCGGGGCGGTCAGAGGGGGATCAGCACATTGAGGAATTGCTCACGGATGCGTCACGACCCCCGGCCCGGGTCCAGAGTCCGTCCCGGTTTCCGAAGGGCCCAGGGCAGTCTTACAGCTTCCCGTCCGTCCGAGCTTTGCTCGTGGTTACATTCCTGTCACTCGTTTTTGGCAGGAAAACCACCCCATCACGTCCCTGACCGAGTCAAAAGGGGCGCAGCTAACTTAAGCAGCGTGCAGACCCCAGGAGCCCCCGGCGGGATGGTTCTGTGGGTTCGGTTCGGGGCTGGGCCTGGTCGACCCTCAGAAGGGCAGGTGCGGAGAGTGTCCCACACAGTAAGGTGAGCCCCCAGGGGAATCCTCCGACAGATTTTAGGGTTCGGTGCCCCGGGGAGTTTTGGTGGCCTGTGGATCTGGCGTGGCCCGTGGCCCTGTGACCCACAGTGGCCTGAGCCTCTGTCCCCCCCCCCCGTGTGATGGACTGAGCTCTCAGGCTGGCCCCACAACCGTGTTGGGGTACTCAGCTCCATCTTCTGCACACCCTGAGACCCCATTTCCCACCCCAGCATGCCGTGCGGGGACCCCGGCTCGAGGGGCGTGGCCAGGTGAGGCGGCAGCGGGACCCCCGGGGCAGTGTCTCGGCTGTGCGTGCGAGCCCGCCTCTGGGTCCATCGGCCCCTGTGGGGTCGCTCGGGACTGGGGACCGGGGACGGGGCCCACACTGGTCCTGGTGGCCCCATGGAGGGGCCGGCCTGCCTTTCCTGTCTGCCCTCGTCAGGGTGGGGGTGGGGGTGGCAGGCTGCTCCAGGCACACCGCAGCGTTCGGGAGAACGGGGGCTGCCGTCGGCGTCCGGCCACAGCCGTGTTCTGTCGGAGCAACGGTGCTCTCAGACTCGGACTTGGCCATCGCCACCACGTGGGAACTCGGGGGTCCCCGCCTTCTCTCGGACACGAGAGTGTTGCTCCATCCCGGGCCTCCCTCCATCGGGCCCTGGGGCCTCTGCAGACGGGCGGGGGCTCCCGCACCCTCGGAAACAGCCCCGGGGCAGCCGGTCGGTTTAGCAGCTGTGCAAGGAAAACACACGTGTCCCCAGTCCATGGCGCCCGGGATGGGGGTGTTTCCAGCGATCCCGCAGTCCCGCTGCTGCCTCCTTGCCTCCCACGTGCATGGAGCGGGGTCTGCCGTCACAGTGCACCGGCCACCAGGGTTTGTGACTGGTCCGCGGGCCTGATAGTCAATAATAATACATAATCAAGACGCCTGTGCCCCTGAGGAGTGTCCCCATGCTGAGAAGTGAGGAGGGAGGAGGGCACTGGGGGCTCCTGTGTCTCTCTCGTGGCCATAGACGTGGCCGTAGACGTGGCCTGCAGAGGGGCAGCTGGGACGGGGCCCCCTGTCCTGTGGGGAGAGCGCGGGGCAGTGTGGGCCTCCCGAGACCGGTGTCCCCCCAAGAATAGCCCTGGCCGCGGCTGCAGGACGGTGAATCTTAACCCCTTAAGTTCCTAAGGGGCTCGAACCAACCGCGTTCCAAACAAGTGTGGGAACCAAGGGGCCCGACTGGTGTGCAAGGGGAGGAGTCCCAGGGCATTTCTGGGAAGAGGTGAAGACAGACCAGCCGGGGAGCTCGGTGCAGCTCCGGTGTCCCAGCCGAGGACTCAGGGCCGGGGGGCGGGCGTGCGTGCCCACGGTCTCCGGCTGGCCCGTTGGGAGGCCCTGCCGGCCCCGGCGGAACCTCCCGTGAGTTGCTGCTGGCGGGCTTTCTCCGCGCCCCCGCCCCCCAGCCTGACCCAGAGCCGGATGCCCGGCCCTGGCCGCCAGCATGAAATCCTTGAAGAAAGATCCAGAATCTGGGTCCCAGGAGACGGGCCCTTGGAGGTGACGCCCTTTCCCCGTGACTCCCTTTCCCCTTGGCTCCCAGGCCCTGTTTCTGAGCTCGCCGTGCAGAAGTGTGATGAGGTTTCCAGCCCCAAGCTTGGTTACAGCGTGGGACGCGGCCCTGACCAGAGCCTTTGGTGCCCGGCCTCTGTCCCTACTTGATCTGCCGTAAAGTGCATTAGCTGCTTCTGGGGCATTGTGGCTGCTGGGCCCCCAGGTCAAGGAGCCACCTGCTGATGGCTGTGCACACAGGGCACCGACGCCTCTCGTGAAGCCTTGGCCACGTGGCAAGCCGGGCTTGTCTCGCTTACCTGCGCCCTCCCCACGGGCTGAGGCAGGCAGGGGGCTGAGTCGGCACTGGTCCTCTGTGCGTGTGTTGAATGAATGAATGACAGCTAGAAGCCCCCATTCTTTTGGTGTCCACCCCTATTTTGCCGGTGCCTCTCGAGGCAGGGACTACACGTGCCTCGTTCTCCATGGTCTCCCGGCGGCTGAGTCAGAGTTGAGCGTGGCCCCGACGCGTGGCTGGTGCTTGGCCCTGCGCCCGGGCCCACGCGGTCCCCCGAGGCAGAGGCCCCCGGAGTTAACACACCCCGTGTTCCCGGGGCTCCAGCAGGAGCGGGTGGGACCTCGCATCTCAGCACAGTCCTTGGCGATGCCTGAGTTATCGCCGTTTAGAGAGAACTATTTGGAAACTCGCAGTCCGGAGAGAAACACAGCAAGCTTTCACCCAAACAGCGGAGACGCCTACACACGACCCGGGGCCACTGCGTCTGGAGCACAGGCTCTGTCCCTTGCACCGGGACCCACAGTGCCCAAGAGGACGTTGCCATGGTGCCCAGGGCATTGTCCACGGGCCCGGGGCGCTGCCTTCTCTCGGTGACAGTGACTCGCGAGCCAGACAGCCAGAGAGAGATTCGCCCAAGGGCGCGACAGCAGGTTGGGTGTTTCGGAACCCGTTCTAGAAGGGACAGACCGACCTCAGGGGCACGTCCCCCATCCACGCATCATTCTGGAGTCAGGAAAACACACGCGTGGGCACTGGACATGTTTCCTGCAGTCCGGGTGCTCTGTCCCTTCTGGTCCTCGTCAACACACACGTGCGATTTTGTGCAGGTCTGCGGGCACACGGCACACGTCTGTGCCGTGTGGCTCTCTGCTCTCCTGACATCACCAGCGGGGGGTGGGACACGCTTCCTGCTCGGCCCCCTGGGTCCCCCTGTGCTTCCAAAAGTTTGACATCTTTCAAAATAGGACGTTTCAAGAAATGAGGACTGGCCAAGACCTTCTGGCTTCACTCGCAGTCATTCCCGGGGGTTCCTGAGGGGTGTGAGTGTCTTCGCAGGGCTGGGAGAAGGGGCTCCCCGCTGCTGTGTGTGTGGGATGTGGAAGCGGCAGAAACGTCGGCAGAAGCTCCTGACCAGGCTGCACGAGCATCAGTACCTGGGTTAGGCTCCCAGAGCCCTGGGAGGGCAGGCGGGCTACCGCGCCCGTTCCACAGACGGATGGCTTAAGTCCTTGGAGATTCAGCTCCTTGGGTCTCTCCAGGCACGTTTACGAGTGGCAGCAGGTCCCTGGCTTGCCATCAGGACGACCCCCGCTTGTGACGAACTCCCACGTGGGCACCTGCCACGCCCAGACCGTGAGCCCCATGGGCAGGCCGGCGCACACACGTGGCCGAGGGCCGGGAATCCGTGTCCTTCTGGGGACTGTGGCGGACTCGAGAGCACGTGCTCTGAGCAGGGTGGGAGTGGGCTGAGGGCTTGCTTTGTGAGAACTCAGGCCCCGTGTTGCTAGAGCTTCCTTTCATTTTTCAAAGAAAAGCCAACAAATTGGATTTTTCTAGCTCCGTCAATTTTTAAACGTTGGGAGCTAACTTTGAAAATGATCCAACGTTAGCACATGAAGAAATAGAAAATGCGGAGCGATCAATAAACGCCAAGAAAGTTGAACGGAAGCTACTACCCACCCATCCACCTCCCCTTCCCCATCCACCATCCACCCACCCGTCCGTCCATCCACCCTTCCGTTCACCCATCCATCCATGCACCCACCCACCACCCACCCAACCTCTGTCCTTCCAGCCACATTGACACCGCGGCGTGTCAGGCTACCGTGAAGAGGCCGGCTTCGTTCTCAGGACGCACGGTCGTCTGGGCGGTAGGAAGGCAGGACGCCATCAGGCAGGGGTTGGAGGGCACGAGCTGAGGAGCCCAGGGAAGGAGGGGCACCAGGACGAGGAGTGACTCAGCTGGGAACTCCCAAAGGCTGCGGTCTCGGAGCCGGGGGCCATCTGGGGACCCCGCACCTTGCAGGCCCTGAGTGTCACGGTGGCTCCGCACAGGCCCAGGCCCGGCTGTGGCTGGGGTCCAAGAGTGCCCGCTCCCCGCCGGCGGCACTCTGCTCGGGGCCCCGGCCCCCAGCTCAGAGGCCCACCCGGCACGGGGGGAGGGAGGAGGGCTGTGCGGGGGTCCGTGAACGTGGATGGCGTTTCCCTCTGTCGTGAGCGGGCTGCTGAGGCCTGAGCGGTGCCGGGGCTCTTGTCCCCTGAGGGCGGCCTGGGCGCTTCTCTACCCACCCTGGCTGTCCAGGTCGTCTCCCTCAGCCCCGCGGTGCTCGCGGGGCCTGCCCCGACCTCGCGGTGTGAGGCGGGAGCATGGGAGCCGGGCTACGATGCCGCAGGCTGATTCTCGAAGCGCTTTGACTCCTGCGTTTCCGTACTGTTGATTCCACTGGTTTTTCTATTTATTCCACTTGACGCCTGCAAAACCTCGTTCTGGACGGGGTGCGTGGGCAGAGCCGGAAACCAGAGGTGTCCGCGGTTCGGCAGGCTGAGAACCAACCCCTCACCCGGAGCGACGAAAACCAACGGGACCGACAAGCAGCTGTAATTACAGCAAAATTAGCGATGATGCCTCCGGCCCCATCCCTCCTGGTCTAGCGCTGAGGGTCCCTTGGCTGCCTGGGCCGCCTCGGGGGGGTGTGTGTGGGGGGCGGTTCTGGTGAAAGTGCCCGCGGGGCCACAGAGACACCGGGATAAGGCGAGCGGGCGCCCCTTCGTCAGTTGCTTCCCGAACTTGAGGGAGCGGCCCCCGCTCTGACCTGGGGGCCGCTCGGGGGCCTGAGGACCCCACCGTCGGGCCGAGAGCGGAGGTCAGGGTGCAGCCTCTCTGTCGGGGCTGCCTCTGGGACTGGGGCGCTCTGCCCCCGGCGACGACGGATGCCTGTCCGTGGCCACTGACTTCCCCGGGGTTGGCATCAGGGCCCCTTCCTCTCCCGCAGGCCTTGCTTAGCCCCGGACGCCCCACAGAGCCCTGCACGGGAAGGCAGGAGGGCGCCTGGCCTTGCCTCTTCCCAGCTGCCGGCCTTGGCGCAGCTCCTTAGCGTCTCCGGTTTCCTCGTCCGGACGAGACAGCCGCAGGTCTGACCTCGGAGCAAAGGGACGGATGAAGGGCACTCGGCCAGCGCTGCTCCTGTCCTTGGAACGTCTTCACGGTTCTGTGTCCCCGATGCCTGAGCGCCGAGCCCAGGGTCCCGGCTCCTGGCGGGGATGGCGGGACCCACGTGTCGGACTCTCCGAGATGCGGGCGACAGCTTCGGGAAGGCCTTCCAGAGGTCGCTTCCAGACTAGAAGAGGAAACTGGTTTTCTTTCCACGGCAGTGGCAGACAGGGCTTTGAATACCATTAAGTGTTAAGAAGCAGGAAGGATTGGGTTTTGTTTGAGGACTCAGAAGACGGGGAAGGAGAGGGCCTCTCGGGGCGGCGGCGGGAGCGCGAGCGTGGGTCCCGCACGCCGCCCGTGTCCAGGCCTTGGTGATGAGCTGGGAGCGCTGGGGGCCTGAGCTTCTTCCCAGGGAAATGGGGCTAGCAGGCCTTTTTGGTAAGCGGGGCTGGGCTCTCTGGCCTTGCTGTTCACAGATCGGGACTCGTTGCTCCTACCGTACCCCTGGGGGGAAGCCTGTGTGGTCAGTGGGGGGCGGGGCCAGGCCCAGGGACGGCCGCCGCTGGGGAGTCACCAGGTCTGCGTGTCTCCGTGGACGCACGCATCAAGAAACAGGACGGGATGTGAGAACTGCATCCGGGACCTTCGTGTGAATGATCGCCATAGGCCTTTGCACGAGTGCGACCGCGGGTCGGAGATGCACTGGCCGTGTGTGTGCTGGGCAGTGGGCTGGGGCCCCAGCGTGGGGCTGGACCGCCATCCAGAGGCCCTGCCCGGGCGGCGTGGCAGTGGGTCCGGGGCTGGCTTCACCACTAATGGCATCTGGGGAAGTATTTTACCGTTACCACCGGAAGTTCCTAAACAATGAGGTAGGAATTGAAAAATCATTTCTTAAAGATCTGCTCATTTCGAGATCCCTGATGCTGTGGTTTGGAAGAGATGCAGAAAAACAGACCTGCCCCCTGTGCTCCCCCACCAGGTCCGCGTGGGGCAGGGAGGGGACGGGGAGGGCCCCCCAACCCCCGCGGTGAAAACAGCTACTACTTTAAGAAGGACTTGTTAACGTTTCCTGCACGCCGGGCTCAGCAGGGCCCAGGACGGCTTGATTTCTGAATCTGCCTTTGCTCCTGGCCGCTCGGTGCCCAGCCCGCATCCAGCGCCCGTTAGCGCCCCTAAGGTCGGCTCAGCCCGATCCGTCGGGCGAGGGTCTCCAGGACTCCTCTGGCGGGAAGAGGCAGGCCACCCCGAGCCCTGCCGAGTGCATTTCCCTCTGAGAGGCCCCAGCTGCCCCTTCTCCATCGGGAATCCGGGGGGGGGGGGGGGTTGCTGTCTCCTGACGGTGGCCGTGGCGTTTCGGGAGTGAGAGCCTGCCTCTGACACTGCCTTCTGCTCACGGTCAGCGGGGACAAAGGGTCCCCAGTGGGCACAATCCCCCTCCCCGCTCTCCGCGTCCTGCCCGTTCGGCCCACTCCAGCCCCACGGTTAGGAAATTAAACGGCCCGGGTGCCTGTTGGCACAGCCAGAATCGGGCTCTCCAGCTTCTGGGCCTCCAACACGTTGCTCTGTGTCCAGGGTCTCAGGACGCCCCTCGAGGGGAAGCGTGTCCCCTCGGGAAGTGTGCAGAAAGCAGTGTTCTCGTAGGATGGTGTTTACTGATGGAAGAGGGCATATGTTGTTATGTTTTTTGTGTCCAAAGCAATGTGACCAGTGTGATTCCGTTTTTGAGAGCAGACCCCGTGCACCCCGGCAGACGCATCCCCAGGTGGGGAGACGGTGCCTGCACAGCAGGGTCCTGAAGGGCCCAGATTTCCTTGTTCCACCTTCCTGGGGGAGCCAAGCCAGGGGCTCTGTGGGAGGTGATGCCGTGGGGTCTCCGTGCCCCCCGTCACTTTGGCTCCGACACGTGGTGTGTTTTTTCTTCCAGTGACATCTTCGATGCCATGTTTCCTGTCACGCACATCGCCGGGGAGACCGTCATACAGCAAGGTACGTTCCCTGCCTCTCTGAGCCAAAGCGCTGGGGCTGTGGGCCATGGGCCGTGGAGGTGGGCCGTGGAGGTGGGCCGTGGGCATGCTCAGGGTGTGAACACAAAGCCCGTTGTCCGCCCTCGAGGAGAGTCACTAACGAGACCAGAGCAGGTGGCTCGGCACACCCGTTAACAGAGTCGAACACCTCACGTGAGACACGGGTGACCACACCACGGGACCACGTGCCAGCCACGTCACTGTGTCCGTGGGCGTCAGACCATCGTGGTGTTTCTACAGGCTTTATTTCTAAATAATTCAGGGGAAAACAGGTGGGACCCAGATTGCCTGGCCTCTGGGAAGCGAGGTACTGCGCCCAGCGAGGCCACGGGCGCCCCACGTGGTCCCCTCCGCAGTGTCCACAGTCTCTGCTTTCTTTCGTTCCAGGGGACGAAGGAGATAACTTCTACGTGATTGACCAAGGAGAAGTAGATGTGAGTATCCCTTACCCGCTCCGGAGAATAGCGCCTCTGTCCACGGCCGGGTCAGCCGGGAGCGCGTTTCACCTAAACGGCAGGAGGTGGGGCCCGCACCTGCAGACGGCGGTCCTCGCGGCTCTGCCAGACCCTGCGTGGACCCCGCCCGAGGCAGCGGCTGTGGGCCTCCTCCCCGTCCCCCGCCGTGGGCGTCAGCACCTTGGCAAGAGGGCGGGAGCGAGGAGTTTAGGGACCCGGAGGCCCGGACGGTGGCCGTCGTGCCCACGTGACCCAGAGCCCCACCGTCTTGCAGAACGGCCTTTCCTCCTGTTCTCGCTCACCCTGCTCTGTCCACCTCGCCGGTTGCGGGCGGTGTGGACCTGCTCGGCGTGGGGGAGCCCTGCCCCCATAGCCACGTGCCCCCGGCTCCACACAGGCCCTGCCTGAGGGCTGAGGGCATCCCTGCCCGGGCCCACGGGCTGCCATCCACGCGGGGCCTTGCCGACCACACCCGAGGGCGCCGAATCCTCCAACGAGTTTCTCTTTAAATGAGGCCCAAGGCCTTTGTGTGGCCACAGGGCGGGACCGAGCCCGCAGTGTTCTCTCACTGCCTGTGATCCGTGAGCGCCTTGCAGCCTCTGCGGGACCCACACGGCCCCCTGTCCTCCGTCGTCCCCCCTCCGCCCGAGCATCTGGCCCGTGGCTCCTTCTGTGGCCTGAGCAGCCTCCTTCCGTGACTCAGCTCCGTCTGTGGTTGCACACAGGTCCCCTCCGGGCCCAGGAGTGCTCGGCCCTACACACCTCCCCCTGCACCGCACTCCCCGCCCGCGAGGTGGGAGTCCCTCCCCCAGCTGCTGAGTGACACACTGACGGATGTCCCCGCAGCCCGTCTGCGCGGGTCAGTGTCACCGTGTCCCGGCTCTCAGATTCCGTGACTCGCAGCCCGGGTCTCGCAGCGAGGGGGCACGTGGAGTCGCTGTGGGGATCCCAGTGACTCTGTCCTGAGCTCGGGGCCTGGCCCGGGCCTTGGGGGCAGGGCGTAGGCTTCTGTTAGCCAGCAAAGAGGGAAACTGAGGTAGGAGCCCGCGGTCCCAGGCCGCCCGCAGCCACAGAGAGGGGCAGGCTGCGAGCCCACAGAGTCGCTCCTGCCGCGCCAGACAGCGGTGCTGTGCTGTCCAGCTCCGGGCACCCCCATACGTCCATCGTCATGCCCTCCGGTCCAGCAGCCCCGCACAACCTTGCAAACTGTGACTTGCTGCTGGCTTGCCCCACCGCCCGGCCCCCTTCAGAGGTGGGGTGTGACCGACGGGGAGGAAGCGGCTGGCTTAGCCTGCTCATCCTGAGGGGACGCCCTGCCTGCCTCCCAGGGGAGGTCCCAGAGCCCGGCCCCAGGGCCCCCTCAGGATGGGGCCAGGGCCGACGGCTGTCCCCAGGCTCCCTGTGCCGGCCACCTCACGCCGTGCCAGGAGCCAGAGCTGGCTTTTCTTGAGGCCGGGGACCCACGGAAGCAGCCTGGGGAGTGGGAAGAGTGCGGTCACCTTCTCGTAACCAGAGTTCTCCAAATACGATGTCCTGGCGGGTCCCGCCCCCCAGCCCCGGCCTCAGAGGCTCAGGTACAAAGGCGGCATTAAGGTGCTTGCGGGACCCTGGCTCCCCCGAGCCAGGATGTCCAGGCCCCGTGGGTGGACGTCTGCATCCGGCTCTAGTCTCAAATTTGGGCCAGCCAGCCCTTGAAGGGACAGGCAGTGACCTGTGGGGCCGCCCGGCGTTGCCCGTCGGGGTCCCCCACCAGCCCGTCCGGGTTCCCAGCGGGCGGGGAGCCCTCCTGTGATGTGGGACGCGCCGGGCAGTGCAGCCGTGTGGGTGAAGGCCACATTTAAGGGAATCAAAAGAGGTCAGTCAGGAACCCGGGACGAGAAAGTGGCGTGTGGGCTAGCCGGGGTGAGTTATGGGGTACGTATTATAATAATGACTGTTATTACTGCTCACGGCGTGAAATCGTCCCAGATGCTCCGAGGCCCGTGTGCCCCGTTCGTGGGCTCGTTTCTGTAAAGTGCCTTCCAGGGCGCAGGGTCGCGCCCGGGACGGTGTCAGGACTGCCGAGCCCGGCTCTCAGGCTCCAGCGATGCCGGGGGCCCCACGAATGCCGAGGCCCCGCAGGAGGCAGGTTTCCCTGGGCCCCACTGTGGCCCTCCGCCCGGCCGGGCTCGGGGGTGGGCGTCCCGAGCGCCCCCTCCTCTTCTGCAGGGTGGACACTGCCCTCTGACCAGAGGCGCCCGAGGGGAACGGCCCGGGGGCCTGTGCCAAAAGCGCTAGGTTCGGTTTAAATTATGGTATTCCAGAGAGACACCGCAGCGTGTGTGTCGCCAAGAGCTATAATCCTTTTTTCTAAGTATAAAAATATCTTCCAATTTGTTTTATTCGTGGAACATAGCATTTCTACTTAAAAGGATCCTCGGCTGCCGATTTTAGGGCTCAGGAACGTAGTCCTGTCTGAAGCACGGTTCCTCCCTAATCCTGCCAGGGCTTCACTATTTTTGGACGCTCCTTTGTGTGGGACCCTCCCCGCCCTCGGGCTCCCGCCCCACCGGGTTCCCAGCCTCTGAGGTGGGCGGGAGGCCTCTGAGCTGCGACCCGGGACCGGGTGACCCAGGACGTGGCCGTCAGGACGTGGCCATCTGGCTCTTTGGGTCCCTGTCAGTTATTCAGTGTTTGCCTGGAGTGGTGGTTATTGATTTTTTTAATTGCTAAAATACAAATAACTTAAAATTTGCCATCTTAACCGTTTCTTAGCGTTCAGTTCCAGGCACCATCCCCCGCCCCTGCAATCCAGCCCCGGAACGTTCTACTCCCCCACAGAGACCCTGTCCCCGTGACGCACGGACCCCCGCCCGCTCCCCCAGCCCCGGCCCCGCCGTCTGCTCTCTGTGTCTGTGAGTCTGACGACCCCGGGTCCTCGTGTGAGTGGGGCCCCCGTGCGTGTCCTTCCGTGTCTGGCTCGTGTCCTCGGGGCTCGTTCCCATGGGGGGGGTGTCCGGTTCCCTCCAAGGCCGTCGTGTGGATGGACCCCGCTGCCCCTCTGTTCCCATCAGGGGACACCTGCGTTGCTCCCAGCCCTTGGCCGTCACGCATCCCGCTGCTGCGGGCACAGGTGTGCGGCCCTCCGTGCTGGGAGGGTGTCTCCGTCGGTCATCACTTACTGGTCCCCCCGGGCCCAGCTGGGAGGCTTTTCTGCAGTATCTTGGGGCCTTTCCATTCCCCGCCGAGGCCCCGGCAGCCTGGCTGGGGTCAGCAGGTAAGGACTGTCCTCGGCACCTGGGGCACGGGGACCTCAGAGCCATTGCACGTGGTGGTGACTTCACACAAACCCCGCTTGTGCTCCGTGTTCAGGAGGGGCGCTCACGGCCCCCTGAAATCCTGCCCTGTGAGCACCTGAGTGTGGTCGACGTGGGGGAGGGCGGGGGAGGGCCGTGTGACCGCACAGACTCGGGGCTCCTCTGGGGGGGAGCCCGTGCGGCCCAGCAGACGTGAGCTTCGGGGGGGGGCGCCTGAGCGGGGAGGGGAGTTGCGCTGTGAGCAGTCCCCGACCGAATACCCCCAGGCCTCCACCGACGGGAGGGAGCACGGCGGGAAGAGCGGCACCCGGAGGTGGGGCTTCCGCTCCCTCCAGGCCGCCGTGGGCAGCCCGCGAGGGGTGGGGACCCACGTGCCTGCAGGGTCGCGCCCTCTGCTCGCGGCGGGAGCCTGGGGCCCTAAGCTTTTCCTCACCGTTGGTGAAGGCAGAACAAGGGTGGGGGGCACGCCGGAGGGCCAGTCGGCTCCAGGCGGCGTGTGGGCTGCGGTCCCACGGTCCCACGGAGAGCTCTGGGCCCCGGTTTCTGTCACCACGGCCCAGACGCTTTCTGCCGGCCTGTCTTTGTGTCCTGGGGAGCAGAGCGTGGCCCCGAGATGCCCAGGTCAGGGAGGGCCGGCGGCCGGGCGAGGCGGGGAGCACGCCTGGTGGACAACACGCCCTCGGTCCTGGTCTGCTCAAAACGCCGGGGCCCCAGCTGGGGACCTGACTGAGCGGGACCCTGCGCCTTCGGTCCCGTCACCCTCCCCACCTCCTTGGGCTCCTTCTGTGTGGAGCGGAAGGAGCCTGTCCGGCCGGGGCCACGTCACAGCGACCTGGGGCCACGCTGGTCACTGGGCCTCCGGGCTCTGACCCAGCCAGTGGGAGCGCTGGGCCCGCTGCCCACAGCCACCTGTGGAGTGACTTCCCTGCTCGTTCCCGCTCCCCTCTGGCAGCCCCGCTCTCTTCTCCGTGCTCCACCAGAGGGAGCGTCACAGCGCAAACCCGGGGAAGTGCCGGAACCTTCTGTGGCTTTGCTTCTAGAATAACACTCCAGCCCTTCCCTCCCCCAGCAAGCCTCCCGCCCCACGGGCATCTCTCCTTGCGTGGTCATGCCGCATCCTGTTCCCTCCATTTCACTGTGACCCCACGGCCTTTGCACGTCCCATTCTCTGCCTCAGTCGCCCTTCTCCCACATTGTCACACGCTGGCCCTGGACGCTCGGGGCCTGGCTCAAGTTCTCCTTTGTGGAGGGCCCTCTACGCACAGTGCCGTGGTCCTGAACGCCGTGCTTCCTGTTCTCTTCTTGCCTGGAGCACGCTCCGTGATGAATGGGTATTTGCATGCTCGTTCCCCTGCAGTCTTTCTCCCGGCGAGTGAGTGAGTCCCCGTGGACAGGAACCCGCCTGCCTTCCCCTGCTGACCGCCAGCAGTTAGAACGGGCAGGGCACAGAGGGGCGCTCAGCCCCCACTGGGGGCGATGGACAGACGGATGGATGAATGCAGGAATGGGAGCTCTGGGTTCAGCTGGAGAAGTCGCTGTCAGTGGTGGGACCATAAGCGTAGCCCAGTGGGGCCTCCCACCCTTTTTCTTCTAAAAGAAGAAGTAGAAACAAAAAGTGAAACAAAGCAAGAAGTAGCCCCTTTGCACGCCAGCTGGGGTGGGGCCCAGGGCTGCACTGGCTGCGGTGACAGAGGCCAGTGTCCCGAGAAGGATGGCCCCTTTGTGCTCTGTGAGGCGACCCGCCGTGTGGTCCTGGGCCCGTCTGGGGCTCCGCACAATGGTTTTCTCTGACGCCTCGCAGGGAGTTCTCCGAGGCCTGGGCTTCTGGGCAGGATGGGGGTCCCCGGCGGCCCTTGGTGGTGATGCGTTCTGGGCCCTGGGTCCCCTGGGTCCCCTGGGTCCCCTGGGTCCCCTAGGTCCTGCCCTGTTCTGCGGAGCCTCCTCTCTCTGTCCCCTGGTGCCTGTGCGCTTTCGTTCATGGGCACCTGCCCCCACCAGCAGCTGTTTGAGGCAGGGGGGCTTCTGTGCCCCCTCAGGTGGGAGGCGGAGGCTCCCCAGCCCCCCCACCCCCCGGCCACCGTGTCAGGCAGAGTCTCCCGACCACAGGTCACGGTCCCGAGCTCCCGTCGCCGCCCCGACTTGAAGAGGCCCCCGGGAAGACGTGCCCTGGGCGCTGGTTGGGGGGCGCCATTGGGTTCAACTGTTGGGGACAGTGTTTGCAGCACCCGCGCACACACGAGGGCCCGGCCTTCACCCTGGCGAGGTCGCGGGGCACGTGCGTCCCTCCCAGCACAGGCGCCGCTGTGCCTGTGAAAACAGCACCAAACCCAACAGCTGGAGGACAGAAGGCCGCGCCCCGTGGTTCCTTCTCTCGGAGCCGTGCTCGCTGGAGGGGACCCGTCCCCTGAGGGGTCCTGGGGGCGCAGGCCCCACGTCACCAAGCTGTGGAGCTGGGTCCTGGTGCGTGGCTGTTTGGGAGTCAGACCTCCGTGGGCCAGACTTCACAGGAAGCAGAGCGCGGGGAGGGCCGGCGGGGGGCCGGGTTGCCGGGACCCTCCCCACGGGCCCTCCGCCCCTTGGAGCGGACATGGGCTGCAGCTTCTGGACGATGTTGTCCAAGGTCCCTAAAACTCCTGGGTCCGGCGTCCCTGCCTCGCGGGAAGGACGGGACGCGGTCCTGTTCCTCGAGGGCCTCGTGGCGAGGACGCGGGGACCCAGCGGCCGACCTCCCTGCGGGCGCCCGAGAACACAGCCCGAGGGCAGGCGCTCTGCGCTCGGCCAGGCTGGCGGGGTCTTCCGGGGGCGTGCGCCCGGGCCCCTGCGGGCGGCTTTGCCTCTGTGCATCCGTGGTCTCCTGCCCACGCGGGACCCTCGTTCGCCCGCGTTATCGCCGGCACGGGTTTTCCTGCGGATGCACGGCTCTTGCCTCAGTTACTGCCCGGATAATGACTCATTGATTCCAGTAAGAAGCGCGCCCATGACTCACGGCAGCCCGTTCTTCCCCGACGCACACCCGTTTTGGCAATGGGCGCTATTCTTCGGGCTCATGAACGTGCCGGGGAATAAAGCTGCGTTGTGTCAATTTACAGCAATGGGATCTGCATCGGCGGCACATAATAAACAATCTGTACTATTCTTGCGCGATACGGAACGTGCAGGGTCAATGCATAGTGGCCGCACTGTGCCCGGTGCACCACACGGCCTGAAAGGGCCCCTCTCAGCCGGGCTGTCGGCGCCCCGGCAGCGTCTCCGCCGCCCCAGGCCCTGGGAGCCGGGCGCCGTGGCCCCAGGCAGGGAGGCCCCGGCAGCATGGCTGCATACGGGCGCGTTGCCCAGCCCAGAGCCCGTGCTCCAGGGAAGTGCGGAGTCTGACTCACTGTGTGCGGCCGGGGAGACGGCCTGAGACCCCTCCAAGGCTGCTGAGCCCCTGAAGGCCGGCCAGGGGAGCAGGCGGGGCTTCTGGTTGGGAGCCCTGGACGGTGTGTCCACCTGCCACCCAGGCCCGTCTCACTGTCGGCGGAGGGTGGGGACGCAGAGGCCACCAGCGTGCCCATCCAGCGACGGCTCTGCCCAGGGTTGGGGGTGAGGCAGGCAGCACGGCCGGCAGAGATCCAGGACAGGCCTGGGTAGGGGGCGGGAAGCTGTGACCACAGGTGAGCGGGCCTGGGGGCTTCAGCCGCACGTCCCCTTCTTGCCGGGTCCCCTCTGGCGGGCTTGGAGAGGGCTCCCAGGGTGGGACGGGCCACTGTGACCCCACACGCCCCCCGTGACCTTTCTGACCGTTCTCACTGTGTCCCCTGAAGGTATATGTGAATGGAGAGTGGGTGACCAGCATCAGTGAAGGGGGCAGCTTCGGGGAGTTGGCGCTCATTTACGGCACCCCCAGGGCGGCCACCGTGAAGGCCAAGACGGACCTCAAGCTCTGGGGCATCGACCGGGACAGCTACCGGCGCATCCTCATGGTGAGTGGCTCCCCAGCACACCCCCCCAGCCAGTCATCTCACGGGGACGCTGGCTTGTCCAAGTGAGGGGGTAGATAAGGGCCGACGGGGTGGGCGAAAAGTATGGGAGGGAGTCGGGAAACTTCTTACGAGGTAAGCACACAGCTGGGGAGGCTCCTTTGCCCTCCCTATCTTTCAGCTGTCTGGAATGAGGTTGTGATGGCTGGAGCTCCAGCTGCCATCCTGGGCCATGAGGTGACTCTGAGGCGGGAACCCATTCATCAAGGTGGTGGAGCCAAGAGATGCCGAGATCCTGGCTCTCTGGTGGCCCCAGCACCACGGGGCTGGCCTGCGTGGCCCCAGAAGTCCTCATGCAGGGTCCAGCCCTGGACATTTTTGCCCCCGTCATTTTAGGTTTTCCCTCCCGTGTGGCCACATCCACTCCTCACTGGTGCAGGGCGGGTGCAGGCCCCTATGCGGTGGTCAGGCGCACGGTGAGCTGTGAACGGAGAGGCCCTCTCCAGGGAGAGGAGGCAGGCTCTTCCTGGGCCCACTCAGGGCTCCTCCCACACGCACCACCTGCCAGATGCCGTTCTTGGTGCTGAGATGCACCAGGGAGGATCACAGAGCCAGCGCCAGCCCTTGGGAAGCCAGTGTGTTAGCGGAGGAGTCGGGGAACAAACACTTAGCTCTGGTGGCCACAGCTCCTTGGAGAAAATTACAGCAGAGGAGGGGGCGAGGGGACTGCAAGCTGGGGAGGGGCTGCTGTTTTATAGAAAGGCCCGGAAAAACCCCTCCTTTGATAAGGTGGGGTTGGAGCAGAGGGCTCCGAGCAAGGAACCAGCATGTCCAGGACAAGAGTGTCTGGGCAAAGGGCCTGTGGCACGAGCTAGGATGTCCGTGGAGCAGCGGGCAGACCCTCGTGGATGGGGATGCTGGGGTCCCGTGGGGGATACGGCTCACAAAGAGCCCTCAACTCGCACCTGAGTGTGTCGGGGGAGCCCTGCAGGGGTTTGAACAAAGGAGCTCCTGCAGCCGACTGGGGGCTGTCCCAGAGAGGGTGGGAGCAGCTGGGAAGCCGGAAGGCCCTGGGCGGGCCGCCCTGGGCTGAGGACATCCCAGCGCAGTAGAGGTTCTCCATCCCTCCCTGTCCCTGGGCAGAGGCCAGCGGGGCTGAGCGCCTGCCCTTCGGGAAGCCTCACTCCTCAGCCACCTAGGCTCGCCTGGCGGTGACCTGGGCCAGGTGCTTTTCTGGGCGGGTCGGGGATGGTGTCTGCTCAGACCCAGCTCCCACAGGGCCCGGACCGCAGGAGGGGTCCCGACAGGCCCAGAGGAAGGAGACTGGGGCGAGCTCCTTGCCAGGAGACCTTTGGCTCCCCCACATGCTCTCTGGGACTTGACTGTCTCCCCGAGACCGGTCTGGACGGTGCAGCTTCCAGGGAGGGGCTGTGACACGGGGACGCTCTGGGGGAGGCCTGGGGACAGTCCGCGGGCGGCCTGAAACAGCCCCAGGGCTCAGCCAGGCAGGAGCCTGGAGATGGGGTCCTGCTCGGGCTGCCCTTCCTCTTGGGAACATCTGCACCCCCGCCCATCCAGGTCCCACCGCGACAGCCCCGGTTTACACGACGGGGAGAATTCAGTGCGGTCTCGCGGGCGACAGATCAGGTTCCGTGTGCGTGAGGACCCTGTCATCCGTGCACTCAGTAAGCACCGATTAAGCGCCCACTGTGTGCCAGGGGTCTTCTAGGGCCGTGGATACAGCAGAAGAGAGCTGAGCTCGCTCTCTTCTTCATCTTCTCCCGCTAAGTCCTGTCTTCTCCGGGAGAGGCTGTGGGCTGCCTGGGTGGGGCGCCCCGAGGCACCTGACCCCCTCCCTCCCACCGGCAGGGGCAGGTCTGGGCGAGGGCCCAGCAGCTGTCTGTCCGTCCCACCATCCCCTCTGCGCGCACCTGGCCCCGTGTTGCATAAGCCATTGTTTCTCACCGTCCCTGGTGCTCAGTCCTTCTTGGCTGTGGGTTTTTTGTGGCTGGAACCTTGTATTCAGGGAAGTTCCCAAACCACGGTGGCTGCCGGCACTTCCTCTGTCTTAATTTTGGATCCCTGTGGGCTAAGAATAGCTATGGCTGTGCTGGGAGGCTGCAGAGCGTCTGTGTCTCGGGCAAGAAAATGACAGAGCAGGCCGACCCGGAAGGGAGTGTCCCGCAGGACGGCACCCGTGTCTGCATCCGTCCTGGGTTTGGGCGGATTTGGACGGATCCTTCATGCCCAGGGGACCCACCATGCATTCACTCGGCGCTAAACTGGGACTTACCAAGGGGGAGACTGGGCGGGGGGACCGGCCAGGGGTGTCTCCAGGGAGAGGGCCCCTTTCTGTGTGTTCAGGCAATAGGGATCCCAGGACATCTGAGCCAGAAGCTTCCCTGGAATGTCCTTTCTCTTCCCTTTGCTGCTCTGTGTGGCACAGAGCAAAGGACAGAGCTCGGCGAGGCCACTGAGCAGGGCCGGGCTCCGTATCCCCGTCAGCAGCGAAGTGGGGGTCAGCAAGCGCTGCCTGTGCCCTCCCTGCCCATCCCTCCCGGGTCAGGTGTGGGGTGCCCACTCCCTGCGTGAAGAACGGGAAATGTCCTCAGGCCGCCCCGTACCCGTGAGGCCAGAGTAACGCGCCAGCTTCTCTGGCACAGAGCGCCCAAGGGGAGCCTCCAAGAATGGACCCGCGACGTTCACGCGCCACCCTGTCTCAGTGGGAAGCAGACAAGGAGCCTGTTGGACTGAGGTGGGGATGGCACAGCCAACCAGTGGTGGGGAGTCTGGAGGAAGGTGCGCAGGAGCCCAGGTCAAAGATACAGAGAACATGGTGCTGACGGTCCATTCTCCTGATGGGGAAACTGAGGCCCAGAGGGGATGAGACTGTGCTAAGAGTTGGAGGGAGATTATGGGTGATCTGGAGTTGGAATGGGAGTGTGCTGATCCTTCCTGTTAGGCCTCCTCCACTGTGGTCAGGGAGGACCATCACTGCTACCACCATCATCCCCCCATCCTCCCCATCCTCCTCCCCATCATCACCATCATCACCTCCACTACCGTCATCACAATCACCATCATCACTGTCATCACCATCATCATCACCATCACCATCACTATCACCATCACCACCATCATCACCATCACCACCATCACCACCATCACTGTCATCACCATCATCATCATCACCATCACCACCGTCATCACCATCACCACCATCACTGTCATCATCATCATCACCATCACCACCGTCATCACCATCACCATCACCACCGTCATCACCATCACCACCATCACCACCATCATCACCATCACCACCATCACTGTCATCATCATCATCATCATCACCATCACCATCACCACCGTCATCACCATCACCATCACCACCATCATCATCCCCATCATCCCCATCACCACCACCATCACCTCCACTACCATCATCACCATCAACACCATCATCACCATCACCGTCCTTACCATCCTCACCATCATCCTCACCATCTCCATCACCATCATCACCATCATCCCCATCACCACCACCATCACCTCCACTACCATCATCACCATCAACACTATCATCACCATCACTGTCCTTACCATCCTCACCATCATCCTCACCATCTC
>CM052890.1:168306-179159 GCA_028534135.1 Potos flavus | reverse complement strand
AGAGTGAGTGCTGCTCCCTGCGTCTTGCGCGCGCTTTCTCCTCCCTCAGCCGCCTTCCCGGGGTCGCGCCGGCTCCGCGGGCGCCCCTGCGGCTCCTCCCCGAGCGGCTGCTGGCGGCGGCTGTGACGGCACGGCCGGGGGCGAGCGGCGGGGTGACGGGGACGCCCCGGCTGCGTCCAGGGACTGCGTCCTCCCCGCGGGCGGGGGCTCGCGCTCATCAGGGGCAGCTGCGCGGCTCTGGGATGTAACCCGACGCTCCCAGACATGTATTTGAAGTGGTTTCCTTGGCAACTCGGGTTTTCCCCTTTTCCTGTGATCAGCCGGGTCGCATAGGTCACACGGGACCCCAGCGTTGGCAGGTATCGGAGGCTCGCTGTACTTTGCCGCGTGGCCAGAAGCGGCCCCCTGGCCACCCCTGCCGGACACACAGGTCAGGCCCGCCAGCCCTGCCCCCCCTTGGCGCCCTGCGAGCTGCCTGGGGGGCCGCAGGTGGGGCTGGAGGACGCCTGTCCCCTGGGGGTGTCGCCCGGGCCTCAGCAGTCCGCCTGGGTGGTCCCTGGTTTAGGCGCCGGGAGTCGACCAGGAACGTTCTAGAACAAAGCAGGTCATGCCGGTTGTGGGTCTGTAGAGCGAGCACTGCCCCCCAGACGCTGTCCCCTGGGGTAGATGGTTCTGGAGGCCCCGGGCAGCGCTCGGTGGCTGGTGTTTCTGTGGGAGCAGAGATGCCACACAGGGGAGAAGTGCAGTGACGATGGCCTGTGTTCCTCTAGGGGATGTGGCAGCAGGCGTCCAGGCGCGGGACCTCTCTGGTCTGAATCGTTCTCTTTTCGTTCGGGTAACGATGCACACACATGTCGTAACTCACCAACCCCCAGTTCCTGGGACGCCTGTGGGTTCCCTCTCGTGGTGGGACCCCCTGCCCCGCGGAGATTGTGCAAAAGGGGCCCAGGCCCGGCGGGTCCTCGCCGGGAGAGTTAATCGTATGGGTCAGTTTGGCCGAGCCATGGTCCCCAGATGTCAGATGCTTGCTCAAGTCCAGTCTAGATGTTTCCGCGGAGGTTCGGATGGGATTAGCGGTGACATCAGCTGATGTTGGGTGAAGGGGGCGGTCTTCCGTGGTGTGGGTGCGCCTCCTCCGATCAGTTGAAGGCTTCCGTTTAGAGAAAAGAGGCCCCCCGAAAAGGGACACCCCCTGCCAGCCGCTGGCCGTGCAGATTTTGGACTTGCGGTCCCCCCTGTCGTGCGAGCGAATTCCGTAAGGTGAACCTCTGTCCACGCACACACATCCCATTGGGGGTTTCGCCGCAGAACCCTGACTGATGCCCGGGCTTCTTGGCTTTTCCGGAACAGTGTGGCCTCTGCGCAGACAGGTGCACAGGGCCCCGAGGCCGCATCTGGGTGCCAGACATCTGTGGACGCAGCTGCTGCGAGGAGCGGGGGCTGCAGGACCCGGGCCGGGGTTCTGCGGGCTGCCTGGCCTGGTGCCGCCGGTCCTGCTTTCCTCAGAGCAACAAGAGGGACCGGGCCCCGGTCTCCTCACGCCGCTGCCCCGCTGAGCGGTTGCTCTGTTTTGGCAGGAGGTTCTCGAGTTTGCTTCCTCCTACGTATCCTCCTCGCGGGTCCTCCAGCTGTGGCCGAGCCTGGCAGAGACCCCTGCCCGCGCAGCTGTGGGCAGCAGCCCCCACAGACACTTACTCAGGAACACCTGCCGGCGGGGGCGAACCCAGCCTGGGAGGCTGAGTGGGACTGAGGGACCCCCGGGGGAGGCGGTCTCCCTGTCTCCCAGCTCTGCAAACACCGGCTGTGTCTGAATCCCCTCGACACTGGGTCCCCAGAGCTCTCGGAAAACCTTCCCAGCAGTTGAGTGAGACCCTTGCCCTGTAAACCCGGCCGACGGACACGGAGCAGGGACCCGGGTCTTCCCAGGGCCGGGACCTGCAGCATCCCGTGGGATGAGACCCGCCGGGGCCTCCCCAGGGAGAGGGCGTTGGGCAGAGAGAGAACAGTGTCTGCGCCAGGACCTACCTCCGGGTTCCCGCGCTCCAGGAAAACGGAGGACATGGGCGGGGCTCGGCCGTGTGGCCCCACTTTGCACGCCCACGGGGACCCCGCCGAGGCCGGGGCTGGGGTGGGAGTGGGGGTGAGGGCAGCTGGTTCCCATAAAATTCGAACAGAGAGCTTCCCGCTCGGTCCTGCACCAGCTGGCGGCCGGGGAGGCGTTGCCATGGAAATTTCAGATTTGGCTTATCTGCCCTCTTAGCAAAGTAATTTTGTGAGCGTCCACAGTGCTGAAGCGACGGCCCCACCACGGCTCCCCTTCCGGCCGGGGCCTCGTGCCGCTCAGACGTGTGGACACCGTTGGTGGGCGTGCAGATTCACCAGGATCTCGGGGAGCAGGAAGGGGGTCGCCCCACGCCCCGTTGGGTGGCTTCTTTTCCGCCTGGGGTCGTTTGTGACTCAGCCCGTGCCGTGCCCTCACTGTGCGCCTGGGTGGGGGGTGGCGGCAGCCGCTGGCGGCTAGGTACCTATTTGAGAAGGAGGGAAATCGCCCTCCGGACTTGGCACAGACTCGCCTTGGGTCCCAGGCCAAAGCAGGGGACCCTGGAGGTGTCACAGTGACCCGCGGTGGTAGCGGGTGGGCCTGGCGGAGCAGGGACGCCCCCACTGACAGGGAAGGTGCAGGTCGGGCTGGAGCCTGAGGTCCCGATGGAGGAGACGGACGAAGGGTGTGTGTCCAGGCAGAGGCCGCAGGTCGGTGTGAAGGATGGCTGACTGGCCCCGACTTCTCCGGCAGGAAGATCACAGCTTTCCTTCTGGGCCCAACTGGAGGAAGCCTGTTTCCAGCCCGGAAACCCGGGTCCCGGGTTGGCGCCCTCTCTTGGTGCCCAGATCTCTGTCCTGCGGGCCTGGTGGGGGCGGCCTGAGGTCACAGGTGTTTGCTGGCCTGTTGGCCCCGGTCCCCAGAAGGAGAGATGACAGGGTTTTCAGAGACGTTCTCACTCCCTGACTCGTAAGACTTTATTTTTCAGGGCAGTTTGGGGTTCGCAGCAGAATTGAATGGAAGGAGGCCAGATTTCCCATATCCCCTGCTCCCCCCACAGGCTGCCTCATGATCCGTGTCCCCCACACAGGGCACTTGTCACAGTCGACCCCACGCGGACACATCATCGTCACCCAGAGACCACAGTCGGTGCCAGGGTTCCTCTGGGTGGGCCCTCGTTCTGTGGGTCTGGACAGTGACGACCGGTGTCCCCGCCACGGTGTCCCCTGCGTCCCACCGTGCATGCCTCTGCCCCGAAGCCCTGGCAGCCAGCCCTCCTCTCCGTGTGCGCACCTCTGCTTGAGCGCCCGGCCGGCGGGGTCCCACGGCGTGCTGCTCAGGCGGGTCTCTCTGGAGTCCGCAGGCAGATCTGAGGCCCACCGTCCCCACGGAGCATGGGGGCCACTCAGCTGCTCAGGGGCACTTTGCTGGTCACAGTGACATTCTTGTGTGGGTCTTGTGTGGACGTCAGTCTTCATTCTGGTGCTTCAGGTAAACGCCAGGGAGCGTGAGGGCTGCATCTGACAGGTCTGCTTCTGCCCACGCCGGCGCCTGCTCCGTGCCTGGGTGTCCCTCTGGAGTGACCGCCGGGGCCGCTCTCATGGCCCCTGGGAGGGACCGTTATCCTCCCAGTCCAGAGGACACCAGGAGCCTCCCAGGGACGCTCACACCCATACTTCCGTGGAGCCTCGCCAGAGCCTGGGGGGGACCTAAGGCCAGGAGAAGCAGGGACCGAGCCCACAGCTCCCCAGCCGGCCAGGGGAGAAGTCACGGCCTCCTGATGCCGGGACTGGCCCAGGCCCGCTCCGTGACTCCAGGCCCCAGAAACCCGGCCCTGCTGCCCCATGGTCCTGCTGGTCCCACTAGTTCTCCCCACGGGGACCAGTGATCAGGCAAGAGAGAAACCTCGTAATTCACCTTCTCTCTCAGCTGCTCTGGCCGGAGCCACGCTCCTGACCTTCCTGGCCTATCCTGTGTGTGTTAGCCGCTCTCAAAGGAGGGGGTGCCGTGCGTGGCCTCGGGCCCAGGTCTGCAGGCCCAGGCAGTCATGTCCCGGGGGCACAGGGGGTGGCCGCCAGCCCAGCTGCACCGGCCGTCACCCACCCTCCTTTGGGTCTAAGGGTCGGGTCACTGGAAGCCGCCGGCCCCCCCAAGGCCGGCCTCACCCAGGCCGCCCAGAGGTCCTGCTGGAACACCCCTGGGTCGGCAGGCTCCTGCCTATCTCCAGCCTCTGGGCTGCGGAAGCCGTGGGCGCTCGCGTGGTAGGGAAGAACCGGCCATTGGGAGCAGAGCCCGGAGGAACGGAGCTGTGCCCTGTGCCCTGCGCCCTGCGATCCCCTCATCCTTCCATTCAGGGATGCGTGCGGTGGGGGGTTGCCACTCTCCTGGGCTCGTCACGGGCGCTGCCCGGCTTCAGGGTTTGGGCAAGGACCCGGGGTGCCCCCTTCTCGGAGCCCCGGCCCCAGGCTCACGGAGGATCCACCGAACGCCCACACGAGCACGGGCCAGCATGCGCCCTGCATGGTCAGCCGCACGCCTGTGACGCCCTCCGCCGAGCCTCTCAGCCGCACCGCAGGGAGGGTGACCCACGCTCGGGCAGCGATGAGGGTCCAGCTCCTCAGAAGGGAGAGGGGGGGTGCTCGATAGGCCCGATGCCGGGACACGCTGCCGTCTGCCACGAGGGCTGCTCCGTTAGAAACCCCAGCAGCGCCCACGCGGCCGAGGCGGGAGCCACAGCTCCACAGCCACGCTCACGGGCGCGTGGGGGTCCGAGGACGCCGTCCCTGCCAAGCCTGGACAGGGGGCCGTCAGGGCCCAGCAGACACGGGGGTGGCTGCCCCCAGCTCGCAGCTCCTACTAGACTTGGTACACCTGCCATCCCGCCGGGCCGGGGCTCCAAAGGACGGCGGGGGCAGGGAGTGCCGGAGATCATGCCCCGGAGAGAGGGTAAAGGGGGTGTGGCGAGGGTACCCACTGCACACACGGCCCGGGTCTGAGCGCAGGCTTGGGGCCCGTGTGCCCCCTGAGGGCCCGCCCCACCCAGAAGACGGTCAGGGGGCCTCTTAGCCCGAAGCCTTGGGGGTCCCCGCAAGGCCCTCCGCTCTCTGCCGCCACCTCTGCTGGGTCTGTGTCACGGAGGTCGTCCCTGCTGTCGCAGGAAACCAATACGACGGCTAGGGTTTTGCTTTCATGGGAGTCGTTTAAAAAGCAAGGAAGTGCACACATGCTGAAGGAAACAGGTCACTTACGTCCCCGCCCCCGGGCGCCGGTGCCAGCGCGCTCTGCTCCTGCGCCCTCCCAGGCCGCATTCCGCGTGACCTGGTTTATTTTCAGACCAGGGTTAGAATCACTGAGTGAGAAACTTGGGGAATATGCCGTCGCGTTTTGGCAAGCGTGTTTTTCCAGCCCAGAGCATCCCAGCCCGCAGTCCCGCGAGGGCGTCTCTGCTGCCCTGGCGGCAGGCTGGGAAGTGGAGCTCGGCCGGGAGGGTTATTTCCAGGACCCGGGCCGTGTGGTGTCGTGGGAGCCGCGCTCCGCTGGGTGGAGGTCCGTGCCCGCCAGGGTCGGGCCCGCGCCGGGCGCTGGGGGATGGGATGGGGCTCGGGGAGACAGGGGCCCCGAAACAGACCGGCGTCTTCTAGTGAGTGTGTGTCCGGGGCCGGGAGGCTGTCCCACGTGGCCCTTCCACCTGGTGCCCCCACCACACTGGCGGCCGGGGTCACAGCCGTGCGTGTGTGTCTGTGAGAACGAGGTCACGTGCTCGCGTCTCCCCACGAAGGAGGCCTGGGGCAGCGAACCGCGACCGACGGGGCTGTTCCCTGTGTTTGCCGAGGGCTCTCCCGATGGGCGCTTTATTTGCGTGAAGCCTCGTGGCCGTCTGGCTGGGATGGGGCCGCCCGCGTGCAGGAGCACATGTCCTCTGAGGGCCCGTGGTCAGGGTGTGTGTGCTCCCCCGCGTCGGAGGTCACGGTCTGCCTTGTCTCTGTGCGCCACCAGAAAGGACGTGGGATCTGCCCCGTGGGGGATGGTGGGCTCAGGTGAACGTCAGCGTGGCTGACCTGAGCTGCCCCCCACCAAGCCCATCCCCGCTCCTTCCTGTGAACACAGCCCACATCCCCAGCCCCTCCGCACTGGTGCCCGCCCTCTCCACAGCGGCTCCGTGGGCGTCTGACGTCCTTGGGTCAGTGCAGCATGAAGAAAGGTTGCCAGAAGCTTCTAGAAGGTTTCCCTGTTGATAGGGGAGCTGCAGGAGGAAGAAGTGTGTTCTCTTCCTGCTGATGGCACGGGAAGACATTTGGTGACTCCTGGAACCGTGGCAGCTGCTGTGCCACCAGGAGGGACTGAGGTCACCAGAGCGGGAGGTGGGAATGAGCCCAGGTCTCTGACCCATGTCTGGGCGGCTGAATCAGCCAGCCCCCAGGCCTTGCCACCAGTGTTCTGGTTCTGAGGCCCGACAGGTGACCCCAGTAGCCCTCAGGCCCCTCCGCGTGGGCTTGCCGATGTTGGGGGTTCAGAGCTTCTGAAGGGGTGCTGTAGGCCCGGAGTGTCCCGGGTAATTCTGCAAACCAGAGGCCTGCAGTTCCATGCCTGGGGTTTTGGAAGAAGAAAACGATCCCCTTGTAAAGTGGAAAGTTGTCTAAAACGGGAATGAAAGGCGTGTAGATTACGTGCATCACGAGTTAAAGGACATAAACGTGAAGGAGAATTAGCTCAGAACAATGGGGTATCGAGAAAAATAATGCCCGTCACTGCAGCCCTGGGCACAGCAACCGCACGCGGCGTTCAGGTGACCTGCCCCACGTCCCGCTGCGGGAAGACCGAGGCTCATGTCGTCAGAGCCGCGTGTCACCCTCAGCCGGCGCCCCCAGGGTGGCCCGGGGGCCCAGGACTCCGTTCCTCCCCGGGGGCTCGGGGAGGGGCCCGTGTTCTCCAGGCCCCCCGCTAGCCGCAGCTCCTGGGGGGTGGCGGCATCCCTTGGCTGTTTAGATTCTAGTCGGGCACCATCCGTCAGCTAGCTTCATAAACACCCTAGACACCCACGAGCCGAGCGGCCCCACGGCCGGATCGGGGGCGAGCGCGGGGAATCCAGCCGGAGGGGCTGCCGGTCCGTGCCCGGAGATTCCTGGCTCGGCGGCACGGGCAGGGTCTTCTGAGGGCGTCTCCCCCGCCCCCGGCCGACCCCCACTCATTAACCCGGACACGGCTGGCCAGAGACGGTGAGCCGGAGAACTGAGCCCGCCTTGGAGCAAGATCACGTTTGTTCGTGCGGCAAGGACATCGGGGTGTTGGGCTGCAGAGCTGTGGGCGCGCCCAGCAGCGGAGGGCAGCGAGAGTGGGGCCCAGTCCCCTTGGCAGCCCTGAAGAAGCAGGAGGCCCCTCCCGGCGGCTCCGGTGCTCGGGAGGCCAAGGGAGGGACGCTGTGGGTCGACACCTCTTTGCAGGGTCGGCGTCGAGCCCCGACTGGGTGCTCCGGGCCCTTTATAAAGCCTCCTTTCAGTCTCCCCGGCAGCGCCAGCCCGCCCACAGGTGTGGAGCAGGAAGGTGTGCACGAGGTTGGTGTTCCTCCAGACCAGGGCCCGGCCCGAGGGGCTTGGCAGGCGAGGGGGCCCTGGGGTCAGAGCCGCCCAGCACCGGAGTTTCCGCCCGTCCCTGCCCGGGTGTGAGGCTGCGGGCCCACCGGAGCAGGAGACTTGGGCTGCGGTGCCTTCCGGGCGCCCCGTGCTGGCCGCCCAGGCCTGCGTTAATCATGGAGCGGGCAGCCTCTGCAGACACCCCTGTTTGGGGGTCGGGAGGGAGCCTCGCTGGGAGCGCGGGACCCGAGGCCACGCCCGTCCCGCGGGAGCGCCACGTCCTTGAGAGCTAGCCCAAGGTCAGCTCCAAGATCCTCCCCACTGTATGGCCTGCGGCGGCCTCACGCCCTTGGCCAGACCCCAGTGCGGTTCGGACCCCACACTCTTTGTCCCCGAGGAGAATTCGCCTTAGAAGGGGGGACACATGGATGGACACTGGCAGGAGGAAGATGTGGGCATGTCTCCTTGCTGGGTGATCTCTCATCTGTGGGTCCTGCTCGTGACCTCTTGCCCTCTGACTTCCTCACCCGTGACCTCCCCTGCTGGGTGTGACCCTCTCACCCGTGACCTCCCCCCGCTGGGTGTGACCCCCTCACCTGTGACCTCCCCTGTTGGGTGTGACCCCCTCACCTGTGACCTCCCCTGCTGGGTGTGACCCCCTCACCCGTGACCTCCCCCCGCTGGGTGTGACTCCCTCACCTGTGACCTCCCCTGTTGGGTGTGACCCCCCTCACCTCTGATGCGACCCCCCCTGCTGGGTGTGACCCCCTTACCCCCGTGACCCCCCCCTCCGCTGGATGTGACCCCTCACTCGTGACCCGCACCGCTGGGTGACCTCAGGCCATCCTCCCCTCCCCCGCCCATGCCCCCTCCAGCCACCGAGCCTCACGTGTCCCCTTGGCGTCTGCAGGGCACGGCGTCCGTCCTCCAGCGCCGGTCCCCCAACGAGGAGTACGTGGAGGTGGGGCGCCTGGGGCCCTCCGACTACTTCGGTGAGTCTGGAGTCCCTGCCTCACAGGATGCGAGTCTCACCGGGGGGTCCCTGGAGGGGCGCTGAGGTGGACAGCTGCGGGAGGCGTGCAGGGGGCAGGCTGGGGCGCCCTCGACGCATGTGTCCTGGACGCGGCTGCCCCCGAGAGGGCATGACCTCAAGCCCCTAGCGCCCCCAAGTCCCTGCGGGGAGCCGGTGACCTGCCACACGGGGTCGCGGCAGGTGGATGGGGAGCCTCGTGTCGGTGTCAGCGCCCCCGGCGCTCCCCGGGACGTGCTTGTTGGAGTCCCGTGGAACTAAGCGGTGTGGGCAGCCCTGGGGGCCGGGCCCCTGACCGCCCTCTCGCCCCCCAGGGGAGATCGCGCTGCTGCTGAACCGGCCCCGGGCGGCCACCGTGGTGGCCCGGGGGCCCCTCAAGTGCGTCAAGCTGGACCGGCCCCGCTTCGAGCGCGTGCTGGGCCCCTGCTCCGAGATCCTCAAGAGGAACATCCAGCGCTACAACAGCTTCATCTCCCTCACCGTCTGAGCCCCGCGGCCCCGCTTCCGTGGGCTGCCGTGCTTGTCTGTGGCCGCGGGTCGCGGGGGGCGGGCACCCTGGCCGCGCAGGGCCCCCCCTCCCTCCGGGCTCCCGTTTGGAATAAAACAGTCACCCTGTGCACCTCAAAAACAAAGGTCCCCCGAGACCCCCAGGCCCAGGAGATGCCGGTGGCCCCTCCCCACGTCCCTCCCCGTATCCAGCCCGTGGGCTCATCTTCTCGGACCCGAGCCTCTGGGCACACAGGGGCCAGCCTGCCCCCGGAGGCCACGGGGCCGGCGGTGAATCCAGGCTGGCCCCAGGGGGCTGAAGGTCATGTGATCGGGGCTGTAGTCCTGAGGGTGGTGCGGTGACCCCTGAGGGGGTGTCCCAGAGGGACCCCCGGCTTCCGGGGGAAGTCAGTTTGAGGGACAGAAGCCCCAGGCACAGGAGCCTCTGGTGACCCGGGTTTATAGGAACCCTTAGCGGAGGACGTGGTCAAGTGGCGTGGGCCTCGCCTTCCCCGGGCAGTGCCCCTGGGCTGGCCTGGCCTGCCAGGAGCTCGGGACGCCCCACCACCCGGGGAGCGCTGTCCTCCCGGAGTCGGGGGCCGGGAGGGCGACCTTCTGAGGGAGGGGAGGGGTCTTCTAGACACTTGCTGGATAACGTGGGAGCCAGGCCTCTCCTGAGTTGCCCGTTGATGCCCCAGTGGACTCCGCCCTTGCCCCGGGAGACACGTGCAGACACGGCCCCATCCTCCTACAGCAGGAGAGTAGCAAGCAGCCCGAGGCCCCACGCCCCCTAGGCCACGATGCATCGAGCGCCCCCGTAGATGTGTTTCCCGTCCAGGCGCCCCCCAAGCGAGAGAGGCCTGGGGCAGCGCAATCCCCCGATTTCCTCTCCTGTGCGCGTTGGGAGGCTGCCGGTCCCGGGGACCCCCGCCAACCCTGCCTCCCCCGCCAACCCTGCCTCTGCCCGCGAGTTTCTGTGACGCTGAGCCCGCCCTGTTTCCCGCGATGTTCTGAATGCTGCATGTGGTATTAAATGTGCAACAAAGTATCTCCTCCCCATTCCTGCTCCTGGTCTGAAATTCTTCACAGGGGAGCGTTTTTCTTTTGTTTTTATTGTGGTAAAATACACACGACGTAAAACTGCTTTAACCGTTTCTCAGCATCCAATTCAGGGGCACCGTCCCCCTGCCCCCATCTGGCTCCAGAACGTTCCATGGAGACCCTGGCCCCCCACGTGGCGCACGGACCACCACCCGCTCCCCCAGCCCCGGCCCCGCCGTTTGCTCTCTGTGTCTGTGAGTCTGATGACTCCAGGTCCTCGTGTGAGTGGGGTCCCCGTGCGTGTCTTTCCGTGTCTGGCTGGTGTCCTCGGGGCTCGTCCCCGTGGGGGCAGGGGTCCGCTCCTTCTAATGGCTGAGTGACGCCCACTGTGTGGGCCACATCATGTTTATCCGCCCCTACATTGGCAGAGTAGGGCTGTCTCTTCTGTCACTGTGGGCGTCTCTGCCCTCCAACCTGTTATCAAGAGCTCACTATGGTGTCCTGGGTGCGGGGCACCGTGGGGAAGGACACAGGCCCCTTGTCCCCCTCAGGTGCTTTGGATGGGCCCGAGTTTCTAGGCCAGGAATCGGGGGTGATGACGGGGAGCCCAGACTGTGGAAGCCGCCGTCCTGGGCAGAGCCTACCCCCGCCCCCTCCCCGCGGCAGGCCTCTCCCCCCCCCCCCC
>CM052890.1:139722-168206 GCA_028534135.1 Potos flavus | reverse complement strand
AGGAGGGCTCACCAGGCGGTGGTCTCTCCCGGGAGGCTCTTCTGGACCCCCGTGCTGGGCTGGGTGGCCTGCTCTCCAGTCCCACCACCCGCAGGAGCTTCCCGAAGGGCCGCGAGCGCTGGCCACCTGAGGTTCCTGGACTCGGGGCCACGGGGCCACCTGGCCAGCAGCTGTCCAGGCCGTGTGGTCTCGGATGCTCAGAATGGGCTGCAGGAAGCCACAGGACCTCACAGGCAGGGGTGGGGGCCCGGGGCTAGCCACGGTCTTCAAACCGTTTCTCTGCCGTGTCTTAGGAATTCAACACGTACTCTGCTCCAATTTCTTATGAAAGCATCTATTTGAACAATAGAAAAACCTTCACACCTCAGAGCACAGCCTGATCGAGATGTAGTGGGAGCCCAGTCTGGCATCCTGAGCGTTGACTCCTGCAGAAACGGGACTGGAAGCAGGTGTCTCACTTACGTGTGGCGCATAAGGAAAAACATGGAGGACAGCGGGAGAAGGAAAGGAAGGGTGAATGGGAGAAAACGGAGGGCGAGACGAAACATGAGAGACTGTGGACTCTGGGAGGCAAACTGAGGGTTTTTGGGGGGGCTGGGGTGATGGGCGAGCCTGGGTGGCTCAGTCGGTTAAGCATGCAGCTCTCGATCTCCGCTCAGGTCTTGATCTCAGGGTTGTGGATTCAAGCCCCGCATTGGGCTCCTCGCTGGGCTTGGAGCCTCCTTAAAAGTAGTAAGGATGCTAATATATCTTATTTAACTCAGTGTATTGAAAACACCATCGTTTGTGCTTGAGCATCTTACCGGTATAGAAGCTGGCGGATAAGAGACGCCGTGTTCCGGGAACCGTGTCTTTGGCGTTGGCACACATATCACGAAGCCCTTCTCCCGGGCACGTCTTCTGCGCCCCACGATCCCTCACGTCGCTGGCGGCTGCCCCTTGGGACAGCACAGCTCCGCGGACTGCGGGTTCTGTGCAGACCTGGGGGACGCCCCTCCCGGGCTCTCGGACCCTGTCTGTGTGAGCGCGGATTCCCCTGGAGCCAGTGAAAACAAAGCGAATGTGGGAACCCGCCGTCTCTGTGTGGCCGCCATCCGCGGCCCCGGACATGTGCTATGGTTGTCGGCGGCCTCCTCCGTGGCTCCCGTGGACCCGGGACGCTGCGGTCGGCGGCCTCCTCCGTGGCTCCCGTGGACCCGGGACGCTGCGGTCGGCGGCCTCCTCCGTGGCTCCCGTGGACCCGGGACGCTGCGGTCGGCGGCGGCCTCCGTGGCTCCCGTGGACCCGGGACGCTGTGGTCGGCGGCCTCCTCCGTCGCTCCTGTGGAGGTTATACGTGGACCCGGGAGGGACACAGTTATGCCCGTGGGTCCATTAGAGACCTTCAGCGTCCTGTGGCTCAGCGTGGGAAGGTCAGAGGGAAGGGGGCCCAGGTGCCCGGCCCCGGGGGACCCTGGCATGTTGGGCTGGGCTTGTGAGGGACAGTGAGAAAGACTGGGGAAAGACTCCGGGCCGAGTGGAGGTGGGTGTTGAGGGACCCACTGTAGGGAGTCAGAACTGGGATTGGGGCCTGGAGCCTCTCTGTCACCTCTCGTCGCGTAGCAAGTTCCCCAGATTCGGCAGCCGCAGCCATCCGTGCCCGCCGCGTGGCCATCTCCACATGCGGGGCAGGCCGTGGGGAGCAGCGTAGCTGGGCGGTTCTGGCCTGGGTCCCTCGAGAGGCGGGGACCGGGGGGGCTGGGTCTGCGTCCCCTGGGGCCGCCTCCCGGGACCGTCCCCGCCGTGGGCAGAAGGCCTCGGTTCTGACGTGGCTCCCGGGGCCGCCTGGGCCTCCCCACGACGCGGTGACGGGGCGTCTGCCTGCCCCCAGCGAGTGGCCCGAGGGAGCGAGGAAGCGGGCGGTACCTTTGGGGCCTCGTCCTGGAAGTCACTTTGAACCACACTGTTCATTAGAAACGGTCACACTTTCAGGGAAGTAGGGTGTCACGGAAACCGTGGGCAGCCCCGAGGGCAGGGCTCTCGCCGCTGGGTCGTGTTGGCCGCTGCCAGGGCTGTTGGTGGCCAGACGCCCCATGAGAAGTGGAGCCCTGACCCGTGCCGTACCTCTGACATTGGCACGGGGGGTGTCCAGGCCACGCTGCACTCTGAGGTCCCATTTTACAGATGAGAAGCAGGAGGCTGGAGACGGCGGCCGCTGCCCACCAGCCCTTCCCTAGCCCCGTCTGCAAGGCTGGGCCCAGCCGGCCGTGCCGACCTGCATCCTTCCACCATCCTCAGAGTCCGGTTCCCGGCGTGGGCGTGGCAGCCCCGGGGGACCCAGAAGGAAGGGAGACGCTTCGAGCCCCCAGGCCGGGCAGTTTGTTACAGCGACTGGAGGAAGCTCATACAGCGGCCGGGCCGGGATTGGAACCGAGATCCGGGCCCATCCGGGAGGCTGGGGTCAGCCACCAGCTGTGCCGCTTCGAACGCAGGCCCCCTCCCAGGAAGCCCTGGGCTGGGGGCAGGGGTGGGGCCCCCTCCTCGAAGGGTGGGCTCTAGTCCCTGATGCCCGCTGCGGGGGCCGTGGGCCGGAGCAGCATCTTCCCCAGCTGGGCCCTGGGCCTGCTCCCTCTGGCGCCTGGCGGGCACAGACCCGGTCTTGTAGGGCTCGTGAAAGCACACTTGTGTGGGCCCGAGACGACAAGCCGGGCGATTGTTCCTGCCCCATCGCGGCCCCCGGGGCGGTGCCAGGGGCGCGGGACGGGATAGCTGCAGGGACGGGGTCTGCGCTGGAGGGGCCTGGGGACTGTGGCCACGTAGACTCGGCCACGCGCCCCCCCACCGGCTCCCAGCTGCCGGGGCCCAGCCTGCCTCCGTCCCCGGGGGCCCGGTGCCTCCCGGCCGCTCTGGGGGCTGACGTGGACACCACGGGCCTGAGGCAGCTTCCGGACGGGGCCAGGGCGTGGCCGGGGACAGGCCTGGGGTGAACCCCGTGTGCACGGATGCCGGGGCCTCGCAGGGGTGGGCGCTCCCTGGCCCCGATAGATACTTCGGTAAACACAGGAAGGCCAACTTCTGGTCGAAGGAGGGAAATGTTGGGGAATTCAGCCTCTGGCTTCCAGAGGCCGGAAAAAAAGGGAAACTTTGACCAAGGTCTCCCAGCTTCTACCCGAATGAGCTCAAAACAGCTCACAGCTTATGTGTTAGCAGGCGTGTAAAACTTCCAGAGACGCAGAAGGTCCTGGATCGCGAGCCGGCTAGGAAATTGCTGAGACTGAGCGCCCAGCGCGCCGTCCGTGAAAGGGAATGGGGTTACGTGGGATTCCTGGAAATGAAAAGCTTGTCCTGCAACAGCCTCGGAAGCGTCAAGCCGCAGACGAGAAGAGGTTTTCGAACCGCGTGGCCCCCGAAGGGGAGAGTGCCGGGCGCCCGGCTAGGGTGGGGGCAGATGTGCCCCCCAGGAACACACGCAGGTGGCAGATACGGGGACAGGAGGACGTGCACACCGCCTGTCACCTGTCCGGGCGGCCGCGGGGTCCCCCACTGGCGTGCACTCTGATAAATAAACCTTTAAAAAATGCTAATAAAGAATCAACCCCCACCCCTAACCAGCAACTACCCTGCGGCCCAGGGGCTGTGCTGTGGGCACTTGCCCCAGAACAACGCAGTGCCTCACGGGAAGGCTTGCGGCAGCCTTATTCCCACGGCCCCAGGCAGGGAGCCACCAGGCGTCCTCCAGCGGGACGTAGCTCGGCCACGGAGAGCGCCCGCCGCCAATATGGCAGCAGCCCTGGTGCGTCTTCAGGGAGCTGCACTGAGCGGAAGAGCGGAGGTCACGGGGTCACGGGCCTGGGATTCCACGGGCTACGTGCGTGCCCTCCGTGAACTGACGACGCGTGGGAGGGGAGCCGGGCTCAGGTCGGGTGCAGGGAGGGATGGCGCGCACACCGATGGGGTGGCCCACGTGTCGACTGAATCCACGTGGAGATCCTGCTTGTGGCACCACACGCACCACACGCATGTTGTACAAGACGTGGGCGCGGGCGGGCACCGGGTAAAGGGCAGCCCAGGTCCCTGTGTTCTGACCCCAAGGGAAAGGGAGAGGCTGGGTGGCTCAGGGGCAGTGGGGACAAGGCCGAGGCAGGTGAGGCAGGTGGCACTGGGGACGGGAGCAGACGTCCCTCCACACCCTGCAGAGCTGGGAGCCCGGAGCCAGGAGTCTGGTGTCCCTTAGAGAACCTTGGGCCCCACTGGGTTGGAGAGCAGGGAGGACAGCCCGGCGAGGGAGGCCTCAGACGGGGCAGGAGCACAGGAGGTGCTGTGGGGGGGGTCGGCAAGCCGCGTCTTCCCACCTCACACCCAGGCGGCCCTGGTCCTTTCCCCACACACCCAGTCCCCCAGAGCCACTCTGTCACTTGCCGTGTGACCTTGAGCCAGTCCCTGAGCATCTCTGGGCCTTACCCTCTGCTCTCTAAAACAGCTCGGGGACACAACCCGCCCCCCACACCTGGAAGGGAACACAGTGGTCCAGGATCCCCTCCCTGGCCTGGGGAGGGCTCCCGGGGGGCTGGGTGCTGGGGGCCCCAGAGTCAGAGGCCCACCCTGCCGTGGACACCGGACCCATTCATTAGCTCACTATCCCGTCTGCCCTCTTCCAGTTACCATGCCCCTTTGACACTGTTCCTCGCCACGGAGGGGGCCTGGCTCCCCCAGAGAGACCCTCTCTGGCCATCCGGCCTGGGCATTCAGAGGACGGACCTGCGCTGGGCCCAGCAGCCCCTCTCGGTGCCCACGCGTCTGGGCGCCCCACCCCGCGCTGCCTGACGTGGGTCTTGGGGGCGGGAGCCCCGGAGCCGCAGCTTTCCCACCTGTCGGTTGCGGGTAGTGACCCCCGCGGCCCCGTGGGAAATGAGATCCCAACCGGCAGGAGGCAGCTCGCGGACCGTGGTCGTCCTGCACGGCCTGTGGGATGACACCCGTGGCTGCGACCGCCCCAGCTTCACCTCGCCCGGCCCGGTGGCTGAATCAGCCGGGCGGTGACTCATCTGAGGTCTGGCACTTCCCTCCCGGGCCCACGGTTGCCAGGCTGTGCCCAGGGGAGGCTGACTCCTTGTCTGGGAGGTCCTCACCCTTGGCGGCGGCCTGTCTGTCTGGGCTGGCTGGGGGGACCTGGGCCGTGCGGTTCAGGGGCTCCCATGGCGGCTGCAGGCCGTGGGGGCTCCGGTCCCTGAGACTCAGATCCAGACGGGGTCCCCGAGGTCTGCCCTCGCCTCTCCAGAACTCGGCTCCACCCCGTCCCCTTCCGGGAAGCCACGGACCGCGCTGACCTCTCTCTCCCCTCTTGGATCGCTCTTGCCTTCTGGGATGTGACCAAATTAGGAAGCTGGTGACTCACCTCTCTGCCCCAGCCTCACCTCCCGTCGGGCAGAGCATCCCCTCTCTTGTGGGGGGCAGCTCGTCTGGTTCTAAGTTAAGCTCCGAGGGCAGGGAAACCTTCAATTAGTGTCTAGATCTGGGCCTAGAAACCCAAGACTGGGGCACGCTCGGGGGGCCACCAAGGCCCTCAGGACTCTTCTGTGGGAGCTGCTTCCCGGAGGCCGATCCCGCATTGATCCTAAACTCCAGGTGCAGAACTCGGACTGAGCCACGTGAAGGTCGCTGGGATTCCTGCTGCCCCGTGCCGGGGGGTCTGCTCTAGCTTGGGCGGAGCCCCGCGCCCTGCCGCCGGAGGCCTCCGTCTCAGCCGCCCCGTCACCGGCCCTTCGCTGCTCTTCCTGTCACAGCTGGGGAAGTCAGGCCGCTGTGTTTCGGGAACGCGCTGGGCTGCAAACCCGTGACGGTTCCGGGTCGGCACGCGCTGGGCTTGCAAACGCCCAGAACCCTCAGGGTGCCGTCCAACCTGCCCCGAGCGCCGCTGCTGTTTGCGGCAGGGACCCCCTTCTCGGGGCCCCGGTGGTCTCGTCCGCAGGTGAGAGTGCGGAGCCACGTGCCCGGCACACGGGGACACACCGGGTCAGAGCCACCGCGACAGGGCACGCACGTCCGCCACCACGTGCGAGGGTCCCAGAGCCTGCAGCGGCGCTCGGTCTGGGATCCCAGCAGCCGCACCGCTCCCCCCCCCCCCCGCACAGGCCAGCCGGTCCTGTGTCCTCCTCCCCTCCCTCCGCTGTGGAGCCGCCGCCCCGGGGCCCAGCTTTGTGGAGGCGACGGACGGTCCCGGGACCCACTGTGTCCCCCGGGGGTGGTTCGCAGTCACCGTGTAACGTCCCCCGGAGGCCTCGTGACATCAACAGCCACCACGGATGCTGTTGATTAAAACGTGGGACAGGGCCCAGTGTGCGTGGCTGGTCCCTGATGTGGGGGCCCTGGGAACTAAAGACCCGGGGGACAGGAGCCGGGGCTTTCTCCTGCCTTGTCCTGGATGCTCTGCTGGGCCCAGACGCCCCTCCGGGGCTGTGGGCCTCAGCAGCCAGCCGGCCTCCCTACGTACGTGGGCGCTGGCCTCCCAGGGTGAGCCGCCCAGCCAGAGGTCCCCTTAGGGCCTTTGTGTCTGTCCAGGGCCTTGTGAGGGGCCCCCCTGCAGTCCTGGGTGGCTGAGGCTGCCGGCCAGCTCCTCGGTATGCACCAGGCTGTGTGTCTCCCCGCACAGGGGCCCACTCGGTCTGGTCCCCAGCTGTCTGCCCGCTCCTCCAGCCCCACACACATGTTTGTTGAATGAATGCATGATCGACGAGGCCCACACAAAAGGCTTTATAGGGACTGCTTGGATCAGAACGAACTGAAGCGCTGAGTCAAGGGTCCTCAGGGACCTTAGATTCGGCACGGAGGCCGAGCCCGAGCCAGAGGGGACTTCGCCAGGTCCCCACAGATGCCGGAGCCAGGCCTGGAACCCCCGCTCTGGGCTCCAGGCCCCCACATAGCTGCTCCAAGCTCCTGAGTCAGAAAAAACGTGTGTTACTTTGCATGTCGTTGGCTCCTCATTGTTTCCAAATGCTGTCCGGCAAATTGTGCGTACTTCCAGAAGAAAGCGCCCTGGTCACCCCCAAAGACTCCGGGGGCCCCACGCTTCAGTTTTCTGCAGATTCAATAGGTTACCTGGAAAAACTTGACGAATTTAGACAATTTCAGTGTGAACTCTCCAAATTAGCCAGTGTCTGGGGGGGGGCGGGACGGTGAGGGTGGCCGCGGACAAGATCAGTGATCCCTGGCCTGGGGGAGGGGACGGGTGGACTCGGGGGGCTCCTGGCCTGAGACCAGGGCCACACCCTGGGGACTGGGTGGGATGCTCTGGGACCATGAGGCCTTGGTCCCAGGGGCCTGGAGGCTGGCCCGAGTGCCGGCTGAGAGGTGGGGCTGGGGACCAGCGGAGCCTTGCCCAATCCAGGCTGCCTCCCGGCCCTCCATGCGCGGCGCCCCTGCACATTCCAGTCCAGGGCTGGCTGCCTCTGGGCTCCCTCTTCATCTCCACAGCTACCCCCAGTCTGGGCCCCTGGTCATCGGTCACCGGCCCCCAGCCCCCCAACCTCCTTAGAGTCCAGCCCCAGATGGGCCCGAGGGAGCCTTCAGACAGAGACCAGCACAGGCCAGCCCTTCCCACCGCACCTCTCCCTCTCCTGGTATCCCCACCCCAGATCCAGCCAGCCTTGACCCTCACCCTCCCCGCATTCCTGCCCCCTCCTCAGTGCTTGTCCCCGAGCTTCCCGTGCACCCCGCCTCCAATCCCAGAGGCCCTACCGCCCACTCTGCCCAGGCCTGGCACACGGTGGCCTGTCCCTAGATGTCCGAGGCAGGGAAAGAACCGATGGGGGAGTCTCAGGCTTCGGGGTGGGGCCTGAGTCCAGACCACTAACCTGCTAGGGTGGGGGGTTTCAGCTTCTGTGGGCCTGGAGGTCCCTGGCCTCCCCCTCCCCACTGGGCCGCGTGGGGACCCGGGACATTCCAGGCCTCAGCTCCGGGAGGAGCTGTGGGAGTCCGGGAACCTTCTGGAATGGAATGCAGTGTGCCTGTGGGTCTTGCAGCGACCTTCAGTCCTGTCTCCGTCCCCAGGGGGCTGCTGCTCCAGAACCAGGGGGGTCGAACTACTGGACCCCCTGAGGACCCTTGAGATGCTGGGGACGGGACAGGGGTCTTGTCTCTGCAGTGTCCCTGCGGCCTCCGTCCCTTCGGCAGGAGGAGCAGGAGGGCCTGGTCACCGCCCCCGGGCTGAGGGTGCACCAGCGGAGGGCCTCTGGGCCCCTCGGGGACGCTCCTGGGAGACCTCAGAGCCCGCCTCACGGGGCCACCAGGAGCCGAGGCCGTGTCACTCAGCAGGCCAAGGCCGGGTCCAGGGGCTCCCCGCCGCCCTGCTTCAGGCCTCACGGGCACTGGGGCCCAACAACAGCTCAGAGGGGCCTTGGCCTGTGGGGGGGCTGGTCCCCTGGTGGCCGCGGCCTTGACACAGAGCCACCCACCCGACAGCTCTGCTGTGTGTCGAGGACCGCGTGTGTGCCAGGCGTGTGCCAGGCGTGCCCTAGGCGTGTGCTAGGCGTGTGCTGGGTGCCACGGTCCCCACTACACAGGGCCCCCGACAGCCCGTAGGACCCATTCTGCAGATGAGGAAACGGAGCTCGGAGAAGGCCGACGCCTGCGGGGGGCTCTCTGCTCTGAAGGGCCCCCTCCCTCGGGCCGGCCTGCGTCTCCCTGTTCCCCCTCAGGGGTGGTCTCCCTCGCCCAGGAGCTGGGATCCGAGCCTGTCCCGGTCGTAAACCCTCTGTTTATGTCCGGAGCCACCCTGACCCTGCGGGGTGCGGTGGGCAGTGCCCCCACGGTTCGCGGCCGGCCCCCTCGGCCCAGCAGACGCTTGTCCTGGAGGCCGCTCGCCTGGCCACCTCAGCTTCTAGGCTGAGCTGGGAAGAGGGTGGGCAGAGCAGGGGGCCTGGCACATCCCACAAACACTGTCGGGACCAGGGGCTCGTGGCCGATGGCCCGTCCTGGAGCCCTGACGCCGTGAGTTTCAGGATGTTCTGTGAAGAAAGAAAATACAGCCAGGCCACGGCTTTGACAGGGCTGGGGGCGGGGATGGGGGGAGGTGGGGGAGACAGGGTGGGGGGGTAGAGATGGGGGACGGTAGGGAGATGGGGTGGGGGCGGGGATGGGGGGACATGGGGGAACAGTGGGGGAGATGGGGAGTGGGATGGAAATGGGAGGGAGATGGGGGAGTGGGCAGAAGCGGGGAGAAGGGGGTCAGAGAGTCCTGAGCCTGGAGGGACACAGGAACTGCAGTGGAGGGTATGGGGGAGGGTACTGAGGGGGGCGGGGGGGGCAGTTGTACCCTGAGGGCAGGTTCCCTGCTGGCAACACAGCCCCCCCGCCCAGCTCCCTCCTGGAGGTCAGCCCTGCTGAAAGCCCAGCAGCCCTTTTCTGCAACAGGCCGCAGAACTGGGCAGGAGCCCCAGCTCCGAACAGGCCACCAAGGGCGGGCGCCTCCCCCGGAGGTTCTGCCGGGCCCCCAAGTGCCTTCGGGGCCCCTCACCCAGGGCTGCTCCAGCTCCATGGGTGCCCAGCCCCGGCGAGGAGGAGCCCAAGTGACCAGCACCCAGCAGCCCCCCAGGTGTCCGAGCACCTGCCGGGAGGGCGTGGCTGGGCCCTGGGCTCCCCCCTGGGCCTGGGGGGAGCAGAGCCGGACCGCACCCAGCCGCCCTTCTGCACAGTGAGCCTCGCCGCGCTCCGACCACCTTCAGGACCGCTCCTGGGTCAGCAGGGGAGCAGCGGAAGGTGAGGATGCGGTGAAGGAGAGGGGTCGCCTCGAGAAGCAGGCAGGGCAGGGCTGCGCAGCCGGGCCTCGGCTGGATTCTGTCCTGCGCTCACTGCCTGTGGGGCCCCAGCCCGGGAAAGGGGGCCCACGGAGGCTGGACCCAACCTGTGGGCTCAGAGGGGCCACGGAGCCGAGGGGGTATGAGGACGCGCGGAACCGAGGGATGCTGACCCGCCGGAGTCCCCACACCGGCGGCACAGAGACATGCACGGTCGTCTTCCAGGTGCCCCCTCCTCCAGGGAGGCCACCAGGAAAGCACGAGGCCCTCGTTCAGCCGCTTCCGGAAGCCAGAGCCCTGGGAAGAGCGAGCACTTAAGGTGTGGAGGAGATGGGCTGGGAGGTTCTGGGTCGGGTCCCGGCTGGGAGGCTGGGAGGGATGCTGGCCGCCTGCACTTCCCCCTCGGCTGGCGGCTTGGGGGCAGGTCCCTGAGGAAGCCCCTCCCCGGGCTGGGAAGGCCTCCTGGGTGACAGGGAGCCCTGCGGAGTCCCTGACCCATCCTCCATCCCCCGGGCCACCGGGCCGGAACCTCGCGCCTGGGTCCGGAAGTGATGGGCTGGCACTGGGGGGACAGGACGGGGAGGGGGAGGACGGGGCCGCAGGGGAGGGGGAGGGGCGGCGGAGGAATTGAAAGTGCATTCCAGACTGATGAGTCAGTGCTGCCGTGGGGCGGGGAGGCCAGCCGGCCGGGCTGCCCTCTCGGGAAGGTCCCTGGGATCCGCTCCCTGGAGACAGAGATAAGATGGGTGGGGCCCGGCTGGAAGGAAAATTCCTGGCCTGGGGAGCCCAGCTGCCGGTGGCCATCCTTCCAGGTTCGGCTCAGGTGCCCCACCTCCTTGAAGCCTTCTCAGATTCCTCTTCTGCCGTCTGGACCCAGGGGCGCCCTTGGGGAGCCTGGCTTCATTCGGCCTCCCGTCGGACGCGGGCTAGTCCGGGAACTCTGGGGCACGGTCCAGGCGGGCCAGGGGGATGGTGGGAGCTGGGGGGGTGGGTGTTTTGGGGGGCCCCTCAGCAAAGCCACAGGCTGTGCCACCAGGCATGTGCACCACTGGGAGGGGTGCGGCCCTTCTGCTAGACGAGGGAGGCCCTGCGCCGGCCAGCCTCGCCGGGCCTGGGTCACCGCCTCCCGCTGCGTCTGAGAGACTCAGGGGCCCATCCTCGGAGGAGCCCAAGGCCGGGCGTCTGCCACGTGCCGGCAGCGGCGGTTGCGTTCCCATGTGAGCTCATCTAATCCTCGAAACCACTCCTAAGTCAGGGCAGCCGCTGCTGGGATTCAGGCCCGCGGGTCCTCCCACCCAGGCAGAGTCGCCGTCTGTCACCAGGAGGGTGCCGTGGAAGTGGCCGAGGACAGGGCCTGGCGGGGGCCGCAGTGTGGGGGTCCCCTGCTGTGGGGGAGCGGGCGCCAGGTCGCGAGGACACACACGCAGTGAGGGCAAGGCAGCGGCGCCCAGAACCACCAGGCCGGCCTTGGGACACGGAAAGCTACGCACTTTGTGGTGGGTTAACCTCCGGTTCGGGAGGGTTGGTTAGGATTCCTCAGAAGCCAAGGCCCAGAGTGGCTCCGTGACTTACCCGTGGAACGTGCTAGAAGGAGACAGTGCGGATTGGGACCTGGGTTTCCTGGGTGCTGAGCTGCCCTCACCCAGATCCCACAGCCGCTCGAGTTCTGGGGTCCTGGATAGACCCTCGGGGACACCGGGGCGGGGGGCTCTCGGCCGCTTAGAAAGACGAGAGCCGGGTGGTGGTCCCGACTCCCGGATCTCACGGGGAAGTGCTGGCAGGCCCGGGGCCCCGGCCCGGGTGAGAACCCGAGTGGCTGTTTCCTGCCCACGCCAGCTTTGCCAGCTGGAGCCTAGACGGGGAGGAAAGGATGATTTATAACCCGCTATCTGCCGGGACAGTGCTCTGTCACTCGGGGGACCGCCCGCGACCTGGCCACGGGGGCACCGGCAGGAGCCACGGACGCCAGCCCTGGGGGTCATCGAGCGCATTCACGCCAGAGCCCGGCCGCCTCATTCCCCCCACGGTCCGGTGGCTACCCCGTCCCTGGAGCAGAGAAGGGCGGGCTGCTCCGTCTGAGGGGCTCTCTAGCTGCAGGGTTGAGACAGATCGGCGGGTGGGGGGTGGCGCCGGGACCATGGGACAGGGTTCCTGGAGAAGGGTGGGGGCTGGGGCCAGGAGGCGAGATGGGGTGAGCACTGGCCAGGTTTCCGAGCCATCTCGAGGGCCGAGTCACCAATGTTTCCCGACTCGCAGAACGTCTGCTCAGAGGGCTTCAGGGTGGACTCCTGGGCTATGGTCCAGCAGCTGGGAGGACGGGGCCTCGGGGTCAGACCTTGCAGTAGGTCTGGGGGTCTGTCTGGGTCGCGTGAAGGTCAGCTTGTCGTCGGACCCCCAGGCGGAGATGCTGAGTGTGTCTGGGGCTCAGGAGGGAGCCCTGGGTTTGAGATCTTGACCATGGGAGGAGTGGAGAAAGGGACGCGGGAATGGCCTCCCACCACTTCTGGCCAAGGAGAGCATTCTGAGAAGGAGCTACTTCAGTCTTGGGAGAGACAAGAGGTACAACGTTCCTGATCTTTCTTGCTCAGTGTGAACGAGGAAGCCCAAGCCGCTTCTGGCAGCCGTCTTCTCACCATGAGGACATCTGCTGGAGGAAGGCGTCAAGGGGAGAGGACCACTAACACACAGAGCTGGATCCTTGATCAGACCTCTTCTGAAGCATGACCTCTGCGCTGCTCAGTAAGATCCCTCATTGTGTAAGCGTCCTTCCCTGGAGCTGAAAGCGTCCAGCCGGGGACCGTCGGCAGGCCGGTGAGCCCCTTGCTTCTGTGTTTGCCATCCATCCCCGCCACCTCCCGGGAGGTCAGCTCCACGAGGGCAGAGATGGTGTTACCCATGGCGCGGTCTCCGGAGAGACACGGTGTTCCCACGAGGAACGTGACGAATGTCTGTTGTTGAATGAGTGCGTGTTAGCGTGTTGTCGAAGCAGGACCCGGAGGTAATCCCCGCGTGTACCCGAGTTTGGGTTTCAGGGGCTGGTGGCTTTATTTTGGATTCTCTGGATGAAGGTCTCACTGGGGTTGTAGCCGGACACGGAGGTTTGAAGGGCCGAGCTCAGCACCGTCCCAGGTGAACGAGGGCTGGTGGTGTGGGGCACAGAGGGCCCCGAGGGGTGGCCAGGCTGCCCACCCAGGGCTCCTGGGGCCGGGGGGTGGGGGCGGAGGAGCCCCGAGCGCCGTGGAATCCCTCCGTATTGAGCGCCTGCTGCATGCCAGGCGGCGTCTGCACACATCATGGCGTGCCGCGCTCCCCACACCCCGGGGCTGAGCACCTCCCAGGCACGCGTGAGGCCGCGGGGCTCGGAGAGGGGAAGCCACTGGCCACAGGTCACACAGCAGCTGGCGGTGGGGCCGTCCTCAGAGCCGGGCTCTTTCCTGCCCCTCGGGCACCCCCGCGGGCCGGCGCGTAGTAGGAGCTCGGGAAGCCAGAGGACCTGTCCGCTGCTCACCGAGGGAAGCTGGGGCCGCAGAGGCTGCCAGCCCCCCCCCCCCCCACCTCCTGAGGGTCACGGCAGGACAAGGATAAGATTATCTGACGTACTTTGCTCTCTCCTGTCGAGAAAAACAGCCACAGATGAAAATAGCTTCTCCAGCAGTCACACACGGGGAGGGGTTGTCAGCTCCCCCTCTGCTGGGCCCACAGCCCTCGTCCCCCGGGTCGCCCGGAGCAGAGGTGGGAGCCCCGCGCTCCCGTGCCCCCTCCCGATGCCCCGCCTGGCCGGGGTCGGGGTTGCCAGACCGGGACCGAGCAGCCGCAGGCCTGGGGCAGGTCGAGGGGACGCCGGGGCCTGGGGCACAGCGAGGCCCGCGAGACGCGGCCCGGCAGCTCCAAGTGCCGCCCTCCCCTGGAGTGGGGACGAGCGGAGCCCGGCGAGCAGGACCGCCCACCTCGCCGGGGCAGCAGGAGGACAGTCCCCCAGGCCCCAGGCCCCTGCCCGCTAAAGCAGAAGTGATGGACTCGCTCGGACCTCACAGGCCCGTCACAGACCCGCTGCACGGGGGGCGGAAGGGAGCCGGACCACGGGCCCCCGCTCTGACCCTCCGTGGACGGCGTCCCAGCCGGCCGTTTGCAGCCCACGGGAAACCGTCCCCGCCGCCGCCCGGGAACGGACACAGTTTCCAGCCGGAGGGCCAGGAAAACAGGGCCTGCTCAGACCTGGGCTTTTCGGTTGTTTCCAGTGTCTGTGGGGTCGCCCGTGCCTCCCAGAGCCCGCCCGCGGCCAAGTGCCCAGACACGGGGCTGCAGGGTCGCGTCCCAGCCACGTCCACGGCTCCCGGTGCCAAGTGGCTGTCAACGTCGCGGCGGCGCCCCTCCCGCCCGTGCTGCCCCACCCCTGCCGGACGGTCCCCTGGCCACGCCACCAAGTGCCCTCGCGGGCTCGTCTGCGTTGTCGTCCCTCCCGTCCGCGTCCGCCCGCCGCGTTCCGAGGAGAGACCGGGGCAGAGACCCAGCCGTTTCGGCTGACGCGCTCGTCCTGCGCAGGCGGGAGGAACCCGGGGCGGCCAGGAGCCCGATCGGAACCCGCAGTGGAGGCTTTGCGTTTTTACCCTTAGGTTTCACATTTCTGTAGTCAGATTGGATTTTTTTTTTAACTTGACGTGAGATGGATGCTCCTGCCGGTCTTTGATTTGTGATTTGCGTTGTCGTGTGGGGCTCTGAAAGTTCTCCGCCTGCTAGAAGTTTGGTAAACTCCGGGAAAATTAGAGAGGAGGAATAGGCCTTTTTTTCCATAATTTTATATTTTGAAAACCTTCAGCCTTACGGAAAAGTCTTAAGAATGGTAGAGCGAGCCGCTGGGACCCCGTCCCCTCGGTTCCCCCGGCTCCCGCGTCCCCGTCCGCGCACCCCAGCGTCTGCCGACCCGTGTCCTCTGTCCGTCATCAGTGTACCGACCCAGCCATCCATCTGTCATCTACACTCCCCAACCCCCGACCACTGAAAAGAAGCCGCAGACCTCACGCCGTGTCACCCCAGTACCGCGGCCTCGCCGGAGGGGCAGGGAGACCGCCGGCGGCCCCACCACGGCAGCAACACCAGGACCCGCCCTGGGCGCACCAGACGCTCTCGGCCGTCCGCTGTCCCCGGAACAGCCCCCCCTGACGCCTCTCGGCAACGACGATGTTCCGAAGCTCAGAGCGGGTGTCTCGGGGATGCCTCTGTGTCCCGATGTGTCCCCTTGCTTCCTCGAGGCTGATGAAGACAAGACCCGTTGGCGAGAGTGCGGCAGGCGGCCCTGCGGGCTGCTCCCGGCACCAAGACCCACGCGCCCCTCGCTCGTTCCTCGTTGGTTCTCTAACCGTTTCCTGATCCGACATGGATTTGGTGTTGGGGGTAAAGTGAGGGTTGAATCAGGTCCCTTTGTCACCCGAGGGCCACGCCGTTCTGATTCGTGAGCTCCAGGACGCGTTTACTTCTTCCTGCCACACGCCCACACTCTCCCTCCTCCTGGAAGTCTCTGTGCTTCCCGCACACACCTTCGGCCCCCGGCCCTGGCCGCTACGGGCCCGGATCTCCCCTCTCGCCCTGTGTGAGTGAGGCCCCACCCACCCCCGAGCTGACCCCACGGCTCCGGTCTGCTCTCTGCTCCCGTGGAGGGAGGGGCGAGCCCCTCGGACAGGGGCAGGCTTTTCCATCAGGCAGGCCCAGGGCTCTGGAGGGTACGACCTCACTGTCTTCTCCGAGGGAGGCGTGGCAGGTCTGCTCCTTGTGTCCCCACGTGCACAGGGCCCAGCCCCACACTCCGACCTCTGTGTGGGCCGGGCTGAGTCCTGTCTTGTCTGATGGCCATGGGGCACTGCAGGCCCTTCCCACCCCATCCGCGGTCACGGACCCGAGAGGGACCTGGGGTGAGGGGTGTGGGGGCGGCTCTGGGTTCAAACTGGGTGATCAGTCCTATCCTTGGAGGTCACCCCCACCACACAGGAGCTCGGCCATGAGTCCTGAAGACCCCAGGAGGCAGGGGAGGGGAAGAGGGGTTTGCTGCTTTGGCCTGGGAGGCTGGCAACTAAGCTTCCCGTCTACACTGCCAGTTTGTGTTTCCTGCCCCAGCCCCTCCATGCCTTCCATGCCCGTGGAATAAAATCCAGATGCCTTACTTCGATCTCGAGGTGTGTGTGACCTGCCCCACCGCCTACCTCTCCCAGCTCGCCTTCTCCCACCACCCCCTGCCCCTTGCTGTTCCTTGAACATGCCGAGCCAGTTCCTGCCTCAGGGCCTTTGCACGTGCTGTGGCTGTCTCTGCCTAGAATGCTGGATCTAGGCTTTCTCGATGGCCAGTCTGGCTCCCTCTCCAATAGGCCTTACTGACCACCCCCAAAATATGTTACTTGAAATAGCGTCTGCTTATCTGTTACTTGCTCACCGAGAGACACCGAGCTCCGGGAGAGCTTTGTGTCAGCTTCGTGTCCCTGGTGTCCCTGGTGCCCGGCATAGTGCCCGGAACATGAGCATCTGTCAGATGTGTGAGCGAGCGTTCCTTAAAGCGACCCTCCAAGCGGGCTGGTACCTGGAGGAGGAAGTTGAGGCTCCGAGATGCCCCGCAGTTTGCTCAAGGTCACAGAGCTGGTGAGGCTGGTGGGCTGCAACTGAGCCCCGGATCCAGCCCTGGTCTTGGGGTCTCTGCTGGCTTCCAGGCTGGGGGCGGCCCGCCCCCACTCACCCAGTTGGCTCTGCAGTGACGGTGTGAACTGTGTGTGTCTGCACTGGCTTCGCCCAATGACAAACATAGGACATTTCCAATGTTCTAGGAGCCGCGCTACACAAAGGGAGAACAGGTGAAGTTAATCTCCTATACTGTAGTCCTATCGTTTATTTAACTCAATACCTCAAAAATGCTATCATTTCAACATGTAATTAATATAAAAATTCGTAACGGGAAATTTCGTACTCTTTACCTCCCCACGAAGCCCGCTCGGCCACGTGTGCTTTACCCGTGCCGCCGGTCACCGGGCAGAGCAGCCGCGTTTCACACGCCCGCGGCCACAGGGGGCCGGTGGCTCCCGCATGAGAGAGCCTTGGCGCCACCGGCCGTCCCTGAGCAAAGGTCTTCCCGCAGGAAATACTCACAAGGTGACCGCGGGCTAAGAGCTGTTTTACGCTCTGTTTGTGTATTTAAGAAGGAAAATAAAAGCCTTTAATAGGGAGTAAAAAACAACACAGAGAACGCCTTCCCGCCCCGTGAGCAGGTTTCCCACTGGTCCTGGGGAGCCCGGGGCGGCCTGAGCTAACCGCATATGAACGCCCCCACGGGCACTCTTGATCTTCAAGGTGCTGTGCCCACTCGGCTGAGGCTGCTCCTGGATCAGAAGCCCTGAACCCAGAAAGCCCTGCCCTGAGATGAAGGGAAATGTGTTTGGTCATTACAAATTGTTCGGAAATCCACTTGGGCTCTGGAGGCCTGGCTGGTGCCCTCCCGTGAGAGCCAGCCTGGGCACCAGGCCCCGGCAGCTAGCTGTGTGTGTGCGTGCGCGCGCGTGCGTGCGTGTGCCTGGGGGTGGGAGAGATGCTCATTGGCCGCGGGAGGGGTGGTTGGCCCCCATTTTCCAGAGAGAACGGAGACAAGGCAGTCTAAGGACAAACACGTTAACAAGGCCAAGGCCAAGAGACAGAGGGCAGCCGGGACTGGGGTGTGCCCCTCCTGCCCTGTGTGCGTCGGGACAGGGGACGGAGTGGGATGGGCTCCGGTCCCGGTGCGGGTGCTGCTGGGGGACCCAGCGCCTCGGGACAAGCACCCCCCCCAGGACTCCGGCTTCCGTGTACTAACAGCGTTTGCGCAAGCGGCCCGTCAGAGCTGCCTGCCGGGGGCCGCCCCGCTCCTCGGCCCTGGCCCTGTGGCGCATGGCCTGGCTTCCCGGCCTCCAGGTGCTCACATCTGTAGCGTGGGCAGAGGTGGGGGAGATCCACTGCTCGGTGTGTGTGTGCGCGTGAAATGAAATCCCGCAGGGCCCGGGAGGCTCAGTGGGTGTCGGTCGGGACTCCCGTGGGGGGAATAACATCACAGCACTAAGGGAGCGGGCAGGCACTGGCACATGGGCAGTGAGGGGGGCTGAGGGGCACGTGCAGGCTGCACACCACACACGGTGCTTAATAAAGGCCGATGGCCCTCCCGCAGGCCTCCTACTTTGCTCTGAGGAATGGCCAAGGCCCTTCCACTGCTCCCTGGCCTCGGGGTCACGGCAGTGCCGGCAGGCCACCAGCGAGGGGCGGACGCCCAACCAGTCACCCCAGCCGCCCGGTGGCCCCTCTCTCCGCCTATTTGGAGCACCTGACTCACTTTAATTATGAGCCTGCAGGCATGTTGGGGCGCGCCGGAGACGCCCAAGATAGCCCAGAAGCACCGGCTCCGGGGGCGACCGGACATCCCGGCCCTCCACCAGGTGCACCTTCTCCTCCCGCCAGCACCTCCCCACCCTGGAGATCCCCGCGGCGCCCCCTCCTTCCGCGTGGGGTCCTCTGGCTGGCCTCGGGGACGGTGCCGGGCTGGGTGTCGGGCAGGTCTCCCTCTCGCACGCACGCGGGTCCAAGCTGCTGCTGGGGCCTGGGCGGGGATGCCGCAGAGCCGGGAACGCCGCTCCCACGCGCTCGGCAGGGCCGCCCACGCCTCCTCCAATTCCGATGTATATTTAGCCTCATTATCAAATATTTGCAGTGAACCGTGTGAACCGCCTAATAGCGGCTGGAAGTGAAACTCGATCCCGGGCAGAAAGAGCACGTGACCACGCCTGACCGGCAAGGATCAGGGACAGGAGCGCTGGGCAGGTGCAGTAGCCTCCGGACTTACGGTCCCCTCTCCGGGGGGAGCTTCCGAAGCCCACCTCCTCACCCTGCCCCCGTTTCCCGAGGGCCAAAAGGAGGATGCTCGGAACCTGAATGGGCTGGGCGGGTGTTGGCAGGAACCAGGGCTGGGGGAGGGAGCCCACCCGCGGGGGTTCTCATCTAAGTTAGTGACCTCTTGGTCAAGTCGCTTCTCCTGTTTTCATGTCCAGTTCTTGGAAACTGGGCTCCTGGGCCTAATTCTGCCGGTTTCTTCCGGGGGTCGGGGGAGGGTGGGGCGCGTGGGGCAGGGGGGTCCTTGCCCCACCCCAGCTGGAGCACACAGCGTGTCCTAAGTCCCCCCGCAGAGGCGCCCGGCGGCGGTGCGGTTTGCCACCCTCCCGTGGCCACTGTTGTCTGGTCGCTATGACGACTCGCCGACGTTTTATTTTTAATAGCCGCCGGCGATTAGAGGGACGACGGCGCCGCTCCCCCCGCGGCTCTCCAGTCCGGGGGTGGGATGCACCCAGGCCTCGCCCTTGCTTTCCGCCCTGGAGCTGGCCTGTCTGCCGTGGAAGGCTCCCCCTTAACGCCCCTGCTGGCCGCAAACTCCGGCTGGGCACCCCGAGTGCCGGGGAGAAGGGGCGCACATGGGGCGGGGGCGGGGCTGGAAGGGCCCCGCCTGGAAACACAAGGTGGCCTTCCGTCCTTCGTTCCTATACCCACTGTGGAGCCCAGTCCTTTAACCCCGAAGGCGTGTCCTCAGGTCCTGCTGCCCGAGAGGAGTCCAAGGCTCAACCAGACCTGAGGCAGTCCCGGCGGGCTGCAGAGGCGATGGCTCGGACGGAGTCCAGCCTGAGTCCTGGCGGTGCGGGTTCGGCTGCCTTCCCCAAACCGGCCAGGGGTGTCCGCCTCCAAAGCCACGAAAGGTTCCACCTGGATGGACAAGGACTGGCCCTCACGTGCTTCTAAATGTCTCCAAGTTTTCCCTGGTTCTGCGTCGTCCTCCTTCACCCTCCCCCCCAACACTGGGGGGGGCGGGCTTGGTGGCCGGTGGTCGCGTGGGGCTGCCGCCCGGGGAGGGCAGGGGCTCTGGGAGGCTGCAGGGGTGTGAAAGCCTGTGGAAGGGCGCCAGTAGACCCCGGGCTTCTGGGAACGGCAGGAGAGGTCCTGCCTCCCCCCCTCCCCAGGTATTAGGGGGAAGGCGAGCGCCCCCCGAAGCGCCCTCCCGACTTGGCCTTTGAAATGCCGGAGCCCGCCGAGCCGAGGATGAAAGACCGCCCGCGGGGCTACGCCTTTACTGCCTTTGTCTGGCGGGAGGGCGGCCGCCGCGGGGCGCGGGCCGAATCCACAGGATGGGGCCGAAGGGGGCGGAGGCCTGGGGCGGGAGGAATTCCCGGCCGGCCGCCCACCCTCCCACCCTCCCACCCGCTGGGGAGTCTCCTAGCCTTCTGAGGTCTCGCCGTCTAGCTTTGGGGTCGCAAGGCCGGTCTTCCCTCCAGGCCCTGCTTCCAGGCTCGGCTGCCCGCTCCAGGGACCCGCCGGGGTGCGACCCCACCTGCCGTGGGCGGGCGGAATCCGCGCGGCTCCGGTGCACCTGCCCTTGGGCGGCGGGAGAGCGGTCCGGCCGGCGCAGGCCTCGGCCTCCAGCGCGCTGCTCCCCCGCACCGCGCTCTGTGCGGCGCCGCGGCCGGAGGTGGCGCTCTGCGCGCCCGGCGGCTCCCGGCGTGGGAGGCTCAGACTCCGGGGTTCCTCGCCAGCGGCTCCCTTCTCTCCCTTCCCTTCCGCCCCCTCGAGCTCCCGGCTCAGGCCGCAGCCCCGGCCTCTACGAGGGAGTGGGGACGCGGGTCCCAGGGTGGGGACCGGACACGCTGCAACCCCCTGCTCCGACCTGGGCGCTCTCCCGTCTCGGAATGCGGGTGGAGGTTCCTCACTCAGACGCCCCAGGCATCGGATTCTGGGCGGGGGCGCGTGGCAGCCGCCAGGTGAGTGCCCCAGACGCGCCCCTAAACCCGCCCCACCTCTCACCAGAAACTCACTCCCCCTCCTTTTATGGAGACGGGGAGGCAGGGGCCCTGGATCCTAACGGTGGAAAGAGGCCCGAGCGCCGGGGCGGGGGGCCGGAGGCGGGGGCCGGCTCGCTTTTGCCCTTTTTGGCGTAGCAGCTCTGGGCGCTGCCCTCCGCCGCCGCTGGGGCCCGAGGGAGGCGAGCCGGCGACGGCGGCTCTTCGGCAGCGGCCTCCTCCCCTCCCCGTCCGGTGCCGCAGGATCGCAGCTGCCGCTGGAGGGTGGGCAAGCTCGAGGGAGGGGCGCGCGGGGAGCCCCGGCGGGCGAGCGGAGCCCGGCGGCCGTGCTCGGAGCCAGGCGCGGGGCTTTGATGGATTTTGCTGCCTGCGTGAGCGCCACTGTGTGCTCGCGGCGGCGGCGGCGGCGGCCGGGCCCTGCCCGGCCCGTGCGGCCCCCGCGCGCTTCCGAGGTGCGGGTCCGGGGCCCGGAATCCGGGGGAGGCGAGGGGGAGGGGGCGGGGGAGGGGCGCGGCGGCGGCGGCGCTATAACCCCCTCCCCGCCGCCGGCCGGCTCCACACGCGCGCCCTGCGGAGCCCGCACAACTCTGGCGAGCCGGGCCTGCCCGCGCCTCCTCCTCCCCCTCCTGCTCTCCCCGGCGGCGGCTGCGTCTCGGCCCTGCACCCGCCCTCAGGCCGGCGCGGCGAGGCCCCGGGGCTGCCAGGCGGCGCGGCCGCGGGCGCTGCCCGGCTCCGGCCGGCGGAGGGCGGAGCGCGGCGCCGGAGCCGAGGGCACGCCGCGGAGGGGCGCACGCAGGCCGCCAGGCCGCGCCGTGCTGGGCCGCGCCGTGCCCGGCCGGGCGGCGGCTGCGAGAGGAGGCCGGAGGCGAGCGCGGGGCCGCCGGTGGGCGCGCAGGGCCGCCCGCAGCCCGCAGGGAGAGCGCGAGCCCGCGGCCGCGGCCCGGCCGGGCGTCCAGACAGGTGATGGGTGGTGCGGCGGCGGCGGCTGCAGCCTCGCTCCGGGGTCCCTCTCGGGGCTGACGCCCGCAAATATGCAGAATTACCGGCCGGGTCGCTCCTAAAGCCAGCGCCGGGGAGCGAGCGCGGCGGCGGCCAGCACCGGGAACGCACCAAGGAAGAGGCCCAGCCCCCGCCCTCCGCCCCTTCCGTCCCCACCCCCTACCCGGCGGCCCAGGAGGCTCCCGGCGCGGCGGGCGCGGCGAGCGCGCACTCCCTGCTCCTCCTCCTCGCTGGCGCTGCCTGCCTCTCCGCACTCGCTGCTCGCGCCGGGCGCGCTCCGCCGGCTCCCTGCTCTCCGGGCCGCGCTCCCTGAGGGATGGTACTGAATTTCGCCGCCACAGGAGCCCGGCTGGAGCGCCCGCCCCGCGGCCTCGCCTCCCCGCCGAGCCGCCAGCGCCTCGGGACGCGATGAGGACCTGGGCTTGCCTCCTACTCCTCGGCTGCGGATACCTCGCCCATGCCCTGGCCGAGGTGGGTGCCACCCCCGCGCCCCGTCCCCTCTCCGACTCCCCCGGCGCACGCCCCTTGCAACCACCCGCGGGCCGGGGCGCCCGGGGCTCTGGGGCTCTGTAGAGCGCATTTTGATTCCTGCTAGGGTGGTCGGATTTTTTGATTTTTTCCAACTGGGTTTTATTTTCTGCCATGCCGAAGTGTGTCTGGTGAGTTTCCAGCGTGTTGCGTCGCTCTGCCGTGGAGGGACGGAGTGGCGCGGGGTGGACGAGTGGGGAGAAACTTCGGGGGGCGCGGGCTCCTCTCCGGGGAGGGGAGCCCGGGGCGCGGCGAACGATGCAGTATCGGGGTGCGCGGCGCGCGGAAGGGTGTGTGTGTGACCTGGCGGAACCGGGGAGGGGAGAAGAGCGGCCGATAAACAGGGGCGGCTGCGGCGGAACCCCCCCGGCAGGCAGGGTGGGCGGTGCGGGGCCGCAGCCCCCCGGTCCCCGTCCCTGAGCCCGGCCGGGCGGCTGGGCCGGCGCAGTCCCGCCCGCCTGGGGCCTGCTTACAGGTGGCTGAGCGAGACCAGCCGGGGCCGGGCCAGGCGCCCGCGTCCTCCCACCGCCGGCGCCCCCCCCCTCCCATGTCGAATCCCAAATCCCTGGGAGCTCTGCTGTGATGAATGACTTTTCTGCAGCCCCTGTCGTGGGAACTTAGTGCCTGACACCCCTCCCTCCCACACCCACACCCACACAGCGACCCCCGACTCCCTTTAAAAATCTAGAGGGAGTAGGGGGAGCTCGCGAGGTGGTGGTGGTCTGGGCAGGGACCGGGAGCTGCGAGAGGTGGAGATTTAACCCTCCCGTTGCCGGGCAGCCTCTCCCAGCCGCCGGCTGGATTTGGGGCGTCTTGGGCGGTGCTAGGGCCGCGGCCGGGCCGGAGCGGGTGGGGCGCGCGTGTTTTTGCAAGGGAGACCCTCGACCCCGCAGGTTTCGCCCCGGATTCCGGGGTGTGAAATTTAAGCCCCTGGCTAGATTAAAGTGTTAAGGCTGCCGTGACTTTCGTCGCCCATCCGTGACGCATTTCAACTTGATCTTTCTGGATGTCGATTTCACTATTAAATCAGAAACTCGTGGGGCCCCTCGCTGCCCCCAGATCTCTTGTAACTGACACCCCTGGCGGAGGGGCCGCGGGCTTTTGTTCCCAAATTTAAAGGTGTGGGGGGCTTGCTTTCTGCAAAGGCGGACCTGGATGGGGCGGGGAGTTGGGGGTCGCACCCACTGGGCGTCTGACTCCAGGGCCCCAGGCAGGGGTCGGGCGGCGGGCGAGCTGGGAGGGCCTGGGACTTGGGGCCGGGCGCTCTCGGGGGCGCGGGGTGCGAGCCGGCCGGGCGGCGGGTGCTGACGGTGTGGCTCTGCCTGCAGGAAGCCGAGATCCCCCGCGAGGTGATTGAGAGGCTGGCGCACAGTCAGATCCACAGCATCCGGGACCTCCAGCGACTCCTGGAGATAGACTCCGTAGGTAAATCGCGCCCCTTCCCTTGGCGCGCGGGGCGGGTGTGCGGGGTGCGCGCCCCGCGTCGCCTCCCGCGCTCGGGCAGGGCCGGGTGCCACGCAGGAGCGCACCGAAAGGTCAGAATCCAGTCCGGGGCCATAAAAGCCCAGGCGGATGAGTCAGGAGTTTCTCTTCCAATCCCCACTTTCTCTCCCGGCGGCAGCCGCGAGCAGCTCTCGCCCGCGGATTGTTTTTGCATTTAAGGAAAATGCCGCGCGTGTCACACAAAGTTCAGCGGCGTAGAGGGCGCCCGCGCCCGGGCCAGGTGTGCGGGCCCCGGGCCTGCCCTGCGGGGCCGGGAGGAGGGCAGAGCGGGCCCGGCCTGGGCTCAGAGCCCGGGACGCCCGCCCCGCCGGCAGGCGCGCACAAGAGGAGCCGCCCCCGGGCCGGGGCCACTTTGTCGTTACCTCGAGCTGGTGGCCTGCTCCTGCGGCGGGTGGGCCTTTGTGGTTACCGGAGACCCGTGCCTTTCTCTTTTCACAGGCCCCTGAAGAGGCGCGTCTTGGACACATCTGGTGTCTGGGGACTACTTTGGGGCTCACCCTCAGGCCCTGGAGTCTAGCCACTTTAGAAGAGAGTTTATTTGTAAAGGCAGAGTTTTGAAGGTCCTTGGTGTCAGTGGCAGAGTTGGAGGGGCTGGGCGGGCGGGGAAGGGTCGCCAGGGACCCAAGTTGTTGCTGGTGGGGCGGGGGCTGGTGGTGGTGGTGGCCGCGGTGTGACCCGGAGGGCGCCTTTTCCTAGAGGGCAGGGATTCTCGCCCACATCTTCGCGGGGCCCTGCTCTGAGTTAGTACGTGGTGGGGGAACGCCCGTGTGAGGGTTACAGAAATACGCCTTTAACGTCTGGTTAAAAAGAGGCCCCAACTGGGCTCGTCAGACGGAAGGCTGAAGGTGGTAGAGGTCGATTAGAACAATTCTCAGCGAAGATTTCGCTCTCGCTGCCGACTACCCTCAAAGAGGGGGGCGGGGGGGAATTAAGTAAAATCACATGGTCTAGTCATTTGGAAATTTGTACCTAATTATGGTGGTGGAGAGGCTTGAACTATTTTCATTTCATGCCAAGACCATTTGCTAGCAAGGCCGACGGTTTCTGTAGTTTCGTGACCCAGGAAATCCTTTGGCTGATTCTTATCAGGAAGGGGGTAGAATTTCACTTGGAGATCAGAGTTGGGTTAGGGGGGATTTTGGTCTGGTTCCTTGATGTGTAACCCCGGGGAGAAGGATTTGGCTTTGGTCAGCTGAGGAAAATACTCGCTTACATTCTGCTGGTTCCTGGCGGATCTGTGAAAGTGGGGAGGCCGCCTCCCCAGAAGATTCAGGCCTTTTTTTCTTTTTTGGCTTGCTGGAGCGAGGCTGGTGCAGGGCTGAGGCCTCCCTGTGGGAGGGCTTTGGGATGCCACCGGGAAATGGGCCATTCACTTTCTGTTGGGACCATTCTTATTCTGGTCTCTGCTGCCCCGCCCCCCCCCCCATTAATGCTTTTTGCATTGCGGCTTGGTGGGTTATGCTGATGGCATTCCTGACCTGGGGGCCTTTGGGCCCAGAGCCTCTTTGGGAGGGTCCAAACCGAAAAGGCGGGATGCACAGGCTAGTTCCCTGGCTGGTTTCAAATTGCCCCCTTATAAAAAGCCCTGGGTGCTTCCCCCCTCTCCCCGCCCTTGCCGTCCACCTTCTGTCACATGGTTTGGGGTCTAACTAGGATTCTGGGGTGGGACTCTTCATGCCTGGGAAACTGGGGTGAGAACAGAGGGGGGTTTCTAGGATCTTCTTTACTCTCTGGCTTTCCCCCTAGGAAGCCCTTTGTGACACAAATCCCAAAGTGGGTCTCCGTCCTGGTCTGGCACCCTCTCGCTGACGGGGAAGCCGCGAGCCGGGGCAGGGGAGGGCTCGGTCTCTGGCCTGAGCCCCGGAGCTGCCGTCCGACGCTCCCAGAGCGAGAGGTGCTCTCTTTCCCCCAACACCTGTTCCCGCCCAAAGCGAAGAGCCGAGGCAGATCTTGCCGCTGTGGGAGGTTGTGAGCAGCTGAGGGGTCAGTTACCTGAGGACTAAGCCTCTCTCCAGGCCCGGGACCCTCCCCGGGGCCCGGTTGGAGGCCTGTCTGGGATCCCCGAGGAAGGAGCGGGCGGGGGTGTGGAGAAGCCCGTTTGGTCGTCCAAGGGTGAACCAGCCCCTTGAGGTTGGTGTTTTTTTTGGGTGTAGAGCTAATCAGGCCCGGGGAAGCAGGAAAGGCTTTTTCTCCCAGGCCCCGTCCTCCTGGGCCAGGCCTCATGCTGGACTCTGGATGGGACAGCGGGCGGCCGCATCCCCATTTGACAGGCGGTGGGGTTCCTCTCCCGGCGGCAGTGAGGACAGTGCCGAGCCTGAGAATCCCCAGAGTGCGTGTGGAGCTCGGGCCAGCGTGTGGCCTCCGAGTGACCAGCGGCTGGATCGGGCCCTGCGCGTGTGTGTCGAGAGTGTTGAGAGTGTTGGGAAACCAGCCATCCTGCCGTGAGATGGCCCGGGAGCTTCGTTCTCCGAGCAGCCTGGCCCGGCGCCCGCGCGGCGGGGTCCCTGAGGAACCGACACATGAGTGTCCCCCTCTTGGGCCGTTAGTGCTCCCCCAGGACTGAAGGCGGGAGGTCTGCTCCCCATCCTGAGCTCCTGAGGGACATGTGCGTGCAAGACAAAAGGGCAACCCCCTTGATTAACTGTCCCGGGAGCGGTTTTAGGACCTCGTTCAGGTGGGGTCTTCTCTGCTAAGTCGCTGCTGGGTCATTTCTCAAGCGGTGTCAGGTTGAGGGCCGCTCCCGCATCAGCCTGGACGGCGACCACCCATCTTGATGGGGGTGGGGGCAGAGGAGGGCTCTTGCCTTGCAAGCCGTCCGCCCGCCGGTTTGGATTTCAGGGCTGTGGTCTCCGCTGTCCGTCCAGGCGAGCGGCCCCTCCCGCGGTCCCGTCCTTGTTCGTCACACGCGTCAGGATCGAGTCACCCATGGAGCGGGGACACCTGGCTTCTGGGCGGCTGGGAAGATGGTGGCTGATGGGACGTTTTGTCCTGGAGGCCGAGGGTGGGCCCGCTGCTCTTTGGTTTGAGGATGGCAAGATGGCTACCACCAGGACGTGACTCATAAATGTCACTTTTTGGTGAAAAAATGCTTCTTGTAACAGTTGGTTGATGGGAAATTCTTATTGCATGAATAGTTGTGTTCTGGTCTTATTTTGGGTCTCAGAAAAATCAGTGGCAGTGGAACATTGAGTCATTTGAAGTGAGACTTCAAATGGGTTCTTCCCGGACTCGAGTTTTCTCAAAGGATGCATCTTTTGCATTTGTACCTTTTGCCTGGTTTTCGGTTTGCATTTTAAGGACACGGCGGTTTCGGATTTGCTGGCTTGTGGACGGTCGCTGAGGCCCCGCTGGGCCGGGCACCCAGGAGGGGGCCTCTGGGCCGGGCTGCTGGCCAGGACGCCGCTTGAGCTCCTTGGGGAAGGGACAGCAGGACACGGGGGAGGTCTGCGCAGCCCCTGGCTGTGGGGGCTATGGGGACGCGCTCCTCGGGACCTGGTGCCCCTGCTGATCTACTGGGGAGCCGGGGATGGAGGGGGAAGTAGAAGGAGAGCCCCCAGCTGGGTCTGGGGCCAGGGCAGGGAGGCGGGGGGGTGACCCACCTCATCGGGGTGGGTTGGTCCCAGTGGCGGGTGGCGGGACTGTGTGTCCCTTCTAGGAATCTGAGAGACCTGGGACTCCCCTAGGACGATGGTGCGCGTACCAGGCGCTGCTGCAGGCCTGGGGGATTGGGGTCCAGTTCCGATTGTGGCCCTGGGACCGTGGGTCTGATTCCGGCCACCCGGCCCCCTCTGCCAGGCACCAGGATGCCTGGCCCTTTACTTCCCCACCTGCGTTTCCTGTGGCCTCCGAGTGAACTAACTTCAGGAACAAGCAGAGTCCGGGTGTCGGCCAGGTCGCGCTTCAAAGGTCAGGGTGCTCCGTGGTCTAGTAAGAAAAGGGAGAGAAAGACAGAGGCACACACAGCAGGGAAGCCACGGCAGCCACGTCTGCTGCCCCTTCGGGGCCGTCCCCCGGGCCCCGTCCGGGCCGTGGGCCTGCCTGGGAGCAGTGGGCCTGGTAGTCCTGGGTCTTAGGGATGAGGAGAGCCGGCCCTCACCTGGGGAGATCACCTGCCCCTTCCGCATGGGTCGCACGGGTCCGCAGCAAAGCACAGCAGGGGTGCCACGTTTGGGGGCCCTGCGTGTCGGCTTCCCAGAGGTTGGCAGGAGATTTTTGGCACTTTCATCTTCAGCACACGTCTGTCTCGGAGAGGCAGGTAGGCAGCACCGCTGGACAGGCCCCGGGCATCTTGCGGGCATGGGCTGGCTGGTCACTGTTGCCTCTTTCTACTGGCAGGGGCCGAGGATGCTCTGGAAGCGAGTTTGAGAGCCCACACGGGCCGGGCCACCAAGCATGTGCCCGAGAAGCGGCCCGTGCCCATCCGGAGGAAGAGAAGCATTGGTGAGCCCTGGGCCTGCGGGGGGAGGGCGCGCGGGGGAGCTGGGGGGATCCCCCCTTGGGCCTTCAGGGGAGCAAAACAAAGGCCCAGCCTGCACAGCGCCTTCAGCCCTGGCCGCCCGCCGTCTCTCCGGAGGCCTCCCTCCTGCCCCGGCCCGTCTGCTGCCTGCTGCAGCCTGGCCTGGGCCAGGAGTTTCCAGGAGAGGGGAGCCGTCATAAATTCCTTAAGTGCCCGGTCTTGTCGGGGCCTGTTCTGGACGAGGCCGCGCAGCAAACGTGGTCGCGCTTCCTTTCCAGTCTGGAGCGCGTGGCCTGGCAGGCGGCTGCGGCTCGGGCCGCCAGCAGACGCCCCTGCCCCGGCCCCCCCACCCCCCCGCCTGGCGCGGGTTTGGGGGCTGTTTGCGTCCTGTCCC
>CM052890.1:86086-139222 GCA_028534135.1 Potos flavus | reverse complement strand
GGGACACCTCTCGAGAGGGGGAGTGGACACCCCCTCAGCTAAGTGTCAGCGGCCAGTGCGTCTGTGTCCCCCAGAACGGAAGCCACACTCCCTGGGCCCGGAGTGACGTGCCGGGGAGACTTTCTTACTTACGGACCGTGGAGCTGGCTGGGACACTTGTTTGTCACGTGAGAAGGCGTGTCAGGCCTGTAACCGGGGCTCCACCTGACCTCCGGGGACTTGGTCCTCGAGCACCTGGGGCATTGAGTAAGCAAATTCCACAGCTTGCCGCGCTCCGCTCTCCGCGGCCGGCGCTCCTGAGGCCGAGGCTCCCGGCGCCCTGGCGCCCTTGCCCGGGGCGCTGGCTCTGGTCTCAGCCGGGCCCTCGGGCCTGACTCAGGCCTCCTGGCTCCATGCCGCCAGGGCCCCCAGCTCTGCACCCTCTGTTAAAGAGGGGGATGGGGCTGTGCGTTCCACACTGAGACTTGTCCCCTGCTGCCTGCTGTGGGACCCCTTGGGTGTCCGTGTCCTCGCTTACGGGATGTCGTGAGGGGCCTCGTGAGCCCCGAGAAGCCAGACGCCTGAGATCTCCTCTTGCTGGGCGTGGGGGTGCTGGAGCTCTGCGTGGGACAGTCCCACACGCGTGCGCTGGGCGTAGGCCTGCCCTTCGGGCGTCCAGCTGGTCTCTCCAAGATCCAGCTGTGCCTGAAGCCCGCGGGCTCCTGCCTCGCCTGGGTAAGGACTGGGGCGTGTCTGGTCCTGGCGTGGGCTGTGATCTCCTCCTCCCGGCCCACCCTGAGTGAGCGGGTGGGCATCCAGGGGCGGCTTCCTGGGAGGGGCCCCGCATTGGCCTTGGGCACAGGCCCCGGAGGGCTCAGTGGGTGGTGGCACTGGGCCACGGCTCCCCCCACAGGCCTTCGTCTGCTCGGACGGGGTCGCGGTCCGCCCGAGGGGACACAGGGGCACAGTCCTGCAGCTGGAGCCCGGTGGCCCACGTCCATGTCCGGCCCTGCCCTTCTCGGACCCCTTCCTCCTTCTCCCTCAGGGAAGGCAGCTCCTTCTCCCTGCCCACCCATCAGAGGGTTGGCAGGAAAACATCCGGCCCCAAACACTGGGGGTTTTGGCCGAGAAGGGACAAAAGGTCAGTGGGAACAGGAGGTCCATTGTGGAGGCCGGCCTGGCCCCCACGCCTGCCTGGGAAGCTGTGGCCGCTGCATCAGGGCGAGGCAGAGCGGGCTGGTGGGCCTGGCGGAGTCCTGGGCCGAGCGTCTGCGAGGGGTGCTGGGGGCCAGCGGGGGCCCGTGTGGCCGGGCAGGTGGGAGGTCTCGCCCCGGGCTGACATGCGCCTGGTTTTCTGGTTTGCGGCCTTTTGATCACAGTTAGAGGTCACTTACTGGGGAAGGTACGGGGCGGCTGGGAGCGGCCACGCCATGGGGCCCAGGTGGTGACGTGTCCGGTGTGCTCCGCGGAAGGCCCCCAGGCCCTGACTGTCGGGACTTGCTGGGACGGATGGCCAGCTCCGTGACCGCCGGGACGGCGGCCTGAGGCTCCCAGGGCCTGCAGCTCTCTGATGGTCTCGGGTGTGAGCCCGTCACTCTCTGGGGCTGGGCCCTCCTTTGTCTTCTGGGACCTGCCTACAGGGTGGTCCCCTTGGGGTTGCAGGGACAGCTGCTGTCAGATCTCGGGGAGGGGTGGACACGTGGTCCGGGCTGGGGTGATGTCGCTGTGTCGGCTCGCCATGCTCAGCATCTGGGGTCTGTTTTTAGGGCCCCAAGCGTGCTCTCTGACTCGTGTCCCGGACGAACCAGACCTTGGGGAAAATCAGGAGCCCCGGCAGCGTGGATCTCCCATCTGAGCTGCCTCAGTTTCCCCATCTGGAAAACCGCGTGTACCTGGATCCCCACAGGGTGGCTGGGAGCACTGCAGTGAGCAACACGGGGGTTCAGTAAACGCTGGCGTTTGTCGTGGACGGTGCTGTGCCCTTGACTCTGGAGTTCAGGCCATAACCTTGGGAGGGGGGATCCCCAGCAGGGCGTTGCTGTCCCCGGCCCAGCCCGGGGCACCGTGAGTAGCAGGAGCTCAGGGCTTCTGTGCTCGGTGTCCCTTGTCTGGGAGGGGTAACGGCATCGCCGGATGGCACACTCGGGTGGCTTTGCCCTGTGAGCGCACAGGTGGGGGGGTTCCTGCCAGGCGGCCTTGCCATGGGAAATGGCACGTCCTCTCTCTAGGGCGCAGCTCAGATGCCCGGGACCCAGACCAAGGGAGAAGGGAGCGAGGGGCATGGGGACCCCGTTGGGGCTCCAGGATGGGTCTGGGGGCCAAGGCGACGGGAACGAGGGTCCCAAAGACACAAACATCTTGTTCTGGGGACTTGGCTAGTGTGGAGGCTGCTTGGAGAAGTTAATATTCACAGCGTGTTCTTGGGGGGAAAATGCAGCTACTTCCCAGCCAGACGGAGGTGGGGGAGCGGCTCAGAACCCTCCCATCCCCAGAAGCAGGTGCGGTCGTAAATCGTCGTTTGTTTTTCTTTGATAAAAACAGCCCGTCTGCAGAGAAAGTGGGTTCCCAGACTGCAGTGGCCGGCGTTGGGAGTGCTTTGCCAAGGGGACCGTGGCGGCGGTGGGTTTCCGAAGCGCCTGCCTTCCCCGCCGTGGCTGGTCTGTGGAAAACAAGCCCGCCCCCACGCCCAGAGCCGGGGTCCAAGTACCGGCTCCCCTAGAGGAAGTAGGCGAGGTGCTCGCCGAGCAGAGGCCGTGCCTGTGGAGGGCCAGGCCCCTGCCCGCCCCCAGCCTCCCTGTGTCTCCCGGCAGAGTCCCGTGTGCGCGAGGGCGCACGAGTGCTCCGAGCTGGGGGCCGCGGCCCCTGACCTACCTGCTGAGGCCCTGGGGCTGGGCAGGGAGAGGGGGCTGAGGCCAACCCCCGAGTTCTGATGCCCAGAGGGCTGGCACGACGGCCAGGCTCAGGCCGGGACCCTCTGCCCTCTCGGGAGGCCCGCTGAGGTGCACCCCACCCAGAGCCCTCGAGGGGAGGTTCCCTCCGGGCCCCGGGGACTGGTTTTGCTAAGCTCAGCGTGCTGAGACCGGGTTTGCTTGTTCCGAAGGGAAGGTGGCCCAGTGGCAAGGTCCAGGTGCTGGCAGACGTGAGAAGTCCTAGGGCCACGGTCCTTGTTCCCATTTTATAGACGAGAAGGCTGTCTGCGCCCGTGTTCCGAGGATATCTCTCTCTCTCTCTCCCCCTCCGTGGTCCTGGCCTCCTGGAGCGGTAGGCGCCTCGCGCAGCAGACCTGGCCCCGCGGCTGGGGCTGCTCATGCCCGCGGTCCTCTCGTCTACCTCTTCTCTCCTTAGGAAACCTGCCAGGCCTGGCCCCAAACCTGGCCTGGCTCCCACCCCACCTCTGAGCTCACACCTGGCCGTCCGCATTCACACCTGAGGCCACACACCACTCTCCGCACCCGCCACCCTTTGCTCGGCGGGTTAACCATTAATGCGGCCCAGTGGCCACGGGTGGGTCTGGATGAGCCGTGGGGCCAGCTCACCTGGGGGGAGGGTCCCGTCCCACTTGCCTGGGGTCCTCCAGCTTCTGGGCTCCAGGCCTCTGTGTAGGAACTCCCCTCCCACTACCTCCCCTCCCTGCTGCCCCCAGGCTGGGGGCTTCTGTTCTCTACCAGGGAGCCCCTCACCCCTGCTACCTCCCTGGTGCCTCCACATGCCTTTCCGCTCTCTTTCTGCCTCAGTTTCCCCAGGCAAATGGGGTGGAATGGCTGTCCCTGGGAGCTGTTCCCAGGACCGCAGCCCAGTGTTGGCAGAGAGGGGAGCATGGGCCGAGTGCCCAGGTCTGCGGGGTCCGGGGCGAGTGGGGAGATGGTGGTCCCGCCCCCACTGGGGACTGAGCTCCAGCCTGGGCGTTTGGGAGGGGAACCCAGGGGTTGCAGAGAGGGGCTGGGAGGAAGGCTTCTCTAACGTGCTGTATTTCCTTCGTGAGCTGGGTTGGAGTGAGCTCCCCTTGACCGTGCTCACTGTGTGCATGTGTGTTTGAGTGTGGAGCTGTGTTCTTGGGCTGGGACACGTGCACGCACGTGTGTACGTGTGGAGGGTGCACTGGCATTCCCACGCCAGTGAGCCAGTTTCCCCAGGCCCGAGCCGGGGTCCATAGGGAGGGACTTGATTTCTCAGCCGCCGGGGCTGTGCCCACCGGCCGGACCCAGCCGTGCGCTCCTGGCGGCTCCCCGGGAGGGGTGCAGAGAGAGGCAGGTCCGTGCGCTGTGCCCCCCGATGATTTGGGCCGACGGAGGTTTGAGCCGGGGGCCGGGGGGAGGCCCAGCTGCAGGGGTCGGTGGCTCGGGTCCTGGCCTGAGACGTCCTGGGACGACGGCCCGGGGTCCCTGCCCGTGTGTCTGACCAGGCTGGCGTTCCCTCGGCCAAGGTGAGCTGCAGCTGGGGGGCCACGGCAAGGCCTCCAGCCCGGGGCGAGGCCGTGAAGTGGCCGTGGGGGGCCTGGCGCCTCTGGGGTCCTCGTCCACCGTCCATCGGGTTCCGGTTAGCGTGGCCCAAACCACAAATGCCCCCGGTGACCGTCCCCCCGCGCCCCCGCCTTGCCGCGGGGAGGAGGCGAGAGCTTGGAGGTCAGAGGTCGGCCTGGGCGGGGCCGAGCGCGCCGGCGCTCCGGTGACGCGTGCGGGGCGGGGCCGCGGCCGTCATGGCGGGGCTGTTGTCTCGGGCAGGTGGCCAAGGTGGAGTACGTCAGGAAGAAGCCGAAGTTAAAAGAAGTGCAGGTGCGGCTGGAGGAGCATCTGGAGTGCACGTGCACGGCAAGCGGGCCGAACCCCGACCACCGGGAGGAGGAGACCGGTAAGCCCCGCTTCGGCCGCGGCCCCCTCCCTCCCCGTCCCCCGTCGCGGGCGGACTCTGCCCCGAGGCGGCGTGGCGCTGTGACCCGCGGTGGCAGCCCGGCTCAAGGGCACCGGGAAGTGTCTCGGTGCCAAAGCTAACTGCGCTTTCTTCCAGAGACCCAAACACCTCAGCTCTTTATTGCCTCAGGCCCACGGCCCTAACCCTTAGGCCCGCTCACCCTCCCTGCCCTTCTGTTAACAGGAAGGCGTAGGGAGTCAGGTAAAAAACGGAAAAGAAAAAGGTTAAAACCCATCTAACGCAGCCAAGCAGGTAGGCGCTGTGCGCGGCTGCGCCGCGGTCCTGCGGGGGGCGGGGGGGGGGTGCCGGGCTGATCCCACGGCGAATCCCTCCCGGGCGGCCAGCTCGCGGCTCTGATTGATCGGCCCTGATCGGCCTGCAAGCTTCCGGTGTCCAGCTGGGCTGCGGGTCTGCTCACTCGCGTGCCCTCCTGCTCCCGAGTCCCCCGCTCTGGCTTGGGTCTCTTGCATTGATTGGGGCGGCCGTGGCGTCACGTGAGTGGAGTGAGTCGGGTTCCTGAACGGCAGTGGGGTAGCTCTGACATCTGTTAGCCGGGATCACCTTGGGCAGGTTTCCCGTCCCACTGGACAGATGGAAGACTGAGGCTGACAGGGACGATAGGCGAGGGAATTGAAGACTGCGGGGGTCCTGTCTGGAAATGTTTCGTAGATGGGTAGGGCTGTTGACTGCTGTGTCGGAAACTGTGTCTGGCTGCTGGTAACACACCAGAACCAACAAGGGCTGGGATGAGGCAGACGTTCAGGAGCAGGTGTGGCATCCTGGGGCTGTCTATCCTCAGAGTTGCTTCATGGCTCATTGTGGCTGCTGAAGCTCCAGAGATCACATCTATGCTCCAGGCTGGAAGAGTAAGGTTTGGGAGAGGGGCAAAAGAACCATCTTAGAGAAGTCCCACCCAGTGATTTCTGCTGTGATACCCTGGCCATCCTTCAGCCGCGAGAGGACCTGGGCCGCATAGTCTTGTAGAGGGGCGTGCTGCTTCCCAGAAGAAAATGGGATTTGGGCAACCACAGTCATCATGGAGGCAGTTTCCAGCCTTCTTGCTCCTTGTTGTTGACCTGTGTGTTCTGGAGAGCCTGGTCCTTGCCTCTGGCCACGTGTGAGCCCACGGCATCCCAAACAGGTGGTTGTGGGCGAAATTCTCAGAGATGGTGTCTCAGAGCCCAGGTGCTGGTTGAGTGACTGCGGAAAGCTGCTAGGTCAGCAGTGTTGAGGCTGGCGGGTCTGGTCCATTCATAAGAATCCTCTGGGGAGAAAAGGATCCACTAGGGTGGGTTCCTGAAGCAGCCTCAGAACAATTTTTTGCCTGTGATTTTTGCTTTCCCTGAGGGTGTGGCTCTGGGGGGTGGTTTTGTGCCTGCTTGTGCACCCAGTCTGCACACCATTGATTGGGCTCTGGCCTCCATGGGCCAGCCGATGAGAGATGCCAAGTGCATGGGAAGTAGAGTCCTTGCTAGCTTGTGGGTGGTTCAGGTGCTGGGACAAGCAGCGAACAGGCGATGTGGATGGGGAAGAGCTGCTCTTAGCCCAGAGCTCGGTGTAGATCTGCCTGGTTACCAAGACCCCGCCTGTCTGCCTGGCAGCATCCATCCTCAAGATTGTCTCATGGCCCAGGATGGCTGCCAGAGCTCCAGAAATCACATCAAGCCCTCTGCTGGGGGTGGAGGTGGGGGAAGAACATGAGGAAAAAGGCAAAGAAAGAACCATTCTGGGCCTCAGTTTCCCTCATCTGTACAATGGGAGAATGGGGCTTGTTCTAAGGGATGTTCTGTGAGATCCCAAGAGCCTCATCCCAGTTCTGGTCAGGAGGTTACAGAAAGGCATATTTGATTTGGAAAATGCCACAAAGCACTGAAACCCTGAGATTTGTCCTGGTGTGCATGAGTGTGTTTCCCTGTGGTCACTATCCACGTGGCGGCGTGCGTGCTCGGCCCCTCGTCAGTGTCGGTCTCTCTCCCCTCTCCCTGCAGATGTGAGGTGAGGATAAGCCAGCAGCCCTTTCCCGGGACACGGATGTACATGGCGTGTTACATTCCTGAACCTACTATGTACGGTGCTCATTGCCAGCGTGCGGTCTTTGTTCTCCTCCGTGAAAAACTGTCTCCATGCACACTCGGGAGAACAAAGAGACAGTATACATTTGTTTAATGTGACATCAAAGCAAGTATTGTAGCACTCGGTGAAACAATAAGAAGCTTCCTTGTCAAAAAAAAAAGAGAGAGAGAGAGAGAGACAGAGCAAACAGAACCACAAAACATGACAAACAAAACTGACTCACAAAAATATCTAAACAGTTGTCGGAATGGAGGGACACCCCGCGGGATGGAAGCGACGTGCCTCGGCCGGCCGGATTTCTGTCCAGGGTCACAGGTGCTTCTGCCAGGGACACAGCCTGCTTTCTGGAGGACTCCGGGCGGGGGCCGAGGGCCCTGTGGGGCACGCGGGAGCAGGGATGTCCCAGAACCGCCACGGGACTTAGAGACACATCTCCTTGCCGTAGTGTTTAAGTCTATACAGAAACCTTCCCGAGAGCCTTAAGTGGATTTTTTTTTTTTTTACACCATAAAGTGATTATTAAGCTTTTCCTTTTTACTCTTTGGCTAGCTTTTTTTTTTTTTTTTTTTTTTTTAATTATCTCTTGGATGACATTTACACCGATAACACCAGGCTGCTGTAAGTCAGGGCAGTGGGGCCGTATCTCCCCTCGCAGGATGCGAACAAATGAGATGTATTAAAATAAACATGGTATATCCACCTATGCATCACTTCCTAAATGTTTCTGGCTTTACGTATTTGTCCCCTGCCCCCACTTTATCTTGCCTTTTAATTTAAGCCATTTCGAGAAAACTATGCGTGAACCAATCGAGTCCGTCCCGGGCCTGCCGCTCCCAGCCCTCGCCTCAGCCAGGTGGCCCTGTGCCAGTGTTTGGACAGAATCTGAATTCTTTATTTTTGGTAAGATGTTACGCTTTACATGTATTCAACAGAAATGTGTGTGTGTGTTGTGTTTTTGTTTTTGTTTTGTAAAGGTGAAGTTTGTATTTTTATCTAATATTACCAGTTTTGTATACCTGAGAGCCTGCTATGTTTTTTTCTTTGAACCAAAAGGAAAAAGAAAAACCCACCAACAAAACCCATACACGTGAAAAGTGCTTTGTGGTCACATTTTTCTAGTTGTGTAACTGAGTCTAGACCCCGTCTCCCGGCTCCGGGCCGTCGCGCGGGGGTGCCCCAGGCCGCCCCACCTCGAGAGCCCGCGCGGCGAGGCCTGCCCCTGGGATTCCGGGACCTGATGGGAATGGGCCGACAACGCTGTCCCGCCCGGGTGTGCGGCCTCGTGGAGACGGAGGCCGGGCACCCCCCCCCCCCCCCGCCGCCCCCAGCAGCCAAGCAGTTGATGGCCTTCATGCGGAAGTGACTTGACTCCGGTGTCTGAGGGCCGAACCCAGAAGGCCGGCCGCCCTGTGTCGCCGTGGCCCGCTCTCCCTGCTCCCAACGGAGAGGCCATGTGACTGTCACGATCCCTTTGTTGCCTGTGGGGTCTCTGGAGTGAGAGCGAGCATCTCTGGAGTTGGCGTGTTCGTGGGAGAGTTTCCATAAAGGCGTTCCTTCAGCAGCCCATCTTCATGGTGTGGTTCATGGTCCGCAGGTCGCGCGAAGGGGGGCAGGAGGTAGGGGCTCGAGGGGGCGGGAGCGGGTGGCGGCGTCCCCCAGCTGGCGCTCGGCCGTGTGCGGTGCCTGCGGAGGCTCCGTCCCCGTCCCCGTGCTGGGCGTCTCGCGGCCGCGCTGGTCACGACACGGGGCCGTGGAGACATGTCTGATGGTAGGCGGACACCGTGTGATTTATGGGTTTAGGTTTCCCCGAGATGCCTATGGTACCGCCCGGTTTGTTTTCCTTTGCCCGAAGCCGGCTGGTGAAGGACCTGTCTGTCAGGGGAGGGGACGGTGCCGGAAGAGGGCCCGGAGCCCCCGGGCGTGCGCCTGTCGACCAGACCGGGGCCCGTGCTGCTGGGCAGAGCCGGGGCGGGCGGGTGGGGGGGGGGTCACGCCCAGCCAGGAAGGGGCTGCCGCCCGCCCGGCGGAGGCTGCGGTCTGTGGCTGGATTGTTTCTGGATCGCAGGCCTATGCGGCCCACAGGCTTTGTTGCGGCTTTGCCCTGCATTCCTGGCATTTCTGCTCCTGCCCGGGCCCCTCCCGGCCCGTCACCCTGGGCTGCACCTGGGTGCGCCAGAGAAGTCGGCGTCTGCTCGGGGCTGGTCCCTCGCGCTCTTGCAAGCCCTGTGCCCTCGAGCCACGGGCCTCTGTCTGTGCCTCCTGGGGACGGCAGCGCGGCGAGGATTCTGTATTGTGCGCACAGGGACCCAGCTCGGGCTTCGGGGTCTCCGGCCTCCCTGTACAGAAGCACGTCACCCCCGCCCTCGGCGTGCCCCCCTTTCTGTGGGTCTGGGCCCGGTGCTGCCGAGGAGCAGAGCCCTGGGCCGGCGGCTCTCCCACAGGTGCCCCTGCCTGGGGACCCACAGTCCCCTGCTCACACCTGTCCTTGCCCCGTGTCGGGGGTCCCGCCAGGTACCAGATGGACTAGGTGCCTCCCCTAGGTGCCGAGCGTGCTCGCTCGGAGCAGCTACTGCTCCACACCCGGACTTGGCGTCCCGATCTGCGAAGTGGGTGCATCTGCCTGGGTGGCTGTCCCTGGTGTGTCCCCAAGCTGCCATCCAGCTTAGACCAGGCTCCGCCACCACTGGGGAGAGGCCTCTCGTGCGTGCCTCCCACGTTCTGGGGGGTGGGAATGAAGGACAGGGCACTGTGCCCTTGGCATGCCCTTGACCCTCCTGGTGGGGGGGACCCTGAGCAGGGAAGCAGGGGAGGGACGGCAGGCAGCGTTCTTCCGGGAGCCTGCGGGCCGCCCTGCCGCCCAGGCCCCCAGGGAGAGCAGCAGAGGAGGAAGAAGCCTCCCCCTTTCCCTCGGGTGGGGGGCACCCAGGACCCTGAGCTCTGACCTGTCCCCAGGGCAGGTGCTCCCTGGGCACGTGCTGCTGGGCTGGGGTCCCCGGGATGGAAGTGGGGCTGGCGTGGTGCCCGGTGGGCTGCAGGCTCCCAGCACGGGGACCGGACTGCTCGCTCGGTGCTCTGCGTCCCCCGCAGGACGGGACTCCAGCCTCACGGACCTCGATGCCTGTGCCGTACTCCCATCCCCAGGCCCCCTGCCCTGCCTCACCTGGAACAGGGCCGAGACGCTTGGTCCCGGGGCCAGGCCCCTGGTGGGTGTCAGGTTTGTGGGGACAGCAGTACCAGAGCCGTGCATGCCCGGGCCTGGGACCTCCTCATGCAGGTGGAGACAGAGGTTCTGAGGCTCAGACGTCCCCCACGGCAGCCACCGGAGGTGGGACTTAAGTCCGGCCCCCTCCCCGCTCGTGTCAGCTTGGGCTCCTGGCCACGGCCCCCCCAGGAAGCCTGCTGCTGTCCCCGTCCAGCCCCCGTCCGCTGCATCACAGGTGGCTCCCAAATGGCCCTGTCCCGGGGCTCCAGGTACCAGGGCCTGGCCGGGCTGTGGTGGGCGCCCCAGGCCCTGCCTGCAGAGCCCTCTGGGGACGGAGGCAGCAAGGGGATGCATGTGGGTCCTTCCGTCCTGCCTGCCGTGTGGCCCGCTCTGTGGAGGCCCAGACTGAGACTCGGCGACGCCCCCTGTGGCTGGGACGGGTCTGCGTTAGCGGAATGTTGCACTGAAAATTCAGTTTGCCTCGGTGTCTCGGTGTCTCGGTGCCCCGGTGCCCTGGTGTCTCAGTGCTGTGATAGCTCACGTTCGGCCGCAATATAAAGTGACTTTTCCACTTCAGTTAACAATTCAGGAGGAGCAGGGGTCAGGCCGTGCCGGGTGGCCGAGTGGCCGGCAGCCTTGGCCAGGCTTTGGGGACGGTCGCGCTCCCAGGTGACGTTAGGCGGCCGGCCACGTGGCTGCAGAGCTGGGCGACTACGAAGTTGAGTGCTGGGTCACCCCTCGATCCGGGTTCCCCAGGCCGGAGCCTGAGAAAGGCTGCTGGGCAGACAGTTCCCTGGAGAGGAGACCCAGGGACGAGGCAGGGAGCCCCGGGCACCACCCGCCCTGGCCTCTGGGCTCCGTCCATGGGGTCCCGAGGGGCCGTGCTGAGTGCCTCGCGGAGCAGTTCCCCAGGCGAAAGGGGACGCAGTCGCCCACCGTGGTCGTGCACGGCTCTGTGAGTGCTGAGTTCGGCAGGGGTCCTCCTGGCACCAGAGGCGGTGGGCCAGGGGCCCGAGGGCACTGTCGGGCTGCCTCTGCTTGGGGGGGGACTGAGTGGGTGGGCCGGAAGGAGCCAGGGTTTCTGGGGCCCATGACCTGAAGCAGAGCAGGTGCCCTGAGCCCATCCTGGCCGAGGAGGACTCTTTATAAAGAGATCCATCTAGGACCCTTTGCGTCCACTGGTTGGGGGCAGCTGAGGGTGGGGCGTGAGAATGTGGCTCTATCGGGCTCCTCCGCGCCCTGGGCCACCCAGTAGTGTGATCTTCGGTATCTCCTATGACCTTGGACGACCTCGCCCTGTGACTCTGGATGTCCTCACCGTGTGACCTCGGTAGGTCCCTGCCCGCTCTCAGAAGCCACTGCTGGACAGCCGTGCTGGTGTGTGCAAACGGCTTGGCCCCGAGCAGGCCCTTGGGGTGGGGTCCCGGGGTCCTGGCACATGGAGCTGGGGGAGCGTGAGTGGGAGGGCACACAGACCCCAGAACTATCAGACCCACCCAAGTGGCTTCTCAGACAGGGACGGCAGTGTCCTAACGCTCGCACCTGTCCCTCTTCCTCACCAAGCCGTGAGCACAGGGTGCGCGGGGAGGGCCCCGTGTGACGGCCTGGAAGCTCCTTCCCCCCTCTCCGCTCCCCCAGTCCCCACCTCCCTGGCCATTCACACCTGCAGCGGAAGTGACTTCCCGTCCTGGTCTGTCTCCTCCCCAGCTGGGGACCCTCAGGCAGGGCCGGGGGTCCGGTCTTTTCTGGCTCCTCAGTGGCCCACGAGGGGAGGCCTGGGGGCCCCCGGGGGCGGGGGCCGGCACCCAGCCTGGCCTCAGAGGGGGCAGCAGCGGACCCGAGCTGGCCTGTGACCCCGAGCTGCCCAGCCCCCGAGCAGCCACCGCAGGACTCCACCCCCACGCCCCGCGGGGCACTGGGACGCAAAGCGTGTGGTTTCTGCAGAATAAAACGGTGACTGTTTCCAACCAGGCCCTTGAGCCGCCAAAAAATGTGGCGTATTTGCTGTCTGGCCCCCAGCCGGCCAGTCGTGGGCAGCGTTCCTGGGAAGACGGCCCCGCCGGGCACCAGACACCAGTCCCTGCTGGGCCGGCGGCCGGAGGCCCCCACTGGGCGCTCCCGGGGGACGGAGCGCCCCCCGGTCCCCCCAGCCCTTCTGGCCCCTGGCTCTGCGTCGCCATGCCCCATCGGGGCTCCCCCGGGTGCCGTACTGCCCGAAGGCCCTCTGTGGTTCTGAGGTGCGGGGCAGACAGACGGACAGAAATACTTCTTTCCCCTCCAAGTTTCTCCGAGACAGTCCCCAGGTGGGGTCCCTCTGCAGGCTTCAGGGTTGGGCGGCGGGGGAGGGGTCGGCCACAGAACGTGGGCCGTGAGTCCCCGTCCCCTTGCCTATTGGAGTACCTCCCAGATGACACATCACCCTGTCAAGGACAAGGGACCCGGAGCACACAGCCGAGCGCGGCCAGCCTTGGACAGGTCCCCCAAACCCCCGCCAGTGGCCCAGCCCTGTGCTTGTCACCCGCTGGGCTCTGGGCTGACTGGGCCCTTTGCAGAGGGTGCCTGTTGGAGGGCCTGGGTGGGGGGCCCCATTCTGGCTTGCTCTGCTGGTCCTGAGATGCCTGCTGGTGTAATGGGCCCGGGTGGGCATGCGGGGGCACCAGCACCTTCTCTAGGTGCCTCGAGGGGGTCCTCCTTAAGGGCTGACCGGGGACAGGTGCTGGGACCCTGGCTTTCTGTCCAGCTGCCCCCAGGGTCCTTCCTGGTCCCTGCGCCGGCGCCCCCCCTCCACTGGCCTCAGGGAGAGCAGGCAGCTGTCCCCGTCCCATCCCCCAGTGCCCACCCTCAGGGCCCCAGGTCTCCTTGGGTCCCCAGAGAGCCTGTGAGCCTTTCCCTCCAGCTGCATTTTTGACGAGAAAGAGGCTTCTGCAGACTTGCTGGGACCTGCACTCCCAGAGAGGCGGCTGCCACCCGGAGCAGGAGGCTTTTTCCTACACGGTGCCAGGACCCAGGGTCTCCCGGCTCAGCACCTCAGTGCCTGCTGTGAGCTCTGCCCGACCCCAGGGCCACCTCCCCTCCCTGTGCTGGTCCAGGGCCCCCCACCCCGTCCTCCAGCGCAGCCCAGCAGCGTCCGCGCTCCCGGCCCCTTCCCCCAGAGCAGCACCAGCCCAAACGGCCCTGGGGGCCGGCAAGCCCCCAGTTCCAGACGCCGGAGGCCGTGGCTGTGTCGCCAGGTCCCCAGAAGCTCCTCATTCACGGGTTCGTCCTTGTCTCAGAGAGTGTGCGCCAAGGTGGTTCCTAGCGAGGGTCGGGGGCTGCACACAGGGCTGCCCCCTCTCTGGGCTTCCCTCGCCTCACCTGTGACCTGAGGCCAGAGGACACCAGAGTTGCCCAAAATTTGTGTGCCCGGGATGATTTTAGGGGATGCGGCCGTCAAGATTTACAACCGTGTTTTCTCCTAAGACTTCATAGTTTTAGCTCTTCTATTTGGGTTTTTGACCCATTCTGAATTCATTTCCGTATGCGGTGTGAGGTAGGGGTCTACTTTATTTTCTCGCACATGGACGTCCAGTCGTCCATTTGCTGAAAGACTGTTTTCCTCCCGTTGGATTGACCTTCTTGAAACTCCGTTGACCGTTAGTGTAAGGGTTTATTAAGGAGGATTCGTCCCTCCTGGTGCAGCCCCACCCCACCCTCATGACAGTGGGCTGTGGTAAGGTCGACATCCGGAAGTGTGGTCCTCCCACCTTGTTTTTGGTCAACACTGTTCCAGCTATTGGGGGTCCATCGTCTTTCCGTTTGAATTTCAGGATCAGCTTTCCGATTTCTGCAGAAAAGGCAGCAGGCAATTTGATGGGGCTGGAACCTGAGGGTCCGTTTGGGAGTTTCCCACCGTGCTATTGCGTCTTCAGTTTCTTTCAGTGATATTTTGGTAACTTTTAACATGCAAATCTCACAATTCTTTGGCGACATTTATTTCCAAGTCTTTTATTCTTTGCAATGCTATTATAAATGGGATTGCTTTTTAATTCAATTTTCCAGATTGTTTATCGCTAGGGCATACTGATCAATATACAGTTGGTGTTATGTATTGATTTTGGACTCTGCAACCTTCCCGACTCGTTTATCAGTTCTGCTGTGTGTGTGTGTGTGTGTGTGTGTGTGTGTGTGTGTGTGTGTGTGTGTGTGTGATTGCCCTGGCTGGAACATTCAGTACAGCATCGAGTCGAGGTGGGGAGAGCACACAGTGTTGTCTTCCTCCTGGTCTTGGGGAGTAAGTTTTAAGTCTTTCCCTATGAAATATGGTGCTTGCTTTGTCAACGCCCTTTATCCAGTGAGCATGTTCCCTTCTGTTTCTACTTTGCTGAGTGTTTTTTTTTCTTTTTTTAATCACAAAACACTGTTGGGTTCTGATCAAGCCCTTTTTCTGCAATTGAGGTGATCACGTTTTTTTTTCCTTATTCCTTTAATAGAGTGTATATATTATATGGTTCTTGTATGTTAAACCAACCTTGCATTCCTTGGATGAGCCCTAGCTGGTCATGGGGTATAATCCGTTTTTTTTATGTGTTGCTGGGAGATTAGTATGTCTGTACATGAAGGATAGTGGTCCATGGTCTTCTTCTTATGATGACTTGGCTTTGGTATCAACACATAAAAATAATGATTCCGTGAGAAAGAATTCCTTCCTCTTCTGTTTTTTAGAAGAGTTCGTGAAGCCTTGGTGTTAATTCTTTTTTTAAATGTTTGGTAGAATTCACCCAAGAAGCCTGGCCTTGTCTCTATAGGAAGTTTTTCTTTCTTTTCTTTTCTTTTCTTTTTTTTTTTTTTAATGAATTCATTCTCTCTGCTCATTATGGATCTTCATTTTTCTTGGAATCATTTCTTTTTGAGTTAGTTTCCATAGTTTGTAGGTTTCTGGGAATCCATCCATTTCATCCAGGTGATCTAATTTCTTGGCATACAATTGTTGAGAGTGTTCCCTTGTAGTTCTTTTTTTTTTCTGTAAGGTTAGTAGTAATATTCCCTTTTTTCAGTCCTGATCTTAATAATTTGAGTTCTCTCTCTGTGGGAGGAAAGCTAAAGCTTCGACAGTTGCGTCACTCTTCCGAGATTCGACTTTTGGCTTTGTTAATATTCTCTCTTGTTTCTCATCTCTGTGTTTTTTGTCTCCCTCTGATCTTCGTTATTTCATTCCCCTGCTCGCTTTGGGTTCAGTTTGCTCTTCCTGTTCCAGTTTCTTAAGATAGAAGAGTAAGTTACTGATTGGAGAGCTTTTTTGTGGTTACGGATTTCCCTCCAAGCACAGCTTTAGCTGCACACCACGCGTGTTGGTGTGTGTATTCTCATTTCCATTCACCTTAAAAGTATTTGCTAGTTTCCCTCAAGTATTCCTTGTACTTCCCTGTTTTTTCCCGCTCGTGAAGAGTACCTTCCCAGTTATTAAACATTTTTCAAAACCGTGATTCCTTCTGGCTCCAGCCCGCACCTGACGATGTCCCTCTGGGGCCGTGGAGGGGACCCCTTGTCTCCTGTCCCCTGTGGGATCTCGCTGAGTCCCTCGACAGGCAGTGTTTCTAGAAGTGGAAGCACAGCGAAAGGCCCTTGTCACAATCCCACCCCAGTGGTGGGCGTCCGTGCCCTGGGTGGCCATGTGCAGTACCCCAGTGGCCTTCCTGGGCCGGCGGTGTGGCCTGCACAAGCACGTGGAGACAGAGCCCTCCTGCACAGAAAGCAGGTGCCCGGGCCATGTGGCCAGCACTGTGAGATGCCAAGTGAGTGTGGCACCGAGGGGGCATGGCCAGTAGGGTGGCCCCCGTGTGGCCTTGCAAGGCAGGGAGTAGTCCCTACCGTGATGGCACACAGCCTCAGGAGCCCTCCATGTTCGAGTAAGTAGAGCGTCCCCTTCACGAGGAGGCCGAGCCCCAGGCTAAAAGCCCGTCTGGGGACGCTGGGCAGGTACAGAGCACAGGCCAGGCTGTGTGACCCTGGGAAAGGCCTCCTCTCTCTGGGCCTCAGCCCCTGGGTCCTGGTGATTGTCAGGGGCTGTGTTTCACCGAATAGTTGCAGGTTAAGGAGAGTTTTTTCAGGACTTCACATCAGACACCTTAGCCTGGCATCTCGCTGCGATGCAGACCCTCTGGGGGGGGGGGGGAGCAGGGACAGCAACCACACTCGCTGGCATCCTCCACCAGAGCAGGCCTTCTTCCCTCCCCTCCCTCCTCCCTCCCCTCCTCCTTCCTTCTTCCCTCCCCTCCTCCCTCCTTGCCCTCCCACCCTCCTCTCTCCCCTCCTCTCTCCTCCTTATTATACCCTCCCTCTCTGTCCTCCCTCCCCCTCCTATCTCCTCCCTGTCCCTGCTGCCTCCCCTCCTCCCCTTCCTCCCCCTCCTCCCCCTCCTCCCTCTCCTCCCTTTCCATTTACCTCCTCCCCCCTCCCTCCTCCTCCCTCCCCTTTCCCTTCCTCCTCCTTCATTTGTTTGGAAACCACCTTCCTTGGGATTAGAGCTACCTTGAGAAGATCCTGGGGACTGCAGCTGCCCCCTGCCAGACAGAGCAGCAGGCAGCAGCCCCAGCTCCTTGATTAAGGGGGGGGGGGCTCTGCACAAGGCCTGGGGCTGGGGCCGTGGGCAGAGGCCTCTGTTTACCTAATGCCGGGCGTGGGGGGGGTTGGCAAACAGCCCTTGGCTGCAGGCCTGCGCTGTCTGTCTGCCTGTGTGGCGGCTCGAGGCCCCTCACCCCTGCACACCTTCCTCCCTGGCTCCTGCCTCCCCCACCTCCTCACACACCGACCTTCGGTGACCCTGAACACAGGAAATCCGTAAAGTTAACTTCCATGGGGCTGGTGGGAAGTGAGCTTGAGTGCGTGTGTGCAGGGAGGAGGGATGCCCTCGGAAGGCACACCCTCTCACACCTTCTCTGGCCCCAAGCTCCCAGGGAAACACCGGAGCAGACTCCGGGCTGGCCCCTTCGGGGAGGCTGAGGAATGTGCCCAGAATCTTGGGTGAGCCTGCCGTCATTCTAGGGCGGGGGGGGGGGGTGCCTGAGGACACATAGCGTGCCGTGGGCTCTTCCTGGGGCCCAGGGGCCCGCCGATCTTCAGGGCCTCCCACCTGCACCCTGAGCACACGCACTGGACTTCCCGCCAGGTCCTACGGGTTCCCGCCCATGACCAGGGGGAGGAGGGAGGCCTGACCGGGGACAGCGGAGGGACAGACCCCACTTTTGGAGGCGGGCGGGGCTCCTGTACCAGATGCACAACAGCCCGAAAAACGCCCTCTGGAAAAAAGCAGCCCAAATCATCATCTCGTGTGCTTAAAAAATTCTGGCATTTTCCCCCTCAAAATCTGTCCTAGTTATGCTTGAGATCTCCTGACCCCAGAATACTTTTATTTATGACAGAAAATTCATCTCCATGGCAACGCCTTCGGAAGCCGCAGCCTGGAGATGATAGCTCTCTGAGCAATGGAGACAATAAATGGATTTTTTCACAAAAAACGGGCAAGAGTGACTCCAGCGTGAAGGGCATCCTAGGGAGGGGGTAGGAGGGAGGGCCCGGGAGGTGCAAAGCCCACCAGGTCGTGGGGTGCGGGAGGACACCCTGCAGTGGTCTCTATTCTGGCTTTCGAAGAGCAGCCAGTGCTAACATCCCACAAGCGTGACCCAACCCGGGGCAGCAGTGGAGGCCCTGACCCTCCCAGCCCCTGCCCTGTAACATCTAGCCCTCCTCTCCCTCTCCTGGGGGGTGGGCACGGGGCATGCCAGAGCTCCCGTTGTCCCAGCCCTTAGGAGTCCCAGGTTGAAGCCCTTCGTCGCGCTGCACTGTAGGGCGGCCCACATTCCACACGGGGAGGCAAGCATCGGTCAGTTCTGGTGGAGAGAGTTTCTCTTGTTGGGACCTGGCCGGGTGCCTCTTGTGGGCACCGCAGTTGGACATCAGAGTGTAACTGCCTTGTGTGTGTCTCTTACATTGATTTACCCATCCATCCATCCATCCATCCTTCCACCCATCCATCCATCCATCCATCCTTCCATCCATCCATCCATCTATCCATCTACCCACCCCCATCTACTCTCCATCCATCCACCCATCCATCCATCCATCCATCCATCCTTCCACACATCCATCCATCCATCCATCCACCCTCATCTACTATCCATCCATCCATCCATCCATCCTTCCATCCATCCATCCTTCCATCCATCCATCCATCTATCCATCTACCCACCCCCATCTACTCTCCATCCATCCACCCACCCACCCATACATCCATCCACCCATCCATCCATCCATCCATCCTTCCATCCATCCATCCATCTATCCATCTACCCACCCCCATCTACTCTCCATCCATCCACCCACCCATCCATCCATCCATCCTTCCATCCATCCATCCTTCTGTCCATCCATCCATCCGTCCATCCACCCACCCACCCATCCACCCATCCATCCATCCACCCACCCCCATCTACTCTCCATCCATCCACCCATCCATCCTTCCATCCATCCACCCCATCTACTCTCCATCCATCCACCCATCCATCCTTCCATCCATCCATCCATCCATCCACTCTCCATCCATCCACCCATCCATCTATCCATCTACCCACCCCCATCTACTCTCCATCCATCCACCCATCCACCCATCCATCCATCCTTCCGTCCATCCATCCATCCGTCCATCCATCCATCCACCCACCCATCCTTCCATCCATCCATCCATCATTCATGTATCCAACAAACATTTCTAGAGTGCCTACCAGGGGCCTGTCACTGTGCTTGGCACCACTGAATCTTTGTTTCCATGGAGCTAACCCTCAAGGAGGAAAGTCGGGCATTAATCACACAATGAACACAAATTGCAGAGGGCCATAAGGGCTTGAAGGAAAATGGCAGCAGTGGCTAAGAGAACTTGGATCCCGATGCTGGGTTGGGTGTTTGGTTCTCACAACCACCCCACAGGGTAGGAGCCATGAGCAACCTCAGTTTTCCAGGAGGAGAAAGTGAGGTGCAGGTTCAGAAAGGCGCTTGCCCCGAATCTTGTAAGTAGAGGAGCCAGAATTTGAACTCAAGGCGGTCCGAATTTCAACTGCCTAGGGCCTTCCGGGGCTTGGGGGCACCTGCTGCAGGCGCCTGCCCTTATCTGGTGGGATCAGAGAAGACTCCCAGCGTGAGGGGAGACCCCAGGACTAGCAGGGGCCCTGGGTGAAGCAGTGGGGGGAAGAGCGTCCCCCACAGGGCCAGCTGAGAGCCCCCTTTGGCGACTCAGGGAAGCCTCTGCCTCTAACAGAGTCCGGGCGGGCGGGGGTGACGGGGGCGGGGAGGAGGGGGCTGCCGTCCTCCCCCTGCCCCTCCTCTGCCCCCTGTGGCAGACCACCTGTTACTGAGCTCTGCTGAGGGGCTGCCCGTGAGGACAAGATGGAGAGATTAGGCGAGGTTAGCCTTCGGTTTCCAAACATTAAAAAAAAGTTAGACAAAGCGCTTCTTCAGAGGAGACGCCACTGTCTGGAGGCCAGACGCTCCTGGGCTTGGGCTGTTCCCCCAGGCAGTTTGAAGCCATTAATTAGCGGGATCAGGTGCTGGCTTCCTGCTGCCACCCAGCCTCCCCTCGGCCTTCATGCTTGCACTGGAGGCCAGCCTCTGTCGGGCGCTCCTCCTGGTCCGGGCTGTGAGTGGCTTGGCCCGGCTCCTGGGCTCCTGCAGCTCGTAGGACCTGCCCCGGCGTGCTTTCTGGCCCTGCTCATCCCCTGGGGTCCACGGAAAACTGAGGCCTGCGCGGCCTCCCGTCCTGGGGTCCCACGCTGGGCTCCCTCCTTCCTGGCCATGGGCTGGCTCTCTGGGCCTCCTCGCCACTGAAGCAGGGACCTTGGGTGGGGCCGGGCCCCTGGTGCCTCCTGTGCCCCCCGCCCTTGCTCAGTATGCCTGGGGCTTGGCCCAGGGTCCAAGCGCGGAGCAACTTGGTTTGGGGTGACGGGCCATGGAATCAGGCCGCTCAGTCTGGGGCTTCTCTGGGAGGCTCCGTCCCTTGTCACCTGGGCAGATGTGGGAGGAAGGGACCCCCTAGGGGGGGTCAGGATCCCCCCAGGCCCCAGTGGAGGTCAGCTCCCGCCAGGGCCACAGGGCATGCCCTTGACCCCTGCCGCCCCCCCACCCCACTTCTGGGGTCTGCGGTCCCGGGGGTCCAGACCCATCTCCTCCCACCCCGGGCAGCCCTTCACGCAGTCTGTTGTCTCCCCCAGCTCTGTTTCTGATAGTCTGCTTCATAGCACCCCCAAAATGTTCCCCCCCAGGTCCAGAGGGAGGGGATTTCTTTCTCCTCTGGTACCTGGGCTGGATTACCCGCTCCTGGTGCCCGCCCATGTCCATGGGAGCAGAGAGGGACCCACGTCCCAGCCGATTCTGCACTCACTCCTCTGGGCCTTGGGCCCCAGCCCCACCTCTACCTGACCAGGAGCTGTAAACAGGCCTCCGGCCGGCCCCCAACCCTGGGCAGTCCTTCCGTCTGTGAATCTGAAAGTGCTGCCCGCAGAGGCAGTTAAAGGCCCCAGGAGAGCCGGGCGGCAGAGGCTTCTAGGGGACCCCTCCCCATGGCATCCCCGGGCTGAGCCCCCAACTCGGCTCCTGACCTGTCCCTTCAAGGCCACGCTGAGATGGGGGACGACAGCCTGCCCTCTCCGCAGGAGCTGAGGGGCCCCAGAGCAGGCTGTCTGGCAAACAAGGCACGCAGGGGTCTCGGAACATGAGGCCTGGTGCAGGTGCTCTGTGCCGGGGCTGCAGAGGGCATCCCCTCGAGCCCCCTTCGGGCCCGGCACCTATCCACTCGTTCCAGACGCTTGGCTCTGGCTCCCCTTCCCGGCAGCCGCAGCTGACTCTGCCCCAGGCGCGGAGGAGGCCGTGCTGGCAGCGAGGGTGCGCAGCTGTGTGTCAAGCTCTGGCCGTGCCCTGGGGGCCTCGAGCTGAGCTGTGGGCACGGGGCAGGGCCCTTCTTGTACTCTGTTAACAGACGAGGACCTTGGGGGTCTCTCCAGGTCTCAGGACCCGGAAGGGTGGCCGCCGGAGCCAGGGCTCCTCAAGGGGACACGGAGGGAAGCCCCCCAGCCCCAGCGTGGCCGCGGTCCTATGCTTACGCTCCCAGAAGCGTCACACCTAGGCCTCGCCCGCTAGACCATGACCGTCGGGAAAGGACGGTGTCTCTGGTCTGTGGTTTTCAGAGCGAGGGACAGACGCGGGGTAGCTGTGCAGATTTCGAGTGTCCCCACTGAAGAAGACACACGGCTGAGAACAGGGAGACAGGGGAAAGACGTCCAATCCCATTAGCCATTAAGGAGAGGCAAGCGAAAACCACAGAGGGAGCACGTCCTGCCGGGCCCTCCCTCCCTTACAAGAGCTCTGGGAGGACCTGGCCCTTCGCCAGGCCCCGGTTCCGGTGCATATTAGGAAGATCACCAGGAATGTTACGGCTCAGGGCCCCAGAATGTTGGTGCCTAGCCCTCAGGAGCCCTCCGGCCGTCGTCTGGCTCGGCACGCTTACTTTGTGGAGGAGAAAAGTGGGGGTCCAGAGTGGGTGGGGGGGTGAGGCGGCCACAGAGCAGGCCGACCCCTGGGACTGTGGGACCCGAGCCCGCCCTCCCGGACCGCGTCCCCGGGGCCTGCCGCCTCTGGCCCATGGGGTGTTGTGACCCGCCGTGGGGGCCGTGGAGGGGGTGGTTCTGCCGGGAAAGCCTCTCGGGTGAACCAGCCCCATTTTAGGAGGGAAACCCCAGTTAATTTTCACACATGTCTGGAGAATGGGTTCCAAAGATATGAATAATTCATCTCTCCACGAGCTCGGCTCCTCAGATGTTTCGAGGTCAGAAGAGGTGGAATTAATGTTGTGCGTTAATGTGACCAGGACACCAACAGTGGTGCTTTGCTCTGCCCCGTCCTGCAACCTGCCTGAGGACACGGTGGGGTTGGCACCCGGGCCGGGCCAGGCCGGGCCAGACTGGGGGGCGCCGTGGCCACAGAGCCTCTGCTGTCTCCTCGCACACCCACGCGGCATCGGAGCTGTGTGCCACCCGGGGCTGGAAGTGCTTCCTGCTGCCCTCGGAGGCCTCACAGTCTGAGCCCTGAAACCCCGTTGCCGCATCGTGGGGAGCCATTGGGAAATGACTGCTCTACACGGTGGCTCGTTGCCGCATGGTATGGCATCACGGTGTGTGACCGGGACCCGAGTCCCCGCGAAGGACGCCGGGCAGCCGGGGAGGGAAAGCCGACCCTTTCTCTGACGAGGGCAGAGCTGTGCTCCCTGGAGCCTGGGTCCCTGAATGATCACCGGGCGGCCCTCGTGCGAGGGAGACAGGAGCTCGTCCTACGCCGGGCTGTGCAGATTTGGGGTTTGCAAGAGTGGCCAGGCCAGACGGCACCTGGGAGCTGGCAAAGGAAGCTTCGGGCGAGGTGACTGGCCTTGTGTCATAGAAGGATCACATGGCTAGTGAGTGGAAAGGCCTTACCCACCTCGAGCCCTCTGTGACGGAGTGCAGCCAGGTGGGGGGCATCCAGGAGCCATAACTAGTCCTATATTTGGGATCTGGGGGTTTTCTGGGGTCTCGAATGTGGCCCTGGCTTCCCAGGACCCACCGTATCCGGGAACCTTCCCAGCAAAGCTGGGATTGCCCAGGAAGGACCGAGCCCGTGGTTCTGCATGCCACTAACTAGAGGGTTTCTTTAGAAAAATACATTAAGCTTTCTTTCTTCATGTTACAAAAGGAATACATGTTCACGTTAGCATAAAGATGAAGAGACAGAGTTCCTGCAGTCATTTTGGCAATGGGACTTCAGGAAGGACTGCTGGGGGTTTCTGAGAATATCTCCCTGGCTCTTCAAAAGATGCACAAGCAGGGGTGCGTTTAGAGATTAGCGGATAAGGGTGTGACGCCTGGAGCTATGGCAGTCATCTTGCAACCAGGAGGACCAATTCTGAGGATTGAGGCCAAGTGAGGATGGCAAGACAGAGGAGAGGAGGCGTCCCACATCCTGTGATGTCACATAAGCACTGAGTGCCCCAACCCGAACTTCTTGTCGCATGGCATGATCCACTTGAAAGCCATTCCAAGTTGGCTCTTCTGTACTCCAGCCAAAGGCCTCCTAAGTTGTTTACGTCCTTGTGTATGCACATGCAAGGACTTGTGTATTAACACATCCCTTCTTAACGTGAACATGGGGCCAAAGCCTGGCTTCTTGTGCAGAGCAGGCTGGGAAAAGGCAGTTTTAGGAGAGGAAGTGGCAGAGAGAGGGGCCAGAGGGGCTGTGACCAGTACGGAGCCAGTCCTGTGGGGCAGATGCCACAGCGGCGTGCTCCTTGAGTGGTGTCCTCTCCTTGTCACCAAGGGACAGTGCTGGGGGGAGGCTCATGGCCACTTACCCACTGCAGGGCACCCCCCACCGGAGTTCCTCCCATACTTTCTCCATGAGCTGGGCTAGCTCCGAGTTAGCGAGAGGCCCGTGGGGTCAGCGGTGCAGCTGCCGAACTCTTTCCCACAGAACTCTGGGGAGGGGTGAGTAAGTCGAGCTATTTTTAATGTCCTCAGTCCTCTGAGTTGCTATCTTAATTTGTAAGACGTAGTTAATGCTCCTTAGAAACCCGAGCCTGCCCGGGAGCCCCTGGGGAGCTGCCAGGACAGAGTTCGCCACCAGCCCCCTGGCCATCCCCCTCTCGGAGGGAGGCGTACGCGCCCGGCCTGGGCGGGCCATGGGAGGAGGCCCAGCACCGCTCGGGCGTGGCTGCTTTCCGGGAGCTTCCTCCTCCCCTGCCTCCCTCCCGGCCCCGGCCCCAGGGACTCTGGGGAGCAGGTGGGAGCGGCGAGGTACTGCGCTTGCCAGCCACCGTGCTGGACACGTGGCTCCGTGGAACAGATTCCCCAGGACCGCGTGGCACAGTAGCCCCACAAGCTTGGTGCGACACTCACGGGCTTCTGGGGGAGGACGGCTCCTTCCTTGAGACCCATCCTTGTCCAAGGCCATCGTGGAGTTGGGGGTGATTACCCGTCAGACCCTGGCCATTCACTTACCCACGCCTGGGTCAGTGCGCAGAGGCAAGCCTCCCCTGGCTCATTGTACCGGGGAGGGAACGAGGGCTCAGTGAGCTGAGCGTCCCACTCCCAGTGTTGGCCCCGGTCGTGATCTCAGGGTCCGCGCTGGGCTCAGTGCTGTGCCTAGAGCCTGTTTAAGATTCTTTCCCTCCCTCTCAGCTCTTCCCCCACCCCCTCCCCGCTTGCGGGCCCGCTCTCCCTCTAAAACAGTTTGACTTTTAATTTAAATGTAAGTGGCCATGAGCGATGGGCGGTACCGTGTTGGACAGCAGCCCTGCGTGGATGCTCCGAGATGCACTGTGGAGGGCACGGCCCTTCCGTTCGTGACCGTTTTCGGTGGGGCACTTCCTCATGTCAGACTTCCCCTGAGGAAGGCTTGAGTTCAGGGTTCTGAGACAGGAGGTGGTGGGGTGGGGGGCGGGGTGCCGCCATGTTGGCTCCGAGGAGAGCCCAGGTGCTGCGCACAAGTCACGGAATTTCTATAAAGTTAACACTTTTGGGTTCATTAGAAAAAGTGAAGGGTGTCCAGATATGTGTGGATTACACAGAGCTTTGCAAACAGGATCTCAGAATGATTTTTATCTGGGCTTCCCATAGACACATCTCTGCATCTGGGAATGGGGCCTTGGGGGGAACTGGTGGGGCCATGGGACCAAGAGCAGAGAGGCAAGAGCCCTGTAGTTGGAGTCTGAAGACCCACGTTGGACTTTAGGGTTTGCCACTTGCCTGGGGCCTCCAGATACTAGATACCCAGATCTTAGTAATGCAGGAAATAGGCTCAGAGGGGGGTGATAATGGTGATGAAGGCATGGCTGTAGTGGTATGACAGTTACAGGAATGACAGATGATGGTGGGGATGGAGAAGGTGATGGAGGAGATGATGGTGGAGGTGATGATAGTGATGATAGAGGTGATGGGGTGATGGAGGACATGATGGAGGAAGTGATGGTGGAGGTGATGGAGGACGTGATGATGGAGGTGACGGAGGAAGTGATTGTGGTGGTGATGGTGGAGGTGATGGTAGAGGTGATGATGGTGATGATGGAAGTGATGGAGGAGATGATGGTGGAGGGGATGATAGTGATGAAAGAGATGATGGGATGATGGAGGACGTGATGGTGGAGGTGATGGTAGAGGTGATGATGGTGGAGGTGAGGGAGGAGATGATGGTGGAGGGGATGATATTGATGATAGAGGTGATGGGGTGATGGAGGATGTGATGGTGGAGGTGATGGTAGAGGTGATGATGGTGGAGGTGATGGAGGAGATGATGGTGGAGGGGATGATAGTGATGATAGAGGTGACGGGATGATGGAGGACGTGATGGTGGAGGTGATGGTAGAGGTGATGATGGTGATGATGATGGAAGTGATGGAGGAGATGATGGTGGAGGTGATGGTAGTGATGATAGAGGTGATGGGATGATGGAGGACGTGATGGTGGAGGTGATGGAGGAGATGATGGTGGAGGGGATGATAGTGATGATAGAGGTGATGGTATGATGGAGGACATGATGGTGGAGGTGATGGAGGAGGTGATGATGGTGGAGGTGATGGAGGAGATGATGGTGGAGGTGATGGTAGTGATGATAGAGGTGATGGTATGATGGAGGACATGATGGTGGAGGTGATGGAGGAGATGATGGTGGAGGTGATGGTAGTGATGATAGAGGTGATGGGATGATGGAGGACGTGATGGTGGAGGTGATGGAGGAGATGATGATGGAAGTGATGGAGGAGATGATGGTGGAGGTGATGATAGTGATGATAGAGGTGATGGGATGATGGAGGACATGATGGTGGAGGTGATGGAGGAGATGATGGTGGAGGGGATGATAGTGATGATAGAGGTGATGGGGTGATGGAGGACGTGATGGTGGAGGTGATGGAGGAGGTGATGATGGTGGAGGTGATGGAGGAGATGATGGTGGAGGGGATGATAGTGATGATAGAGGTGATGGGGTGATGGAGGATGTGATGGTGGAGGTGATGGTAGAGGTGATGATGGTGGAGGTGATGGAGGAGATGATGGTGGAAGGGATGATAGTGATGATAGATGTGATGGGATGATGGAGGACGTGATGGTGGAGGTGATGGTGGAGGTGATGATGGTGGAGGTGATGGAGGAGATGATGGTGGAGGGGATGACAGCAGTGATGATAGAGGCAATAGGGTGATGGAGGATGTGATGGTGGAGGTGCTGGAGGAGGAAGTGGAAATGACGTTGGCAGCCGTGGTGCTGGTACGTGCACGTGTGTGCTGATGGGATAAGGTCCTTGGTGATGCTCTGGACTTTTCCATTCGCCCCAGTGTCAGTGAGTCCTGAGGGAAACTGCCTGGCTCAGTGGGCCTGATACCCTTTTCTTGGGACATCGCAAGGCTGGAAGGACGGTGCTTCGATCTCAGTGTGTCTCCGTTTGTGACACCCAGCAAACTCCAGTCCTGGGGTCAGAGTAGGCACCTGTGTCCACCGGGGCTGAAGAGCAGCCGTCTGGCCAGCTCTCTGCTGCCGGAGGTGGTGCTGGGGGGACCGCTTCTTCTCGGCGGGCCCCACCTTGACGTTTAGGGGCGCGGCTGCAGGAGGGTCAGGGCCGTGGGAGCATGGGACGCGCCTGCAGCACTCACCTAACTTTCTACAGGGCTCTTTTGAGATGCACAGATCTGCACGCCCAGCTCTGTGACTTCTCACATGCATGCACTCCGGGGTCGAAGTGTGGGGCACTGCCTGGTGCCCAGGAGGCTTCCTTGGGGCCGTGTAGCCAACCCCCCCCCCCCCCCATCGAGGGCGCTGCTAGACCGGTGCCCCGGCTCCAGCGTTCGCCGCGATGGACACACACGCTGTATGTGTGTCTGGTTTGTAGCCTTCACTCAGCGTGACGCTCGGAGAGTTACCGCGTTGTTGGATTTGTCAGCAGGTCCGTCTGTCCTTCTCACGAGGGTCCCGCTGTGCACCCCACACTGTCTACCCTCTCACCTCCCGGTGGCTGTTTGCGAGCGTCCCATTTTGGGGACAGCTACGAACAGCACCCATGTGAACCTCCCGGCGTGGGTCTTTGTGGACAGAGACGTTGGTATCTGTGGCCAGGACGGCCTTGGCAGGGGTACGGTCGCGCCAGGGTCGGCGGCACTCGGTGCGGCCCGCGGGCCCGGCGTCTGTGCGCCCGTGACCGGGGGTGACTCTGCTCCCGACGGCACAGAGCGCTCTGCTGCCAGGACCCGGCCAAGCGTCCGGAGCTCCGCAGCGGCGGCGTGGGGAGCGGGGAGACCGGCGTGGAAACACGTGTTTGCAGCCAAGAGCACACAGCTGTTTCCTCTTGTGGCTTCCCCGGCCTCCGATGAGTTGTTTTATTAGAGGCGAGGCGTGTTGCTACCGACTGACGGCCGGGGCTGCTGCGGGGAGGCACAGGCCCGAGAGTCACCCGTGGCTGCCCATGACCTGCTTGTCCTGCTGCGCGCTTGACGCTGGGGCCACTGGCCTAGGTTGGGGGTGGCTGATCAGCGGGCTTGGGGCTCTAGGAAGAGCTGGGCGGCCGGGCCTGGCCTCCCGGGGCACACATGCAGGCGGGGACCTCGTCTGCCTGTCGCCTCTGCACCGCGGGGCCACGGGGCGGATCTGGGGAGACCCACGTCCTCCCGAGCAGGCAGGGCCCCGTCGCCCCCCTGGATGGGCGGTGGGCTCTGGGGGGCTCGGCTCTGAGCCCTGTCCGTCCCTTTCTCCTGGGGCCCTTGGCAAGGCCCCCAATGACCCCGGGCTCCCGAGCCTTCTTCTGTGATAGGGGCCCGTAACTCCTGCTCTCGGGATGGCCATGAAGCCTGGGGGGCCCGTGCATGACCAGCCTGTCACTCTGCACGCACCCCACTTTCCCGCCCCAAAGCAAATCGACTGTCCTTGCAGTGGCTGGCGGGGGAGAGGAGGCCCCGGACCGCAGGAGAGGCTGGGACCCCGGCCCCAGGCTCCGCTCAGCTCCGAGGCGGGAGCTGTTTAGGAAGACGCTGCTTCCTTGGGCCCCCTTGCCCCCCGCTCCCCTTCGACCCCAAACCAAGTACCAGGAGGCCTTTGGTTCACTTCCCGGGCCAGATTCGGCTGAAGGCTGTGCTTCCATTTAGCAGGGTTTGCTCTGATGTTGGGGCTGAAATTTAGTCCACGAACCTTGAGTGTTGAGCCCAGAAACGGCTTTTTAAGAGTGTGCCCAGAGCGTCTGCCTCAGTGTCTAAATCTCCGCACGTGTGTGGTCACTGGTCAGCAAGTTCGATCAGGACCTCCTCTGGCTGGGATGCGGCCTCTGCCCCAGAGCGCGGTCCTGCCCGGAGGGAGGCCAAGGAGCCGGCCCTGTGGTTTTCCCAGAGAGCCACCTGCCGGGGGGTGGGGGGCTGGGGGGGGACGGCCACACCGACCGAAGCCTCGCTTCCACGCTCCCCTCCGGCTGCCAGCAGCCGGGCCCTGCTCATGCCGCGGCTGCTTTGCACCTGGCTTTATGGGAACCTGCGAAATGAGATTTTCTCAGGATTCTGTGTTTGGGGCTGGGGTGGGTGGGGCTGGGGAGGAGCCTCCTAGGACATATGAAAACCCCCAAATGGATGGACTATTGCATAAACAGCGCACGCGGGCTCCGCCGTTAAATCACGGAGCTAGGATGTGCTGGCGGGCTGTCCGGTCTCTCTGAGCTGCTCTGGCTGAGCCTTGTGACTTTTTATTAACAGCAGGCTGGCGGGGACCCTGGGCCCCAGCATGGAAAGTCTGTGTGGGTTCGCAGCTCGTGCTGGAGGGCGCCCAGCCCCGCGCGGCCTGCATGAACACACCCTTTATGTGTGCTTGGCCCCGCATTGCACCCTGTGTCCTCCTGGCTTGCCCTCGGCGGGGCCGCCCCCCAGGGCTGCATCTGCAGGGCGCTCTCTGCCCTTCCTGCAACCCCCAGCACACAGCGCACCGGCCACTGGCGTGGCGGGAGGGGCAGCAAGCCGGGCGACCTTCGGCCCTCCCCTCCCTCTCTGGGTTTCTTCCTCACGTGGTCAGCATGCTGCTGTTCGGTCAAGGTCACTGGTTGGTGGTCGGTGGGTTCAAGTCCCTCTGACCCACAGAGAACAACGGTGTCCCTGATTCAGAGACATGGCTGGCTCTTCCGGGCTTTCCGTGCAAACTCCGGCTCGAGGCTGCCCCCAAGCCATGCTGGGGACCCTGCTCTGTTGGCCCAGACCGGTGGCCCTGGGAGCTCCCCGCGGGGGGCATGTGCTCTGGGGACTGTAGCAGAGAGCTGGAGGTCTGGCCCCGGTGCGGGGCCTGAACAAGGGGAAGGGAGCCAGGTCAGGGTTTCTCCAGCGTGCAGTCCTCCACAGCCCCCCGGGAGCTCCCAGGGCCTGCCGTGCTTGGGGGACAGGGGTCTTCCATCCCCACCCCTAGGGACTCAGCTGGGTGCCGGCTTCTGTGGACAAAGAGAGCTCGACCCCATGCGGGCCTCAGGGAAAGGCCCTTCCCGGCGGGCCCGGGCTGGGGCTGGGAACTGGGAGTGAGCAGGACGGCCCTCCAGGCTGGGTCGGAACCACGGGCAGGTGCCTCCATCCACTGAGTGCCCGTGGGCCCCAGCACTGTGGGACCTCCTCCCCGGGGGCCTGGCCTCCTGTCCAGCATCAACCCGGGTTATAGTCTTAGCTACAAGCAGCAGGCCCCACTCCAACTAGTTCATGGCCAAGGACACTTGTTAAGGTCACTAAGGGTAGCCCCCAGACTCTGTGCACAGGACTTGAACAAACCCTAAATAATCTTGGGGTGCTGCAGGTCACCAGCCCTCGGGAGGGGGCATCAGGGCCACCCCCGCCGCCGGAACCAGCCTTCCTGCACCAGCTTCCCAGGGAACCCTGCTCGGAGCGTGATGGGCAGGGGCAGTTCCAGGACTGCGTTCTAGCTGCAAAAGGGCCACTGGATGAACTTCACCCTGTCTTGGGGATCCTGCTTGCACGGGTGGGACGTTCTGTGAGTGTAGGGAGGGTGCATGCAGAGAAACATGGTCCTGGACACAGCCCTGCCAGGTGTCCTGGGATCTGTGTGGGTCGGCCTGCCGGGGCGGGGTTGGGGGGGTGTTGCTGGGCATCTGAGTGTTGGACCTGGAATGGCGGATGCTTCAGGCCTGGGCTCGGTCCTGGGGCCCCATCCGGAGTCCAGCCTCCCCGACTGGAGGTGCCCGTGTCCCACCTCCGGCCGGTGTCTCCAGCCCCGCACGGACGCACGGCGGGTGCCCACTGCGTGCTGCACGGGAGATGCGTGGCGGGGGTTAGACCCTAGTCTCCCCAACACTCTGGCCCGGCACCCCTCCTCGCATCCAGGACCTCTCAGCAGGATGCTGGCTGAAAGCATGGCCGCTTCTAAACTGAGCTGGCAGGACAAGGACCGTCCTGTCCCCTGCCAGGGTCAGCGCCGGGCCAGGCAGCGGGCAGAGGCCGGAGGTGGCCCGTGAGGGAAATGGTTGAAATTTGCAGCCAGGGCAGGAAATGGACAAATTGTACAGTGGGAGTTGGAATGCCAGCTGGAATGCCACCCCTCGGGGCCCCTCCCAGCCTCCCCTCGGGATCCGAGCCCGGAGTCAGGAAGTGCCTGCTGTCTTGGCTTCGGGAGCCCTGGCCCCCGCTGAGTGGGTGCCCGCCCTGCACACCTCCGGTTCCCAGCCAGAGGCTTTGTGGGGCGGGGGATGGAAGCAGATGGGAGGGGCCCCAGGGTGCTGGAGGAGCGGGGAGCTGCAGCGAGGACAGTGGGGCGCGTGGGACTCCCCCCGGCCTCCCCTGCCCGTGCACAAGACCCTCGGTGCGCTCGCACACGGAGCCCATCCACACACCCTGGGCTTCTCCCTGGAGGAAAACTATTCAGCATCGAAACCCAGCTTTGGCAGCAGCCCCTGAACGGCTGTCCCGAGACAGTGCCCCCTGTGATGCCGCACCCTCCCCGCAGCACCGGCCGGAGCACACAGTTGGCACCGCGTGTTTGCAGGCTCCGAGATGAAGGGCCTGTGCTTTCAGCTGCCCGAGGGACAGCCTTGGGGTCAGAGCCCATTTTCGTCTTCACCCACTATGGTTGCCGTTCCGACGTCCGCCTCCTCTGTGGACCTGTGACCCGGCACTCGGCCCCGGGAGTCGGCGAGCCTGCGTCCAACCCCGGCCCCCGACCCGCAGGCTGTGCTTCAGCCCTCCGCCTCAGTTTCCTCCTGTGTCAGCGGGGCTGACAGCATGCCCACCGAGGAGGGCGACGAAGAGCTCTCGGCACAGGGCCTGGCGCCCGGGAGGCCCTCGGTAACGCACCCCCAGGGTGCTCTTGGCTGCAGAGAAGAGGGGGCCCTGAGCAGGGCACACGGCTCGCGGTTTCAAGGCTGGAGTCCCTGCCCGGGAGGTCATGACGAAGGGTGCCCGGCCCGCCGCCTTTCTTGGCTGACCAAGGCCTCGCTCCCGCCTCCCCTGCCGGCCCCACCACGGCCCCCCCTCCCCTCTGGGGCGGGGGCTACCCACAAGTGGCTGGGGAGTTTGGGGTATCCTCACAACGGTGAGGTCTGGAAACAAGTGGGGTTTCCAGGGCAGGGGTGCGGGAGGCCGGGGTGGGATGCAGGGGAGTCCCCATCACCCTCACCGTCCCCCGACCACCCGGCGTCCCTTGTGTCTGTGTCAGGACTTGGCTCCCGGGCCGGAGCTGGAGCAGCCCCTCAGTGGGCGTCGGCTTGGGTGCCCCTCACACTCTGGACACTGCCCTTGTGTGGGCAGCCTCTGGCGTCTGTGCGGGCTCCCACGGCAGGGGCTGGTGACCCCGCCCCTCACCCGAGTGCAGGCCGGGGCCTTTGTTCTGCCGGTTACAAGAAGACTTTCCAGGAGAATGTGGGTGGGCGGAGAGAGGCAGTGAGGCTTTGCCGGGAGGGTCTGGGGGCTTCGTGGCGTCCCTGGGAGCCCGGCCAGGGCTGTGTTTGGGGTCCCCTCCCTGGTCTTTGCGCCAAGGGGCAGGTGGCCGCGGGCACACCTCGGGTGCCCCAGCCTCTTCCCCGTCCCTTCTCTCTCTCGTCCGCCTTCCAGGGCACCTGGGGGGGACCTGTCCCGAGGGACAGCTGAGCACCGACTATGGCCGTCACAGGTGAAGGGGCTGCCTTTTGTGTTCTCCAAGTGAACTCTGAGCGTCCCTTTGCGTTCAGAGCGAGGTGGTCAGGGGCGTCTTTGGGAAGAGCCTCCTGCAGGGTGGGCAGAGGAGCCCCACGGGAGGTCCGTGGGAGCCAGGGCTCCAGTGGGGAGAAGGGAGGCCGTGTGGGGGCCGCGCCGGGGCCGGACCGCCTCGGGGTCACCTGGCGGGCGAGGCTGCAGGGCACAGAGAGCCATGAGCTCATGGTGGGGTTGAGGGACCCTCTCCTTTGCCACGTCACTGCTGTCCCTGAGCACCCAGCGGGGAGGCCGCCCTTGGAGTCTGGACCTGGACTCAGCGCTTCCCGAAATTCACTGCCGGAGATCAGACTCGAGTTAAGGAAACATTTATTTTAAATGTAAACTGATCACGGTGGAATTCGTGGATGGGCTCTGCCGGCCACAACCCGTGGACAGGGACGTGGGGCTATAAATAGGGCACAGTGGTTGCTGCCCTTAACCCAGAGGGGCCCTGCTGATGGCCATAGGCAGGGGAGGCCCGCTGGGGGGTCCCGCCGGCCCCTGGGGCCCCGAGGCCTGAGCAGTCCTGCTCTCCCTGCATCCAGGCCCCAGCCCCCAGCCCCCAGACCCCAGCCCCTGCTCTGCACGTGGGGCTGCGTGGCCCCTTCCTCACGGTCAGCCCCCTGTCCCTGTGGCGGGTGAGGGAGCTGAGGCCCCGCCAAGGATCCTGAACCACACAGAGGCCCTTCCCGCCACGACTCCCCTCTTCCGGCGGACCCCGCGTCATCAGAAACAAAAGCCAAGAATGCCAGGGGCCCCGGGGACGGGTGACGGCGTCTGGCCGGGCTCCAGAAGTCACCCACAGGCCTGCCGGGGAGCTGGAGGACGGCCAGGAAGTGTCCCGCCGGCCGCTCTGTGGGTGTAGGGGCAGGGAGCCCACAGGACAGCCCACCCCCTGCACCGGAATCCAGCCCTGTCGTGGGGCCTCCATCCACCGTGCCGGCTGGGCTGGGAGCCTGGGGCCAGGAATGCCACAAGTCCTGGCCTTCTCTGGCGGGAACCCAGCTGAGGGGTGGGGAAACTGAGGCTCCGAGAGGGGACGACGTGCTATCTGTGCCCCGCCACCCAGAGCCCAGCGCGCTCCTGGGAGTGCGGCTCCGTGGTCCGGGCTCCAGCCCCGGGTCTGCGGGAGAGCCAGCCTCTGCCCGCTCCCCGCCCGGGGCCCGGCACACCCATGGCCCCAGTGTGTGCGAGGGCCTCTGGCAGCCAGCTCCTCCGCAGGGCTCGGGGTCCTCCTGACCCGGCTTCCTTCCTGCACGGGCCTCTGGGGCTTGAGTGCAGGACGGGCGGCCAGCGTCCACGCGGTCCAGACGCGCCCGCCGTGGGGACATGTGGCCCCACGTGGACCTCGCCTTCCGTGACCAACGATGAAGGCGGTGCTGGCTGCTGCTGCTGTGTGTCCCACGGACCCTTGGGGGCGGGTCTCTGTTGGCCCAGCTGTGACCTTGGGGCGTGGCTCATACCTCTGCCCTCGGCTTCTCATCAGGGAGAGGGGGGCTCGCAGGCTGCGTCTCGAGGGCCTGCACCCAGTCAGCACGTGTCTCTGCGCACACGACCCACGACTCACAGGTTTGGGAGCCCACCGTGGCTGTTCCTAGGCTTCGCTGTTTCGCACCACACCCAGCACGCCCTCTCCCACGGTGCCACGGCGACCGCCCCAGCCGGGGACGCACACCAGCTGAGAACGGCGGGGTTCACGTCCCACGGCGCCAGAGGCCCCGGGGAGACCCCTTCCCTCCTTCCGGGTTACATCCTTTTGGCTTCGTTCATTCATTCGGTCACTCATTCATTCATTCCTGGTGGAGTGGAAAAATCCCCGTGGTCCCCGTGGCCCAGGCTCCATGGCTCCCGTGGCCCCGCTCCTCTTCTGGAAGTTTCTTCAAGGCCCCTTGAACATCGAAGGCCTGGGAGCCGGGCGACCTCTGTCCTCAGCTGGGCGTGGTTTCCGGGCACCCCTGGGGTGGCAGGCAGCTTTGGGGGCTGTTCTGGGAATGCCACAGTGTCCCTCTCCTCCCGCCAACGGGGACTTCTCCTCAAACGTGGCCGAGAGGGGGGTGATGTCACCCCAAAGTCCAGGGGCTTCGCTGGGGGGGCTGGGTGAGGGCAGAGGCTGCGCCCCTGGGCAGCTGTGGGCAGGCCCGGAGCTCCGCAGCGAGACCACGGGGCCGTGTGGGGTGCGGGGCACGTCCGGGAACGTGGGACATGCTGGGCGCCGTGCTGGCTTGTTTATCTAGGACGGGGCAGCTGGATGTGACAAGTCCAGGGAAGTGACTAACTGGCCTTTGTCATTTCCAGGGCAGCCCGGCCGAGCCCAGAAGGGAGGGCTGGAGCGGCCCCCACCGTGGAGGAGTTCCAGCCCCGCCGGGCCCTGCAGGGCCGCGACGCCACCCCCAGACCCCCACGCCCTCCCCCGGGGGCAGAACAAAGTGCCCGCTCCGAGGGGCCGGGCTGGACTCTCCTTCAGTGCCTGGGGGGCCACTGGGCCTGGGGCGGGGGCACCAAGAGGGCACCGAGTGTCCCCTAGCTCTCTTCCCAAGACGGGAGTGACGGGAGAGAGGGGAGGGGGACAGAGAGATGGAGACAGAGACGGACCGAGACAGAGAGAGACAGAGAGTCAGAGATAGAGACAGAGACAGAGACAGAGAGAGACAGAGACAGAGAAAGGCAAAGAGACAGAGACAGAGAGAGACAGAGGCAGAGAGTCAGAGACGGAGACAGAGAGAGTCAGAGACAGAGAGAGAGAGTCAGAGACAGAGAGACAAAAGCAGAGACAGAGAGAGAGACAGAGGCAGAGAGAGACAGAGACAGAGAGAGACAAAGGCAGAGACAGAGACAGAGAGACAGAGAGAGACAGAGGCAGACAGAGAGGCAGAGACAGAGACAGAGAGACAAGCAGAGACAGAGGCAGAGACAGAGAGAGACAGAGGCAGAGAGACAGAGGTTAAGGGGAAGGGAGGGAGGGGGCTTGGCATTCAGGGAGCTTGACTGAGACAGGTGTGGGACTTGTGACTTTGGGTGAGACGCTGCTGTGTGCCGGGCCTCAGTTTACCCAGCTGTACCAGATGTTAGGGGCCGTCTCGATCTTTGCTTCACCGATGTCCCCTGCGTTGCTGTTTACCTAATAGTTTTCTTTGAATCCCCTCGTGGTGGCTGCTCCATCTCTTCTGAAGCCTCATGAACCGTCAGGCCAAACGGGCTGGCGGTGAGAGACGCTCTCCAGGGGCGGCCTGCGCTGGGGGCCAGGCTGCTGCAGTGACCGGGGCGGGCGTGTTAGGACGATGGTGGGGCTCGGGGGCTGGGGAGTGACCGCTTACACAGGGGCATCGGAGGGCCTCCCCGGCGGCATCGGGGCCTGGACGGGGTGGCAGCAGAGTGGGGAGCAAGGGAGGGCCACCTGTGGCCTCCAGGATGCCGGCGGGGCTGAGGCTGGGGCGGGCATGTGGGTCCTACTCGGAGTAGAAAGGGACCCGTGTGTGAATTTGAAAGCTCACCTGTGTGCAGATGCAAGAACACAGCCCTGGCTGTTAGGGGCCCCCAGGGGACGTGGGTGCCAGGGCCCAGAGGCCTTGCTGTCCCTCACCGCAGGGCCTTGTCTCTCTGGAGCACACAGTAGGCCCGCATCCCTGCCCCGCCGCGGCCCCTCGCTCTCGGGACGCCACTCCAGCTGGAGAGGGGCAGCCATCCCCCCCTTCCTCTGCTCTCCTTGGACAAGCGGCTGCCGCCCCAGGGAGCTCGTGGGCCTTGTTTCCCTGCTTACAGGGTCTGGGCACAGTGGGGGGTCCAGGACCTGGGAACCCCAGGCAGGTGCTGACTTCCAGGGGGCCTCGGGAAGAGGCACTGACATCCATCCCATTTTCGGGGGCCAAGACGCATGACCTGAGCTTGCTGGGGGGATAGAGCCTGTGATTCAGAAGAGGCTGCCTGATATGGAGGCCAGCAGGCCACATTTTGAAAAAGAAAAAGCAAGAACTTGGAAAGTCCTTAGCATCTTCTTAATGCTTGGCCGTGTTTCGCACAAGCTGGCAGGGAGGCTAAAAACCCAACACGACATCTCCGGCTCCTGCCAGCCACGCCGTGGCCGTGCGCCGTGGCCCCGCCCTGCAGAGGGGGGCTGAGGCTGGGAGCCCGGGGGAGGCCCTCCTTGGTCATGACATGGGAAGGGGCTGCCTGGTGCTCGCCGGGGACCCGTGAGCGCAGAGCGGGGGGCACAGTGGCGGTCTGAGACCTGGGCTCCGTGGGAAGCTTCGAGCTGACCTTGGGCTCTTGCTCCAGCCTGGACCTTGTTCCTGGGCTGACGGTACAGGCCTTGTGGGGTTTTCTCTCTGTCCCTCTCGTTCGTGACCGGAAGCACTGACGGCCCATAGAGTCGCAGGTCCCTGGCAGGTCCTTCCTGCTCCCAAGGCGAGGAGAAGAGCGAGGGCCACAGGAAGAGCGGCGCGTGTAGGGAGGGGAGAGGTCCAGACCTACCCCTCCTTTTCCCTCATAATCAGCTCAGGTAGGTAGTGGAGGAGGGATGTCTTGGGGAATGACTCTCCTGACGACCAGAGAGGGCCTGAGATTCACCAGGGAAACTGAGGCAAGGAGTCCCTGACGGAGACACCCTTTCCAGCTGTGAAGGTGAAGGGCCGCGTGCCTCAGGGCCTAGAGCCTACCTAGAGGCCGTCCAGTCTGACACTCGTCCAGCCAGGGGAAGCGCGACAGACGCTCATGCCCTCTGCTTCCGGGGAGGGTGGGGAACCAGGGACCGTGCCTAGAGGCCCAGCTCTCTTTGGGCCTTGGTTTCCCCATCTGCGGAGGGAGCCGTCTGGTCAGACCCCTGTCGAGGGTCTAGACCACCTTTAGGGTCTGAGTTTTCCTGACCTTCACTCCTGCACGTGGCTTTGAGGGCACTCGGGATGCGGGAAGATGGAAGGCTGTCTCTGAGGGCGGGTGGGGGTGCGGCTGCCGGGGCTCTCGAGGCCGGGGGGCAAACGCTGGGGAGGTGGGATTCCCCCAACCGCCTGGGAAGGGGCCCCCTCCCTCCTCCTGGAGGCCGTCTGTGGACACGACTGGCTATGTGCTGGGCCCCAGGGCAGAGGGACCGCTGGTCTCCCTCCAGGGGCCTCCTGCGTCCTTGGGGCCAGCCCGGAGGCACCGCTCAGAGGGCCTCCAGCCGGCTGTGGTCCCCAAAGAGCTCTGGTCCTTGGTGGGTGTGTGGGAGATGGGCTCTGCCGGCTGGAAACTGTCGCGAGAGCCAGAGGAGGGCCTGCCTCCCGACGCCCGTCATGTCAGGGCTTCCGTCCAGCCGGGGCCGCACAGGGGAGCCCCGTCCTCGGCCCGGTCTGGCTGTGTGACCCTCTGGGCTTCCAGCCAGAGCAGGCCAGCGTGCGTTTGGCAGGGCACCTGCGGTCTGACCCACGGCGCCTCGGCCGGCGCTGGCCCTGGGCGCCCCCGTCTTCGCTCCTCGTGTGTGGCAGAAGCGGCTGCAGCCAGGCGGGTCTCAGGCCCTGACTGTGACGGATGGGCCCGGGGCTCCAGGCTACTGCCAGGGGGTGGGGGGCCGCGTCCCTCCGGCTGCGCGGAGACGGAGCTCTGGGCAGCGGCCGGGCAGGTGGGTTCTCTGCAGAATCTAGCCATGGTATTTCTGCAAGCGACCCCATGCCTCTGACCTCGCCGGGGGTCCTGCTGGAAGACGGGGTCTGCTGGAGCGTGCTGAGGCCAGGCCGCTTCCCTGTCTGCAGCCTGGGGGGGCGCGGCTCTCCAGAAAATGGGCCGCTTTCGTGCCCTCTCTGTGCCCACCTGCCATTTAAACAGAACCATCCCAAATAAGGAGGGGGCTAGCTTTATCCTTCGGGTAACTGTGACCTGCCTCATAGGTCACCTGCTCTCATTCCTTCCTTCCTTCCCTACAGAACCGGGGGGGCGGGGGGGGGGAGGCAGGGCCAAGTCCTTGCCCTGCACAGGGTGGTCTCTCCAGGCCGGAACATCCACAAGTGACGGAAGGGGAGCCACGCCTGTCACCCTAAAATCACCTGTCTGCACAAGAAGGTGTAAAAAGAACCCGTGAAATTTAATTTCAATCCCGTACTTTGTCCTAATAATCCAGACTGTCCTCTGGATACCCAGTGGCATTTCCCCTTCTCAGCACCAAGTCTCGGATGCCGTGCCCAGATCCGACCCTCACCCTCACCTGCTCTGGGGATCCCTGCCTGGCAGGGGGATGACGGCCTGCGGAGCTGAGCTGGGGCAGGGGCCCTGCTCCCTGATGCCCTCGGGGATGCTTGTGGGGGCTCCCTAGGCCTCTCCTCCTGCCGTGTCCGCAGGGCATGTGTTGGGTGGGCAGGCAGTGGGCCTGGGGCTGACGTGTGTGCTTCCTTTATCTGCTCCCAGGCTCGTTTCCGGAACACGGGGCGTCCTCGCCGGGGATCTGGGCAGAGAGTGTACCCATCCCCCGCTGAGGTTTGTGAACGGGGCGGGTTAGGGCGCCTGGCACAGGGAGGCCACGCGGGTGAGGCCCCTACGTCCTGCTCTCTCCCTACAACCAACCCGCCGGCTGCAGGGGCTGCGGTCACCGCCTGGCGGCCGAGTGCAGGCCCCTCCCAGCCATGCTCGGGGCAGGACCTGCAGCCCCACCGGGAGGCCCGCCCCGCCCGCCCGCCCAGATCTGGGCCCGGGGCTGAGATCTGCGTGTGGGGCACAGGGAGCCGGGCCGAGTGTGCCCACGATAATCGCCTCCGACGGGCTGCCCCCCCGCCCCCGCCCGCAGCCCCTTTCATCTGATCCGCAAAGCGTTTTGCAAACACTGACTCATTAGCCTCCCACGGCTTCGGGAGGTAGCTCAGTCCATCTAGGAGGAGGAGAAACTGAGCCATGTCACGGTTGGAGATTCACGGCTGGGCCACCCAGCAAGCCACCCCTTCCAGATTTCCCCGTGCGATCCCGGGCTCGGGAATGCGCTCCCCGTGTGTGTGGAAGGCCAGAGTGGAGGGGCTGGGGCTGGGGGGCGGTGAGGGGCCCCTCTGAGCTGCGGGGTGCCCTGCCTGCTGTTCCGTGCGGTGCGGCGTCTGTGCCCGATGCTGGCCCGTGGTTGTTCATGCACGGGCCGCTGAGCCCTCCCACAGGACTCCCACGGGACCCTCGGGTAGGTTCAGTCCCTACTCTCACCGGCGAGGAACCCGGGCATCAGGGGAGCTCGACTCTGTCTGAGGGCAGCACAGGGGCCACGAGCTGCTGACCCTGACAGCGTGCTTTCTCCTGACGCATGCCGACACCACGGGCGGGGGGGGCACCTTGTTTAGGAATTACAGGGTATGAGAGTATCTGTCAGGGCCCCCGGGGAGAGGGCAGAAGTTACACGAGGAGAGGCGGTGCTCGGCGAGGAAGGGGCCCTAACGGCTGAATAATAGGGTCCCTTCCTCTCGTTTTCCATCTCGGCCGAAGTGTAACCAAACTTTGGTCGGGATTTAGAAAGTGTTCCCAGAGAAGCGACCTGGGCCGACGAGCGATGTGCCTGTTGGCTCGTGCTTCTGGACCCTGAGAGACAGATAAGTGAGGAGCGAGAGGGGCCTCTCCTGGGGACATGCCCGTTCTCGCTGGCCCGCCTGGGTCTGCTTTGATAGCCCGGACATTATCCCGACTTCCATTGTCCTCCCCTGTCCGTCAAGCCCCCTCGGTGAGACGACCTCGCCTGCTACGTGGGTTGCTAATCAGCTATGACTTTAAGGTGAAAACTTGTCTTCTGTTTGACAGGGAGGGCGGCGAAAATTACTCTGTGGATAGAAACCTGTAGGTTACGTAAATAACATGTCAGCGGAGATCAGGAGCAGAGCCTGAAATCCATCCATCAGGCCCGAGAGCCTTTGTGAGCCTCCCGGCCCGGCTCCCGCCCATACGCTCTGGGAAGGTCGGCGGCGTCTCAGACTCGGACACTCTCTGTCCCCTGCGGCTGGGCCGTCCCGGGGCGTCCGGGGCCCCCCCAGCCCAGGGCAGAATCTGCTGCTCCATCGGCCTGGGCGGGCAGCAGCTGTCGTCTGGAAAGTATGTGGCCCAACAACCGGAGACTCAGCAGGGAGGCAGAGCTCCAGGTCCGGTGGGACTGGACTCCCAGAGAGGGGCCTCAGGGCCTCTGGCCGTCGTGAGGGCCGAGCTCCTCCAAGCGGTTCCTCCAGCCAGGCCGGGGGCCCCCCTCCTCCACCCCAGGCCCGTCAGGTGCCACAAATCCCCAAGGAGGCCTGCAGGCCAGGCCCAGCTGGGAACCGGGATGCCAACTTTCCCATAACCCCCGAGATGCCCCGACACCCCAGCTCACAGAAGGGCCGGTCCCCCTTGGCTCCTCACTGCCCCACCCAGAATGCTGGGGCCCGAGACCCACCCAGAAGGCCCCGGACCTGCCACCTCCAGACAAGCCTGATGGCCTGTGGCTGCCCCGGGCGGTGGTGTCGGTGCACCTGCTGCGTGGGTGGGTGATTTACGGGCCGGGATGGGTGACCCGGGGGAGGAAGGAGAGCCTCATGTCTCCCCGAGGCAAGAGCGCCAGGTTCCTCCCAGCAAGCTGGGTCCAGGCCGGGCCCACATCCTGCCTCCCCTGCAGGGCCCCTCCCTCCCCTTCCTTCCTCACCCCCGCCGCTGGGCTGGGTATGAAGGAGCAGGCCCGGGGGCAGGCGCCGGGGGCCAGGGGTCTGGGGGTGCCCGTGTGATCTTCCGCAGTGGGTTTCACAGAGTCAGCCAGAGGACCGGAGGCTGCCGAGCCGCTGCTCCCACGCAGGCAGGAGCACCAGCCTGGGCCCGAGCCGGGCTGCGAGGAGCCACGGGCCCCTGCCGAGCGCAGAGCAAGGACGGGGACCCGGCTGGGGTCGCACACTCTCCCCGCACCCTCAGCAGCCTTACGAGTAGGCGTTACTGAGCCCCGGGGGCTCGGAGGGCTGCAGCGACTCGCCCGAGATTGCGCAGCCGAAACCTTGGGTCCCTAGTGGCTGTATGTGGCTCTTCAGGGCCCTGGGGGCCTAGGCTGGTGGCCTCTTGCATTCTGAGGCTGAGCCAGCTGACCCTGCACACACAGCCTGTGGGCAGCTGCTCTGGCCCTGGGCCCCACTGCCCCCCAGGCCCTCAGGCTGCCACCCTCCACACCTTGCAGCCCCCAGCCCCGAGCCTCCTGGCCATGCAGCCCTGTGGTGCACCTGCGGTCTGCTCGCCACCCACATGACCGCCCTGGGTCTCAGCTCCCTGTCCCCCAGACCTCCAACCTGCCTGGCCTCGGGCCTGGGCCCCTGGCTCTCGAGCCCTCAGACCCCAGTCCCCGGCCCCCAGGTCCCTGCGTCCTGACTCTGTCTCCAGCCGCCCAGCTGCTGGCTGCAGCTCCCCTCCTCCCCCTGCGGCCCGTGTCCTCTCAATTCCGCGGCTCTCCCCTGTCCTCCGGCCAGGCCTTTCTTCCTGAGGACCACGGGACCCGCGAGGCTGCGGTCTGAGGGCACGGGGCTCCTGCCACCCTTGGAGGCCACACGGGACTCCAGTGCGGGCCGGAGACTGGGTCTGGATGCCGCGGGGAGTTGGCCGAGGCTGCCCCTCCTTTTGTTGGCGACCCCCGTGGCCCCGGCCGTGCAGGCCTGGCGTCTGGGCAGAACGCCGACCCGCTCGAGGTGGAGGAAGGTCCCCATGGCTGCGGGCCCTTCTTCTTGGGTGGGTAGTGTTTGCTGATCACGGCCTTCTGCTGGCAGTGAGTGGCCCCAGGGCAGAGGTTGGGGAGCCCGGAGGCAGCGGGGACCATTTGAGAGACGATTCGGGCCTCTCCTAGATTGGAGCTTGCAAGAAGTCCAACACTCCGAGTGCTTTCCTCCTCCGGAGCAGAGTGACCCTCGGGGCCTGGTTTCCCCGTGTCTTCAGCCCGAAGAACAGACAGGAGGTCATTCGGCCAGGATGCTCGGCCGTCCACAGTCCTGGCCTCGAACCTGAGCACCTGGGATCACAGCCCATTGGCAGTCTCCTCGCTCTGCTCCTGCTCTAGGGAGCTTGTCTAACCACTTTCGTTTTGGCCTGCCTCAGTTTACCTTTGACGACCAGCTTCTCCATTTGGAAAGGCAGCCTCCAGGCGGGTGTGGCCTGACACGGTCTGTCTGCAGACAGTGCCCGAGGCATGGAGGGTTCCTTGGGGTGCTGGTAACTGACGCCTGGCTCTTTGGGGGAAAAACCCCGGTGGAGAGGCTGCCGGTTTCTGTGGGGCAAACGCTCCCTCCCACGGGGCTGGTCTCCAGCTGCCCGTGGGAGGTCACTGAGCCCCGCACTGGGAGCCGATGGCCGGAGGCACGCCGCCGTGTCAGATCTCCCCTACCGACGGACGTGAGGCTTGTGGGGAGCCTCCGGCCCAGCCTAGCGAAACAACATGGGCTTAGAGCATTCGTTACATTTGTTTTTAACGTGACCTATTTATTTGTCGGTTTCTGTAATGTAGTGTTTACTAGTGACCGCATTTGTTGCGTTCCTGTAACATAGTATTTACTAATGACCGCATTTGTCGCCGGCTCACACAATTCCGGGCCCTTTAGCTCGCGGCCCGGCCCTGGTGCCGCCTCCCTGGGTCCTGAGTGTGTGCACGAGGCCGGGGTGGCCCCACGCTGGGACCAAGGCTGGGGTGCTGTGGGCGCGGGCCGGAGTAGTCAGCAGGCCCAGACCGTGCAGGGCTCCGTGCTCCATTTCCCAGGTCTGGCAGCCTCCTTCGGACTCAGAGAAGGCAGGCACCTTGGCTGAGGCCACACAGCATAGGCGCGAGGGAGCAAAACTGGACCCCCTTGTGCCTGCGGACAGAGGCCCGGTCCTTCCTCTCCTGGCCGGGCCGCGGCCTCCTTTCTGCAGAATGCCCGTCTCAAGCCTGGCCTTCCAACAGTTAACGGTCTGCTCGCAGTCTCTGCCCCATGATTTATTAACACTGGGTTGAAATACTTCAAAGGCCCTACGGCTGCTGTGTCGGGATTGCCCCGTATCGAAGACGAACACTCAAAGACCTGTTTGCCTTGCATGAAAAATGCATAATGATGTGAGCCGAGGGCCGCACGCCACCCAGCCCGGTTCCACGCGCTGCCGGCAGGGGTTAGCGCCCTAGCCTGGGGCCCACACCGCCGGCGGGCAGGTGACCCTGGCTTGTGGGACATGTCTGAGCGGCGTCTGCGCCCCTCGTGGGGGCACAGGGAGTCTGGGGTCTGTGACCCTGCACAGCCGGGCCAGCAGGCGGAAAGGGACTCGGTTCCCCTTAAGACCCTTTTAGGAAGGCGTCGCACAGAACGGGGGAAGGAAACTGAGTTCTGAGAACCAGGCGAGGTCTGAGGGACGTTCCTGGCAGTGTGTCCGGCGGAAGTTTCTGCGCCGATTGAGGGCCCTGGGTCTGAGCCGCTGGCCGCTGGGCCCCTGAGACGTGACCGCCTCAAATAAGCCGCTGCTACATTTTACTGGATTTTAATTAACTTCGGTTTCGAGGCGGCTGCACGTGCCTCGTGGCTGCCACGCGGGGCGGTGCGAGCCCAGGGCAGGGACGACCATCTGAGGGCGCTGGGGCTGCACTGTGCGTCGGTCATGACCCGCCTCCGGGGGCTTTCAGATCTGGGAATTGCCCTGGGGGCCAATCTTACCCCAGACAGACGCTGAACTCCAGCGAGGGACGTCCTGTGACGTCCGCGGCCTCCTGACTTGCATCCAGCACGACATGAGAGACGTACGGACTCAGAGTGGACGGGCAGGTGGGCAGACACGGGGCAGAGAAAATACTCCTGTGTTGATTGTAGAGTCTGGCTAGCGGGTAAGAGGTTCATGATAAATGCGGGACCGGCCCGAATGTCCTGAGAGCCCACGGTCTCCTGGACTCCTGCTCCGGGGTCAGCGCCCCGCCTGCCTCTGGATGTGACGGAAGCAGGACGGGAGGCCTGCTGGGGGGAGGGGAGGGGGACGCTACCCCAGGGAACTGTGGGCCCTAGGGGGGGCAGCCGGAGGCTCTCGCGGTACTGAGGTGGGGGCACGTTCCCAACGCTGCCCCCTGCCCAGGCCCGGGATGGGGGCCACCCTTCCCTGCCCCCCCAGGAGGCCGTGCTCCTTCCTGGGCCTGGCCCATGCCCCCGGGGCTGAGTCTGTGTGGCTTCTGATCCCCGAGCCCTGCTGGCCGAGAGATGGCCACTGCGGGGTTCCCCACAGGGCTCCGGGGAGCTGCAAAAGGACAGCCCTCATCCTCCCCGCCACTGACCGGCCCCAGGGCCGTGTTGCGGCCTGTCCCCCGGTCCCCGTGTCAGTCCCAGGCCAGGACCCTGTCTCCGTGGGAGGATGGCCTGCTGCCCCGTGGCCCACTCTGAGCCTCGCAGATGGACCCCCGAGTGTGGGCAGGGCAGGGTGGGGAGCCCCTGGAGTGGACATGTAGGCACAGCGGCCTGGCCCCCCACCCGCCACGCCCTGGGAGCAGGACTTGCCGCCGACCCCGGGTAGTGAGGACCAAACAGGAGAGGAAACCAAGGCCCGCACACAATGCTGGCCTTGCTCACGCTCTCTGCAGCGGGAGCGACTCTCACGGAAAGTCCCCGGGGGGCTTTTCCCTCAAAGCCAGGGTGAGCTCATCCCTGTAAAACCCCGGCTGATGAAGGAGGGGGAAGTCCTGTCCCTTCCAGCCACTTTCCAGGGTGACCTGGGTCAGGGACATGGTTGGTGCCCATGGAAGTCTGTGTGCACGTGAGCAAAGGTGTTCTCACGTGTGCGTGCACACAGCCACACACTCACACATGTGCACACATGCATGTGAATTCACACTCACACACAGCCACACACTCACACATACACATACTCACACGTGCGCACACACAGCCATGCAATCCATACACGTGTGCACACACACATCCATACACGTGTGCACACACATGCATGCATGCACACAGCCACACACTCACACATGTGCACACATGCATGTGAATTCATGCTCACACACAGCCATACACATGCATGCACACATATAGCCACACACGTGTGACACAGCCACACACTCACACATACACATGCATGGACTCACACATCTGTGTGCACATTTAGCCATGCACATCCATAGACGTGTGCATGCACACTCACGCACGCAGGCACACACAGCCACACACATGTGCACACACATGCACACACAACCGCAACAAGCCACACATGTCCATACACGTGTGCACACACATGCACACACACATGCACAATCACACATATAACTACACACGCGTGCACACAGTACACACACAACCACACACTCACACATACACATGCACAGACTCACGCATGCACACACAGACACATGCACGCACACATACACACCCTTATACTTTCACACACTCACACATGCCAGTTTTGTTAAATGCGTTTCTGATGCCATGTTGTCCTGCAGCCTGCTCGTGGCACTCTCACTACCGCCGGCGATCACTCCGGTGAACACAGAGCCCTCACGCTGCCTGCTGTCTGCCGCTGGCGCACACGTGTGCCTCCAGCGGTCCCTCTGCCTGCTGCTTCCTGGGCTCCCGGGCTCCGCTCACGCTCACGGAGCTTCTGCCTGGCCCCCTCCGAGGGACTGCACCGCACACCTCCCCGCGGGGACGGAGTCCGCTGGGCGTCAGGGAGGTCTCCGTGCTCTGCCGTCCGGTGAGTTTTGATTTGGGCACCCTCGGTTGTGAAGGAGGTGGGCCGTGTCTTACCGCGTATTGGTGGGCCCCGTTTCCTATCCTGGGAATGGCCTCTCCTTGCCCTTTGAGGGAAGCATGGCTTACACTTTGAAAAAAATGTTCCCCTCAGCCCCCCGGCCATGCCCACCCCACGGCTGAGTGAGTCCTTGTTGGCAGAGGGCTGGGCCTGTGTTGAAAGGGGCTTTGGATGAAGCCACGGCCGGGGAGAAAGCAGGGAGCCACCTGCCCCGGGGACACTGAGTCATGGGCAGTGGCGGGAGGAGGTGAAGGGCTGGTCCCAGCCCAGAGGAGCCCAGCTTGCTTGCAGCCCCAGGTGTGCTGCTCAGCTGGGCCTCAGTTTCCCTATCCTCCTAGGCAGGTTCTGTCTGTCATGCAGGGATCCAGGCGGGCCCTCCTGTGTGGCCTCGGGATGTCATGGCCTTTGTGAGGTTCCCCCAGGGCCTGTGAAGCCCCTCACTTGCCCCCCAGTCAGTTACCCACCCCTGAGACAGCAGCAGGGGGCCATTCCTGCCGTGGAGGGACTCGCGCTCGCCCCCCCTTCCCCAGCTCGGGTCGCTGGGAGGAAGGACTTTGCTTTCCACCATGACAAGTGGTAGCATTCGGTGTGTGGTTTCCAGACGCAAGTGGATGGGTTCTGCTCGCCCGGGCGTTGAGTGCTTGGAGCAAAACTGCATTCTAGAGAAGCGTGCTCTCATGATGACCCGCCTGCCCTCACCCCTCCCTCCGCCTCCTCCTGGCTCCAGCCCAGAGCCCACCCGGAGGGGTGGAGAGGCCACCCAGGCCTCTGTGCCTCTGGCCCGTGTGCCTGGCCCTGGGGCTTGGATGGGACATCTGCCTCCCACTGCCTTGGCCTGGTGCTCGTGGGTCTGTCCTCCTGGAACTTGGAGCCCTCAGGCTGTGCTGGAGGGAGGCAGGGGGCCTGGGGCTGCTCCGTGGGGCCCCGCAGGGCCTCCGCAGGCAGACCTGCATGCCCCTTCTCCCGGGACCGCACGGGGGACCGCCGGGGCCCCGTCTCCCGGGACCGCACGGGGGACCGCCGGGGCCCCGTCTCCCGGGACCGCACGGGGGACCACCTACCCCGAGGCGGGCAGGGTGGATCTCCAGGAGCCCGTGGGGTTTGGCTGGGCAGAGAGCTTACATCAGTCTTGTTGGCAGCTGGCAATTGTATTCTGAAATCATTGGAGGCTGGTCCCCCCTCCGCCCCCACACACCTCCATGGTTGTGGACGCTCAGAGCCTCAGTCTCCCCATGGAGGTTCCCTCTCCAGGTGTCCTGCACACCGGCTCTTTACAGGAGGGCGTATTTGGGGCTTCAGGAGCCATGTGCCCAGGCAGCCAGTCCGGGGTGGGGGGCTCCCAGGCAGAGAAGAGAGAGTACCCCCGGGGCCCCAGGATTAGCTGGCTGGCATCCTGAGCCCTGCAGCCCTCCGTCAGACCCCCTGGACTGAAGCCCAGCCTGCCCTGTGACAGGGCAGGTGACTCTGAGACCAGGAATGGTTGCCGCCAGCAGCACCTCGAGGCCTGGCTCTGTGCCCGCATCTCACTGGGCGACCTTGTGGAGTAACTGTGACAGCTTTTCCAGAGGTGAGCCACGAGCTACTACAAGCCACCAGGAGCCTCCACGAGCCACCAGGAGCCTCCACGAGCCACCAGGAGCCTCCACGAGCCACCAGGAGCCTCCATGAGCCACCATGAGCCACCAGGAGCCTCCATGAGCCACCAGGAGCCTCCATGAGCCACCATGAGCCACCAGGAGCCACCACGAGCCACCACGAGCCACCACGAACTGCCAGGAGTCATCATGAGCCACCACGAGCCACCACAAGCTGCCACAAGCCACCAGAAGCTACCAGGAGCTGCCATGAGCCACTATGAGCTGCCAGGAGCCACTACGAGCCACCATGAGCTGCCACAAGCCACCAGGAGCCACCACGAACCTCCAGGAGCCACCACGAGCCACCACGAGCTGCCATGAGCCACCAGGAGTCATCATGAGCCTCCACAAGCCACGATGAACCTCCACGAGCCTCCAGGATCCCTTCGAGCCTCCATTAATGAGAGTCAAGTGACATTAAACACTGGGTCCCCGGCGTGGCCAGTGGCCCTGTCCTGGGCAGTGCAGACACAGAGCATGTCCCTCACGGCGAGAGAGTCTACAGGACAGGCAGGCAGAGGGTGCGTGGAGGCTCAGAGAGGTGACAGCCTGGAGTCTGGGGCTGGGGCTGGGCCTGGGCACGTCCCCATGGGCTCCCCCCGTGGGCTCCGGCCTCCTGACCGCACGCAGCTCTACTCCTCCAGCCTCGCTCGGCTCGGGTGGGGGCATCTTCTGGCCCGCCTCCTCCGTGTGCTCAGCACAGACGCCCGCAAAGAGGGGCCGGTCTGGGGGCAGAGGTGGCCCCAGGGTCCTGCAGGTACTGCCCTCCTTTCCCCGAGGAGAAGCAGGAAAGCTGGTCCACAGACGACAGTGACCCTTCCTGGCTCAGGGGGTGGAGCTCGGCCCCGCTCACAGGGGCTCAGGGGGGCGGGGGCGTCTCTCTGCAGTGTGACCCCACATGGTGGGCACGGGGCTGAGACTGGGGGCTCCTGGTGAGCCAGAGAGCGCCGGGCCAAATGGATTCTCTCCTTCAGGGCTTTGGAGAAGAAAATATGGAAGGAATGTGCCGTCAGCAGAAGGAACAGAAGGGGAACCATCGTGAAGTATGAAGCTCCCGGCAGAGGTCGAGACCGGCTGAGACCCAGGTGGACCCAGGTGACGGGGAGCCACGGGGAGAAGACGCGGTTCTCACAGCGTGGACCGGGGACCCCGGGGTTCCCTGAGGCTCTCACTGGCGTCCAGGAGGTAAGGTGACAATGACAGTGGGGCCCGGCCCGTCACGGTTCGAGGCCCTCCAGGGATCACGTGCCGGGCCATAGCGGGATGGTGGGTCCGCACAGACTTGCGCTCGGCCCTTCCCGCTCGCGGGTCGTGGGGTTTGCCATCAGTCTTCGTTTCTGTCACGGAGCGTGATGGAACACAGCCCTCTCCGCGGCAGCCGAGACTTAGAGGTCTAAGTCATCGAGGGTCGCAGGGTTCCAAGGCCAGACTGAGCGTGGCTGTGGACGCCCACAAAGACGGAGGGCATCCCCACCAGCCACCTGGACTCTCGGGGGCCGGGGGGAGGGGAGGGGAAGGTTGCATCTTTTCCTGAGGGTCCCCCCCCGCCCCATCCTGCAGGCTGGTCCCCGGGGGACGGAGCGAGGAGAAGGGGTGTGCTTGTGGGCAGTCGGGCTGGGGGAGTCTCCCCACTGGGCCGGGAGGAGAGGAGAGGTTCTGGCACAGAAGACCCGGTGGGCTAGCAGCCCCGACCGGCAGGACCCTGGCCCGACCCTGTGTGTGCACCTGTGCCCTTTCTCGGGGGCTCTGTGCTCCGGGCTCCTCCGGGAGCTGCCGCGACAGGGGACAGCCTTTCCAAGAAGCCGAGAGCCAGGGAAATGCTAGTGTTGGACGTGTGGGGGCTCAGCCTGCTCAGAAAGAGCTGCTGAGATAGCAGTCCCTAACCTCTGGCCACCGGCGGGACGCAGGGCCCCCCTCAGCGAGGACGACAGGAACCTCGGGCCTGGACGGCCCGTTGGTGCAGACCAGGCTGGGTCCTCAGGGCGCGCGGGCGCTTGGGCACTGACCCAGGCTGGCACAGCCGGCCTCATCACAGAGGACGCCCCGGCCCTCAGGAGGGAGGCCCTGCAGCTCTGGCCTCTGGCCTTCGACGGTGAGCAGTCAGACGGAAGCGGGCAGCTCGGAAGCAGCCAGGAGCTGCCCGGCGTGAGCGGCAGGAAAGAGCGGGCGCATCCTGGAGTTTGCTCCCGGGGCTCAGACACCCCAGGCCTGTGTAGGGGCCGGTGATGCTGGCGGCTCTCCTGGGGGCACTTGCAGAAAGGGAAGGGAGAGCCCTGGGCCCGAGGCTGCCGGAGCATCCGCCACGGCAGGCAGCTCCCCGCCCTTCCCGGGCCACGTGCCTGGCAGAAGGCTCTCCCTCCCGCTGCTGGCTGCCCCTCCAGGCCTGGACCCGAGCGACGGAGGGGGGCGGGATTCCAGGCACACAGAGCCAAGGGTTCCCTGGACGAACTGGAGCTGCCTCTGGCCAGCTGGGATGGGAGTCCAGCAAAACATCCTGCCCTCCCCGCCACCTTGGCCGGACTGCCCCCCCGGCCTCCTCGGAGCGGGCTTGCGACGGGAGGTGCCAGCAAGTCCTCCCCTGCCAGGAGCAAGAGTGGCCGAGCGGGCAGAGAGGACGCTCGGGCATGGGGTCGAGGAGCCAGACTGGACCGACAGCCGAGCTTGTAGCAAGGTCATACCAAGGTCCCACCAAGGTTAGGGTGAGGAGCCCCTATTTGCTCATCTCTGAGATGGGCATAAAATTCCAACTCAGGGAAATTATCATGAGTGGCTCTAAACCCATGACACGTTCCCATAAGTAACATGTTCTAGAAAAATAACTATACTCTCAAAAAAATAGGACGAAGAATAGCATTGTTTTACATCTTTGCAAATGTCCTTAATGTTTGGGCTTAAAATAAAGTAAGTGGGAGGAAGGAACTCGCCGAGCCCCGGGAGAGGCGCGCTCCCCTCGAGGGGCAGGGATGCGCGTCCCGACTGTGGGCCTCGGGGCCTGCGCACCCCCGGCACCCAGCTCGGGAGCTCGTCCAGCGGCTGGTGGGCTGAGACTGAACCAACATTTGCATCGTCTGCATGGCGCCCAACTCTCCGCTGGAAACACACGCCAGGCGGCGGCTGGAATTTCATGGGGGGTCTGGCTTAGCAGAGAGAGTGGACGCGGCACCGCCGGGGGGCCAGGTGGGGGGCTGCCTGCCCGGGCAGAAAAGCGGGGCACGCCGTGTCCCGGGGCCGTGTCCCCTCGAGCAGGTGGGCTGCCGCTGGCTCCCCGGGGCTCTGCAGAGCTGGCTGTCGGGGATCCGGGAATCCCTGCGGGTCACTCGGTGTCCACCGAAGGGGGCTTTTCACCTGAGGGCAAGCTGGCTAGCACACCACAGCCTCCCGCCGCGCCAGGAGCTGAGGCTCAGGGGTCGACAGGGCTGAGCGGGGACTGCACCCCTTGTCCGTGTGGCCCCGGCATGGAGTGGGCCCAGTGGGGAGCTGGCGTGGGGTGCGGAAGGCGGAGTGGGGGGAGCCTGGCGGCCGTGGCTCTCGGTGCTCGGATGGCTTGTTGGGGCCCAGCGTCAGGCACCGGGCTCGCCTCCCGGGGGGCAGCTCTGCGGGGACGAGGCCCTCCCGGCGCTTCCTGGGCAGCTCCCGTCCGGGGGCCTGTTCCGGCTGCCACGTGAGCTGCAGGGGTCCCCCCGCACCTGCGCCTCAAGACAGCTGGCCTCCTTGCTGGCACAGCTCACGCAGCCCACAGCCGGAAGTCAGGACCGCGTGTCCCAGGGCCGCGCTCCCGCTGAGGCCCTGGCGGGTGGGGGGGGGGGGTGTGCCCACCTTGGCTTGTGGCTGCTGCATTCTGGACCCGACGTGGCCTTCCCCCCCACGTCCCTGTCCTTGTCCAAATTTCCCCTTTTTATAAGGACACCGGCCCCCCTGGGTGAGGTCCCAGTGACCTCACTGAAGGCGATGACCTCTGTCGAGACACTGTCCCCCGATGAGGTCCGGCTCTGCAGATGCCTGCAGCTGGCGGTGCTCTCCTGGGAGCCCTGAGCCCCTTACCCGCTCTTCCCTCCCCTCCTGCTGCCGCGGCTCACATTCCTCCTCCTGTCCCGGAGGCCCCGTCTGCGCAGGCACAGGGCTCAGCGCCTGGCATACCGTCGGTGCTAAACCAGGGCCGGCCGGCGTCCGCTGCAGGAAGCAGAGAGCTTTGCGGGACACCCTTATACGTCCAAGGAAAGGAAGAGAGTGTGGGGCTCCGAGCACCCCAAGGCCGGCCTCAGGTGAGGCAGAGCAGCTGCTGGCCCGGGAGCCACTCCTCCTCTGGGCCAGGAAGAGGCCCAGCCCCGGGGGGCTGCAGACTCGTGGGTCTGGGAGGGCTTCCCGAGGCGCGCTGGGTGGGGGGGGCAGGCTGGGCTAGGAAGAGCCCCCGGAGCCTGGCCTCAGGTCTCCCCGGTGTGGCCAGGGGCTCCTGGCCGGCTCCTGTCTTCCCCGACTGTCCCTGCTTGTCACCTCCTTCCCCGAGGACCAGACCCCATGCTTACTCAGGGACTGTCTGCAGGTGACAGGGGCATGGAGGTATCCTGGGGGCCGGACGCCTCCCCGGTGTGTGTCTCCCTCCCCCCGCCCCAGCCTCTGCTCCCCTGCCCCCGGGGCCAGGGTGGGATGGGCAGGCAGCTCCGGGCCACATGGAGAGATGGCGCCTGGGGCCCCCGCCTGAGAAGACGGCTTCACAGGCAGCCCCTGAAGTGGGCGTCTGGCAGGGCAGGCCTTGGCACCGTCCTCTCTCCCTGGCCTGGGCTCTGGCAGGGCCGACGCGGCAATGGGGGGCTCCCCCGAGTGGGGGGCTTCTGCTGCCCCTGGGTTCCGAGGAGGGCTGGGGTCTTGTGTGTGGGCCCTCCCCGGGGGGCCGGCCGGGCCGCAGCAGCTCTGCCGTGCTGGGTCCCGTGTACTCTCATTTCCCGTGGCCTGGCTCCTCCTGGCACCGCGCGGATTTGGACAGAGCCCGTCGGCGGGAAAGCTCCGTCCCGCGGTCAACAGGTGTGAGCAGAAATAACTGCGGGCACCCTGAGCCCAAAGGAGGGGGCTGGCACCCGGTCAGTTACCCTAAACATGCGCCCAGGTGTCCGTGACCCCCCGGCGCTCACGCAGGAGCCGAGGGGAGGCGCCCGGTCAGGAAGGAGCCTCCTCCAGTGGTTTCCGGCGCTTTCCGTTTGCGTCCTGGCGGCTGTAACGGGACACCGCAGTCTGCAGGCTTTCTCCGGCTTCCGGAGGCCGGAGACCATGGGTGCGGGCAGGCCAGTGTCCCGTGAGGCCCCACGTCTGGTGGACGGCGGACCTTGGGGTGTCCTCGCCGGCCGCGAGCAGAGAGGGCGCGGGCTCTGGGGTCTCCTCTGAGGGCACCGATCCCGTCACGAGGCTGCCCCCTCCTGACCCCGTCACCCGCTGGCTGGGCGTCTGCAGCC
>CM052890.1:35810-79379 GCA_028534135.1 Potos flavus | reverse complement strand
ATACTCAGCCTGGGGCACTGTGGCACAGAGCCAGGGTGCAGGGGACACTCAGCCGGGGTGCTGGGTCACATCTGGGGTGCTGGGGACAGCCTGGGGTGCTGGGGCACAGAGCAGGCGTGCAGGGGACACTCAGCCGGGGATGATGGGTACAGTCAGCCAGGGGTGCTCGGCCATAGTGCCGAGGTGCCAGGGACACTCAGCCAGGTATACTGGGCATACTCCGCCAGGTGTGCTGGGGCACAGTGCTGGGGGGGCCTGGGGACATAATGCTGGGGACACTCAGCCGGGGTTATGGGGCACAGAGCCGGGGGTGCTGTGGACATAGTGCCAAGGTCCTAGGGACACTCAGCCAGGGGTGCTCAGGACAGCTGGGGTGCTGGGGCCACTCAGCAGGGGGCACTGTGGCACAGAGCCGGGGGACTAGGGACACAGCCTGGGGCACTGGGGACACTCGGGTGGGGGTTATGGGGCACAGTGCCTGGGGGACTGGGGACGGGGTGCTGGGGACACACCCTGCCCGGTCGCCGTGGCTGTGGCTCTCCGGCAGGGCACACAAGAGGTGCTGCCCGCTCCAGGGCTGGGGCTCTGTACACAGGAGTCCCGCGTCTCGCGTGCCCAACGGTTCTGTGCTTCCTCGGCAGGTTCGGGAAGTATTCCCATGACGAGCTGTCCATCCTGGTGCCTTTACAGCAGTGCTGCAGGTATGGCGCCCCCCCCAGAGAGCCCCAGCCCAGCCACAGATCGGGCAGAGGCCCCCCAGCCCCGCTCCCACCGCCCGGCAGCCCGGCACTCGGCACCCGAGCTGCAGCATTCCCAGCCCTTCCCGGTGCCTGGCTCAGGCCAGCCGTGACAGCCGGGTCCCAGGTGAAGACACGGGAGCCCAGACAGCCATCCTGGCCCCCCAGCACTCCGTGCCCCTCGCTGCCACTGTCTGTGGGGCTCCCCACCCGCCCCTTCCCTTTACAGGTGGGGAACCAGGAGCTCCCTTCCCCGGGCGGGCGCGGGGGCCCTCCCTCCCCGCCCTGTGTCCGCCCGGAGTGTCGGGTCCCTGTGGGCACCGCCGGGCCTTCCACGGCCACCTGCTCTGCCTGGTGGGACCCTTGCCGCGGCGCCTCCCGGAGGCAGCAGCCAGAGCCGGCCAGGGACTGCCCCCGGCTTGGAGCCGGCCTCCCCTGCGCCCCGGTCCCGGAGGCTGCGGCCGGAGCCGGCCAGGGACTGCCCCCGGCTTGGAGCCGGCCTCCCCTGTGCCCCGGTCCCGGAGGCTGCGGCCTGAGCTCTCTCCGCCCACCCCCCCCCCCCCGGCAGGGTCAGGAAGTCCACCTATCTCCGGCTGCAGCTCCTGGCCAAGGAGGAGTACCGGCTGGGCCTGCTGATGGCGGAGTCCCTGCGCCAGGACCGCGTGGCCCCCGTCCTGTACCGGCCGCACCTGGAGGCGCTGGACCGGCGGCTGCGCATCGTGCTGCGGGCCATCGGGGCCTGCGTGGAGAAGGCCGGGCCGCACAGCGTGCTGGAGGACGACCTGGACCCCGCGCACAGAGTGTCCCCCGGCAGGTAGTGACCGAGAGCCGCCGGCCTGCCACGGAGGAGGGACACGCGCGTCCATCGGCGACTTCGGGAACAGACGGAGCGCTCCCGGACTCAGGCACCGCGGGCCCGACGGGACTCACCGAGTTGGCTTTGAGACTGCAGAAGGTTGGGGAGGGGGCGCTCTGTGCTCATGGACGAGGCAGCCTGGCGGCAGGGGCGACCCGCCCTTTCGTACGGGATGGAAGCCCTTACTGACTATTTTGTATTTATCCGTGGTGTCTATGTATGTAAATAGGGCGGCACCATGCAGCCCCCAGACCACCCAGCAAATGCACACACGGGGGCCGGACTCTCCCGCCAGGTGCGCTCCCACTCGGGACCTAACTTGAAACAAACGCCCACCTGCCCTCCCTCCCGGGGGCCCCCGCGGCCGGACGGCTCGCGGTCTCGGCCCGGTGCACCGGGGGCTCCCGACATCACCGGGGGCCAGTCGGCGGGCAGACTCCCGGTTTCAGAGTGACGTCAGTGACCACGTCTTCCATTTCTCAGAGCTGCCCGGCAGCACCGGGGACCTCCGTCGGCGGCCCGGGTGCTGCTGGACTTCTGACTTTGCTTGGATCGTTGGTGCGAAGACATCACACAGGCTCCTCCAAGGGCCTCGGCAATAGGCTGCATTTTGCAACATTTTTGTGGAATAGTTTGCAGTGTGGTAAAAGTGCAATAAAACTAGAGCAAATGGATGTTGGGGTCCGGGCCCCTCACTCCCTGAGCTCAGCGGCCACCCAGCCTCCCTCCACACAAGTCAGGCCTGGAAGGGAGCAGAGCCACGCTCAGCTTTCGAGGTCCTACGGGGAGCTGGGGCCGGGGCGGGGAGGCAGGAGGCAGGGGAAGCCCCCCGTCCCACTCCCGGCGTGGCTGACCGAGCTGGGGGGGGGTCCCTGGAAACGCGGGCCAGTCCCAGAGGGCAGCAGCAGGTCTACACCGCCCAGGCGTCCCCAGGTGGGCCCGGGATGGGTCCGGCCCTGCTGGCCGCGGGGCCCGAGTCCTCTGGGGGCCCGGCCTGGAGGCTCCCCAAAACCGTCGCCTGCAGGCGGCTCAGTGTGGGCCCAGGGCTTCCAAGGGGAGGACACCACTGAGGGCGGACGGAAACCCCGGAGAGTCCCTGGGAGTCGGAGCCCCGGGCGCCTCCTGGGCTCCCAGCCCCTCTGCTGCCCCAGGACCTCTGCTTTCCGTGCGCCCGGCACTTTGCAAAGCCGCCAGGATAAATTAGTCCCAGTCTCTAAGGCAAGACGGGAGGTTGATCGTTTCCTCATTTCCCAGGTAGGGACCCGGAGGCTCAGGGAGGGGCTGACACTCAGCACAAAAGTCAGTTTAGGTTTCCAGAATGGCCTCCCCTCCAGCCCTCACGCACCACGGGCTGTGCTCAGCCGCCCACAGGGAAAACAAAGGAACCTCAGACTACAAAGGAAGTAAACGGGGGGTGATAAAGTGACCCCCAAAGGCTGCGGTGGCCCCCCATCAGTAACCCACCAGGCACTGGCTTGCCACCCAGCACTCCCCTGTTGACCCCACTGGCCCAGGCGTGCCTGCCCCTTCCTGCCCCGCGGCCTCACCCGCCCCCCTTCCCCGACCTCCCGCTGGGGGAGGAGGTGAGTGCCCAGAGGAGGGCCTGACGAGGTCCCAGGAGAGGAAGCAGCCAGTTCTGCGGCGGGAGAGCACACCCGCCTCCTCCCAGCCACCCCAAGAGAACAGAGGGACTCAGACGCCAGGCTGCTGTCCCCGCCCGCAGGCCCCTGGTAGGCGCCACGGGACCAACGGCGCTTGCTGGGCGGCTGCTGGAGGCAGGCTGGGGGGCCCGCTGGTGACCCCGACCGACGCCCCCGGAGGTTTGCAGGGCGGTGAGGGCGACACACGGCCAACTCCCACATACGGCTCTGAATAACAGGGACGGCGAAGGGGCAGAGGAAACGGAGACACGGGGCAGGGCCACATGCAAAGACGTGTCTCCCGAGTTCCTGGGTGGAGGCCTGACCCCCAATGTGACTACATCTGGAGACGGACCTTTAAGGAGGCGACTCAGGTTGAGTGCGGTCAAGAGGTGGGGCGCAGTCCCCCAGGGCTGATGTCCTTGCAGGAGGAGGAAGCACCCCTGCAGGTCTCTCCCTGCACATGCAGGGGGCAGGCCACACGGGGGCGGGCAGGAGACCTCTCCAGGAGCCAGCCCTGCACCCGCCCCAGCCCCCGCACGGAGACAGGAGAAACCTCAGTGGGTTCGCGGCCCGGCGGGGGGGGGGGGGGGGGCGGGGGGCTCTGAAACCGCGCCCGTGGCACGGTGGGAAATCCACGTCTGGGCTTTTCCCTTGGGTCCCACACAGAATTCCCAGGTCTTTCGGAGCTGCCTGAGCACAGACGGGAGGAGGAAAGTGGGGGGAGGCCAGCGACGGGGCTGGCCAGGCAGAGGGCCGTAAGCGAGCGCACCAGTCACCCAGATTCCCGCGGGACCCTGCCTCTGGGACCTGGAGTCGAATCAAACCAAGCCATTCCCCGGCGCACCCACAGCGGTGCGGAGAGAACGCGGACCCCACACCCAGACCAGCCTGCCCCCGGGGCTCCAGTGAAACCTCGTGGCATGCAGAGAGGCCGGAGCGGAGGGGGCCGGTCCCCGGCAAAGAGAAGAAGAGAGGGGTTTCCATTCAACTCCTCCTGGTGCAAGTCAGCCGTCCCGGGACCCTCACCCCCTGCCGCCCGGACCAGACGGCACCTCACTGGAGGGGCCTGGGGGAAAGTGCAGGCAAGAACTCAAACAAGGCCACCCCTCAGTCGGCCTGGGAACTCCCTCTGGAGACTCGAGGGGCGGGGAGGGGGGAGGCAGCAGCCTGCCGAGGCTCAGACCACTACCCAAACTGAAACAAGTAAGGGAGCAAACCAACCAACACAGAAACCCCAGCCCCTGTGGGCCACGGGGGGAAACGCGTGTGCGGCGGGGCAATGCAGCTGGGGAGGCACCCCCTCATTTCCCAGCCCCTCCCCAGAAGTCTGAGATGCACGAAGGACAAAGGACACCCCGCATGGCCCAAGAGAAGGCTGACAAAGGCGCCTCCTGGACCGCAGGCCCTCCCGGTGCACCCCCGTGGCTCCCCGGCCGGCTGGGAGCTGGGAGCAAGCTGAATGCACAGACCGCTGGGCCCAGAGCCTCAGAGGCCGAGCGCCCGGGCAGAGGGTGCCTTCGGCAGGCTCCCAGGCCGTCCAGCCGCAATGCCTCACCCCAGCGGCTTCCACTCCCCTCCCCCCCAGATCACAGACCCACCCTCACATGGCCATCCCAAATCCTGACCAGTTTCCGAGGAAAACTCCTCCGCTCCTCCCCGCAGCCCACCCAGTGGGACCTTAACAGGAGAGGCGAGCAAAGGAGGTCTCGAGCGGTCTCTGCCTGGGTGTGGGGTGCGGTGAGTGGTGAAGGAACATAGGAGAGCAGAGTTCCCAAGCCCCCTCGTGGGAAGGAGGTCCCCATATGCACGGAGGGGCCTTTCTTACTCTTCTTGGCATTTGGAAGGAAGGGTTCAGAGCTGGCTGGGACCTGCCCACCGGGAACTGGGAAAAGCGCCCACTCCATCTCACAGGGGTGAGGACGGCTCCGGGCCTGGCGGTTTTAACGGGGCAAGTGGGGTGAAGCCGAGAAAGAGGTCAGCCGCCGGGTGGGGTCCGGTGGGGTCTGGTGCCTCCGCCCACCCCTAGCCTCCGCCCAGGCTAGGTTGCTGTGCCCACCCGAGGCCCCTGGTGTGGCCATCCCTCTGGGTCAGGGGGCTCTAGGAGGAGGCAACTTCTCCTGACCAGGCTGACTGCCGTAACCAGCTATGTCCTGTGACCACCATCAGCCAGGAAAGGCGCCCCCGGGGCGGGGTGGGGCGCCAGGAACACTGCCCAAGACTGGCCCACTTGCACCATCTAGAGGAGAGCCCAGAAAAGCAAGAGCCACTCCGCAGGGCCCAAGGACCACACCCAAATCCAACTCTCAGAAAGCCTGTCGAGACAGTAAAGGTCTCTTAGCCTAAGCCACTAAGTTTGGAGTGGCTTGTTACACAGCACGCAGAACAAAATGCACCTGTCAGGACTTTTGTATGAACTGCAAGAACATCTTCATCCCTTCATAGCGGCTCAAAGCTCGCTTGTTAGGAGCAAAGGATCACCCTGACTCATTTCTGTATCTTAGCTATCCCTGTTTCTACTGAGCTACTGCACAGGTCCTTGCAACGAGCAAAACATACGACCGTTTGCTCTCCTACGGTGTTTGTGCAGACAGACTGCACACTCTGCAATACGCCTGCTGCCCGGGGGCCTGCCTCACCCTGAGAGGGGGGCCTTCCTTTAACTAGACCCTTGGCCCCGCTGTAGGGAGTCCCACCCCACTGTGAGCCTCAGTCGTGCGGCTTGATCCACAGGGATCTCCATGGGCAGGAGTGAGTGTGAGGCAGGGACGGAACGCAAGGGGGCAGTACCCCCACCCCGTTTGGGGGCAGGATTTACGTAATTAGCTTTGTTCTTTCTTTGGCTATTCATCACACCAAAGTGTAGGGTTCTGGAAAGAAATTTTTAAATCTTTGTGAATGCCCCATTTTGCTTCTGATTTAAAAGGAGCCATGACTGCTTGCCAAGAAGAAACCCCAAGATACTAACTGCCTCCATTTACGTTGGCTGCCCACAGTGCACACTGAACCACAGCCGTCAGGGGCTTATTCTAATGCCTACGGTGTTGGTTTGGAAAAGTGACATGGATGGGATTTCTATATTTCTTCTTTATTCTCTCCACGCATCACTCATGGAAAGTCTGGGAGCAAAAGAACCAAATCTCCCCTCCTGGCTCCAAGGGAGCTCCAGCCAAACCACTCGGAAAAGACCAGGACCTTCCCTCGTGGGAGCCGCTGTGTGCTTGCCCAGCCGGAGAACTCCTCACCAGGTCTGGGACGTGGCGCGCTCCGCCAACGCCGGCCCAGCACGAGCAGGCCTTGGAGGCCTCTGCTCTTTACAGTTTGGGTCTGATTTTTAAGGGAACTGGGCATTAATAAATCTATAGGCCCAAATTAGCAGACGATCATCCGCCTAAGGAGGTTCCTGAAACTATTCACATTTAAAAGATGACTTATAAGTGAGTTCTGGTATGTTCAGCATCCCGTAACATTAAAAATCAAATTCTTGAAGAATATTCTATGTTAGCCGTTTTGCAAACGGTTCCCACTTCCAGAAATTGAAACGGAATATTCAGCATGTGAAGGGAGGCTGCTTCTGAATGACTGAATTATTGGTGGTCTCTATTTTTATGCCTTTCTCTACTTTATACACTTTCTGTAACAAACACGGCCTTTAATTAAAAAACACAGCAGGGTCCGAGCAAGCCGTGACAGCGTGACAGACCGTCCGAAGGCCCCCGTGTCCCCTCCCTGTCCCCATCCTCTTTCCCCCCGCTCCAAACACAAGGACGGATTTGGTGTTTACCGAGACCAGAATTTTCTTTTTGCCATTTACGAAAGCGTCCCAACCAGTACGAGTCCCCGCCCCCCTTTGACATCTGCGAGCGGCACCGCATGGCCGGTCCGGGTCAGTGGGTGAGAACCACCGCTGGGCTGGCCTGGGGATCCTTCCCTCGGGCTGGTGGCCCGGGGGTCTCCCCCAAGCGCCCGTGCCACGTCTGCACCCGGCCTCCCAGCCACATGTTCTGACACCTGGAGTCGCGGTCACCTTCCTGGAGGGTCTAGGTTCAAATCTTCTCTCCGCCACACGCAGGTGGCGTCACACAGGCGAGACCCAGGGAACCACCAGGAGTGTCCGACTCGAGGGACCGTCCCAAGAAGTGAACCAGTCAATGTACGTAAAAACATCTAGAACCTCGCGGACCATGCGCTGATGCCACCGTGTTTAGAAGTATTTCAAGGACGTTTCTGGCTAGAAATCAGAGAAGCCCTCCTTCTCAGCGCCAGGCCCCACGTTAATAAGTTCCTTTTAAAGTAAGTCAGATAAAGGTTCCAGAAGTCTAAGGAACTAAAATTCGTTAGGCAGGTTTCCAAACCGACCAACTAGTACTTTCTACTGAACTGAGTGAACCGTGTGTAGGTCCCGTCCTTTCCTGCTTCACACGCTCGCCGGCCCACCCCCGGCGACCTCACTTGGACAGTCTGGGATGGGATCGACCGAAACCCTGCAGGGGGTGAGGGGCCCGGCCTGCACTCCCCTCCCCGGGTGGCCCGACCAGACTGTGCCCTGCCCCCGGGACGCCGAGACCCCGCTGACCTCTCCCGGGGGCTGTGCCCTCTGCTGCCCGCCCGTGCCTGGCTTCCGCAGCACGTCCTCCTCCCCGGCCCACGTGCCACACCGGCCACAGGGAGCTCCCGTCAGCCCGGGCGGGCTGCTCGCCCTCTTGGTGGGTTTCAGAGCAGCCGGCAGGTGCCTCGTGCTGGGTTCCGGGTGCAAAGGGAGCTCCCAGGAATCAGCCAGAACCAGACTAGGGACCAGGCCCCCCGACGAGGTCTCAGACCCGGCGGCTCTGAGGGGGATCGGCTTGCACCCACAAACACAGACTCCGGCGGAACCAGCCATCTCGTCGAACGTGTCCCCTGGCTTTATACGAGCAGCAGGATTCATTACAAAGTGCACCACGGGGTTTGGGACTAAATGCCCAGCCCAAGCAGGGAGCCCGGCTGCAGCTGGGAGGGGAGGCTGCCTCCTTACCGTGCTGCTGTGACACTCGCTGTTTTCTGTCAGCCCCAGATGTGACACCTGGGAGAGGGCACAGTTTTTGGTAACGAGCTCTTCATTAGAAGTGGTTTCACACTTGGGCTCTGATCGTCACCAGCTGTGGGGCGTGGGGCCTGGGATTATTGTCACCTGCTTCTCCACGGGCGGGTATGTGGCCTTTCCAGGGGAAGAGACCATCTTCGGGCGCTGGGCCGGCTCACACGGGCGTGTAAGGTGCCAAATGGGCCAGGCTGCCCCGGGCCTGGGGGACGGCTCCCCTGAGAGGTACGTCTCTGGGCTACTGCAGCTCAGGGTTCCCCTCCTTGGGAGGGTCAGGGTTGGGTGGCCACCGGAGCCATTCCCCGAGGCGTGGAAGGTCGGAGTGAAGCGGCCGTGTCGTGTCCATCATCTGTGTGACAGAGGCTTTGGGGGCCTTCCTGCAGCCCAGTGCACAGGGTCCCCTGCTGCCGGCCGACCTCGCTGGCCAGGACAGAGCTCCAGGCCCGTGCTGGCTGCTCCCACTGCTGCTGCCTGACCGTGCGGCTCCCGGGAGGGCAAGCCCCAGAACCCAGGCTCTCCGACGGGCACCTGGAGCTGCACAGAAAGACGTGGAGGGAAGGGGGAGGACAGGAACAGGAGCTGGCGGAGAAAGCCCCCGCGGAGCAGAGGGGACGGGATGCTCTCCGGCACGGACGACTTGTCTCCAATCTCGTCCTCGCAGACCGGCATCGGGGTCTCTGAGACTGCGGCAGGATTACCTAATTAAACTTTTTATTTTGAGATAATTGTAGATTCCACGCAGTTGTGAGAACTAAAACAGAGGTCCCAGGTACCCTTTACCCAGTTTCCCCCCATGGGGACAATTGCCAAACTCTAACGCACAGTCCCACGACCAAGACCTTGACCCTGACACAGCTCATGCAGAGTGTGGCCCTGTTATCGCTGCAGCCCCCTCCCTGCCGCCCGGACCTCCTCCCAACCCCGTTCTCCATTTGGTCATTTTGTCTTCTCGAGAAGGCCCGGAAACGGCAGCGTGCAGGCGGTGGCCCTTCGAGGCCGGCTTTTACACTCGGCTGGAGCTCCGTTCAGGCTGCCGTGGCATCGGTGGGTGGCAGCTTTGGGTGGCTGAGGTGTCCCTGGCGTAGAGGGGACCGAAGCTCGTCCCGCCATCCCCCTGGGGAAGGGCGTCTGGGCGAGCCCCGGGATGGGAGCAGAAAGGCGGCTGTGCACACGTGTGCGCCGCTGTCCTGTGGCTTTCCCTCTCCATTTCTCTGGGATAAACGCCCAGAGGGCAGCTGCTGGTCAACCCTCTGGCCACCTGGTTCGGTTTTTCAAGAAACCGCCAAAACGTGTTCTGGAGGGGCTGGGCGGTGTTACGTTCCCGCAGTTCGGCAAGTCTGATGCTGGCGGGTGACAGAAAGGACGACATGGAGCCTCTGGATGTCTCAGGGACCCAGGGCGCTTCAGATCGGCAGCAGAAGCCGCCCCTCCCCCCCGCCGTGGTGCTGGGGGAACCAAGTCAGGCCTGCCCACCTTTCTCCACCAGGGCCAGTGGGCAGCATCAAGCCCCCGTGCGGCCAACTGGCTCACTGAACAGACCTCGTTTCTGAGCTCAAGGCCATGCTTGGAAGGCAGAATTTTCTGGAAAAGCACTATCCAAGCTTCCTGGCCTCAGGCAGATTCACAGACATGGGTCAGTTCAGAATTCTGCAGATCATTCATGAAAATGCCTTTGGTGGCACATCCCCTCTGAAATAGACTCCCCTCCCCCACGCCCCGCCCAGCAAGATCCCACCTTGTTCTTTTTCCTAAAATTCCCAAACGTGGTTTTCTCTTTGGCATGCACCTACCCATACAAGGAATCGCAGCTTGGGAGGTGGAAGGGACCAGTCAGTAGTGGCTAAGCGGTCAAGTGTGCTCCCAGGACAGAAAGCTCGGTGCCCCTCCCACTCAAGGGCTCCGCGACCCAGCAAGCTCCTGAGCCCCTCGCTGGGACCTCAGTGAGAGCGCGGCTGGGTCGCAGGACCTTGGAGGAAATGCCGGACTCTTTGTATCTGACCCCGCTCTGCTCTCATGCCCCAGGCAGGGACACACCAGCTGCCCCAAACCCTCCTGCCTGGATCCGGATGCTCCTGGGCAGGAGGCGGGGCCGAGCCCGGTAGTGGAGGAGGCCACAGTCCTGGCCCTGTCTGTGGCCTGGCTCCTGGCTCCCTTCTGGCAACCCAAGGGTCCACTCGGGGATCCGGGGCCGCGGGAGAAGCTAGGGTCTCCGTGCGCGCCGAGGGCGCACGGACGCCCGAGCTCCGAGGAAACATCCGCCAGTGTGGGGAGCCCAGGAGGAGCTCTGGCTCGCGGGCCGGCGGTGGGAGGGATACCCAGCGACTCTGCCTCGAAACCTGGGGCCCGCGCAGGGAGCACCGCGACGCGCACCGGGGCGGGGGCGGGAGGCGGGGGTGGCGCCCCGCCCGTCGGACCACCCAGCGCGCCATTCCCTCCTCCCTCGGTGCGCCGGCGGTCAGAGGGTCACCGAAAGCCCCGCTCGGCTCCCCTCGGCCGCTTTACTGGTGGCTGGGGCCTCCCCCGCGCTGGGATTGGATGCGAGAGAACGGGGTGGGCGCGGGCGGGGGACCCCAGAAGCCCAGGTTCCCAGCTCGGGCTAGAGCAGCGCGCAGTGCAGACGCTGCTGGCCCGCGCCCGGGAGGACCTCGGCACAGACCCGGCGGGCTGGCGGGCGGCGCGGAGGAGGCGGCCACGACTGCGGCGGCCCCCGCAGGCGCCGGGCGCGCCAAGATGTTTGACAGCTCGCAGTATCCCTACAATTGCTTCAATTACGACGCGGACGACTACCCGGCCGGCAGCTCCGACGAGGAGAAGCGGCTCACGCGGCCGGCGTACAGGTGACCGCGGGGTGCGCGGTCGGAGCCTCCGGGCCAGCGACCCTCCTCCTCAAGACCTGCCTGGGACGGAGGGAGGGCTTGCTTCTCCGGAGGGCGGGGCGGCGGTGGCATTCAGAGAAGGGACACGTTCCTCTGCATGCTCTCGACCTCCCTGAGGAAAGTCCCAAGGGTGAAGATGAGCTTCTTGGGTCCGGGCAGAGGCGGGGAGCGCGGGACTCCAGGGTTCAGGCTCCCCAACAACCCCTTCCCGCCTGCACCGCCCACACACCCCGGGGGCGGAGGAACCCTGCGTTCCTAGAGGGGCCCCGGCTGGAGGGGCTTCCAGACGCCGGGGGCGTCCCCTCCGCCGCCCCGCGTGGCCCCATGCGCCCCTATTTGCAGCTACATCGCGCTGATCGCCATGGCCATTCAGCAGAGCCCCTCGGGCCGGGTCACCCTGTCCGGCATCTACGACTTCATCATGCGCAAGTTCCCCTACTACCGAGCCAACCAGCGCGCCTGGCAGAACTCCATCCGCCACAACCTGTCCCTCAACAGCTGCTTTGTCAAGGTGAGCCCCCGCCCCAGGCCGCCGCCGCCGCGCTCCCCAGAAGGGCCCCCGAGTGTCCCAGGCTTGGGGGCTCCTGGGCCAAGGCATCCCTGATTGGGGGCGGGGGCGGATTTTGCAGCAGCGGCTGCTGGAAAGTTCGTTTTCAGCAAATCGGGGTGCCTCCACTTTGCTCCATGAGCGACGCTAGGCAGCGCAAGGACAGGGACCTATCCAGAGGCGGAGAGGGGCGGGCGGGCGCGCACCCGGGGCCGCCCCTCGCGGAGCCCCTCCCGCTCCCGCAGGTGCCGCGGACGGAGGGCCACGAGAAGGGCAAGGGCAACTACTGGACGTTCGCGGGCGGCTGCGAGTCGCTGCTGGACCTCTTCGAGAACGGCAACTACCGGCGGAGACGCCGACGCCGCGGCCCCAAGCGCGAGGGCGCGGGGGAGGCGCGCGCGGGGGCTGCGGGGGGGCCTCCGGGGCCGCCTGAGCCAGCCCCCCACCGCCAGCCCCCGGCCCCTGCCAGCCCCGCCACCGGCGGGAAGGAGGAGCCCAGGGCCATCAAGTTCAGCATTGACTACATCCTGTCCTCGCCCGACCCTTTTCCGGGGCTCAAGTGTCCGTGCGGCCCCCAGGAGGGCAGAAACCCGCCACCAGAGACCCCGCAAGTGAACCTCCACCTTTGGACAGCGTGAGGCTGGGCTGGCACCCGGTCAGCCCGGGGTCTTCCAGGGCATTTCAGCCCTGCCCTCCCGCCAAGAAGCAAGGTTTTGGCATATCTACTAACTTCCCCAGACCCGTGCTCCACACGGAAAACCGCCGTGGGCTGGAGAGATGGGAGGTCCGTCTTCTGCCTTCATGGCTCAAAGTCCCCTCTGCAGGAAGACCCACGGGGTTCTGCTTGACCGAAGCATTTGCCCTAGATTCACTGACTAACCCTCCTCTGAGGACTAGGAACACGGGTTTGGGGCCACGGCCGCTTCGACCGGAGGGAGCATTTCATCCCTCCACCCCCTGAGAGCGTGCTGCACAGACAGCCACAGCCCGGAAGGCGCCAGGGCGCTCAGTGTACAGCTGGCGAAGCAGGCGGGCATCTTCCCTAGAGCTCAGAGGGACACTAACAAAATGCCAACGGTGAAGGCGGGTATCAGCTGAACCCGTGGATGTCGCCCCCAGGCCTCTGGCTGTGGCCCCGTTACGATGATGGGCTCGAAAGCCCAAGTGCGTCTTGTGCTGCGGACATAATATTCGATTTGCTTCGATTCAACTGCTTGAGAAATCCTGTGTACTGTTTTATAGAGGAAAGAAGGCAGGAAGAAGGGAGGAGCGAGAGGGAGGAGGGACGGGTCCAAATTTGGGACAACACGGGGCAAAGCACACTTTTCTTGGTCCCTCTGAGCCGGGAGCACGCTTCCACTGGGGCACGCGGAGCCCGGCTGGCTTCCCGAGGAAGCGGACGTTCCGTAGCACCGGCTGAGCGATCCCCGCCGCCCTGAGAGCTGTGCGGTTAGGGAGTGTGCAGTCACAAGCGTTGGAGGTGGGTGCACTCCATTTGAAATGTAAATGATTTAATTACTGCGTGGAGACGGGCATTTTAAAAAACACAATTATGCACAGTGAAACTATTTGGCCAACCTTATCATTTTTCACCAGCCCATTTTTGCGGCGCTAATTGCTTTCCGTGACTTAATGTGAACATTAGTATGGATTACACCTCATCTGATCCACTAGGTGACAACGATTGGCTAATTTTATCAACAACAAAAACACACCCAAGGAGGCTGGCTGTCTCGACGGGAATTACACGGTTGTGCTTTCCCGGACTCTGAAAAACCCGGGCCGGTAAAGGCAGGCGGGCAGGAGGTAGAGACAGAGCCTCCCAAGAGACCTGCTTAGACGGGCTCGCTTCTGACCCGGACGATGTGACCTTCCATTAAACTGCGACATCATTCTTCATCCACCCTGGAGAGACTCCTCGGGCTGACATTATCATTTTGAGAAGAGCGGAGAAGGCCGTTACTTCGGGATGTGGGTGAAACGCCCGATCCCCGAGTCCAGAGAGGGACCCTGGCGGCGCTGTGCCCATGGCCTGCCCGCCAGCGGGGTGGCCTGTCGGCCTCATGGAAGGAAGGGGGCCCTGCCTCCGACCGCCCCCCGGAAAGCAGGACTACGTCTGCAACACTGACGACCTCTCTCCTGCGCAAATGCTGGCCGCCCGAACCCTTTGCTGGGAAAGCACCCAGCACCGGCGGGCCCTCACCGCCCGCTAGGCACGGGGCTGAGCCCCGGACAGGGCCTGTCTCCATGGCTGCAACGCCAGCCTTGCTGGACGGCCGCGCAGTACTTCCCATCCCCATTTTACAGATGCGGACCCACACGAGGGTGGGCCCAAACCCACGGCCCAGGCACGTGGCTTCGGGGCTGGGCTGCTAACACGTCCTCCAAGCCGTGGCTCGTGCAAACTCCGGGTGTCCGTGTGCATGTACGTGCGTGTGTGTGTTAGCTGTGATGTCTGTGTGCGTCCCCCTCATTACACCCCTTTGCCAGCTGTGCTAAAAGCATCGTTGTAAACGACAGTAGGTAAGACGTAGGTGGTGCTGTCAGGTGGTCCTTGTTACGTGTAAGTAGACGGCACGCAGAGTCGCTGCAGATCTATTTTTCAGCTACGCATCAGGCAAATACAACCTGCATTCTATCTTTCGGGTTCGGGCCGTGTTCCTGGGTTGGGTTCTGGTGAGCAAAGCCTGATGGAACCGAAAATCCCTCTGTCGTAAAGAGGGCGGTTTTGGAAGCCCCGGCCTCAGAGGGGGAGAGGGGCCTGGCGACCGGCACGTCCTCCCTGGGCACAGGGTCCGGGCCGGGTGCCCACCGGCCGCTGGGGAGCGAAGGGCTGGCACCAGGCAGGCGAGCGCTGGGTACTCGGAGGTCTAACATTTGCTTTGCAAAGGATATCAATCATGTTTGTAAAAGCAAAGGGACATTTTCAATTTGCCAGCGCGTGATGGCCCACGACTCAGGCAGGGCTCCCCGTCTCTCGAGTGAGTGGCATTTCATACCAAACGACATCGCAGGGGTGAGGCCGACTCTGACCTACTCAAATACCAGCAGCACGCAGACTCGCCCGGCGCACGTCTAATTAAATACTTTATGCCTCTCTTGCAAATCCGCTGATTGATCACCGATACGTACATTACCGGCGCGTCACCCCCGAGCAGATGTCTGCCACACGGTCATGGATCACCGCGCTTCCATTAACGAAGCTGGGAGGCGCGTGCCAATGGTGCAGAGCCACTGCTCAGCCAGACTCCGCGGGAGGGCGTCCCTCCTCGCAGCAGCTGGCCGGGCCTGGGCCCTCCAAGCAGCCAGAGACCCGTGCCGACCACGTTTGGGTGGGCGGGACACAGCCCTGCGATGGGAGCACGAGCAGGTCTGTGGGTGCAAAGCGGCCCTGGACGGTCCCTCCCCCTCTGCACGTCCGACCCCGGGGTCCAGCATCGCCGTGTCTCCCCACAGAGGCCTCCCCTGGCCAACAGTGCTCTCCATATCAAGCCACCCTTTGGCCCCTGGTCTGCCCCTGGGGAAACAGAGAAAAGGTCTCCCTTCTCTTCAAATGCTTTCCTTCCTTGACTGAGTGGTTCTGGGGCTCTGTGTTCATTCACTGAACAAACGTCCACGAGCCCCGTGCTGGGTGGTGGGGTGCAACTGTGGACCAGCCTGTGTCCCCCCAGTGTGCCTGGAGCACTCACACCTCACGAGGCCGGGAAGGAAGCCTGTACCCAGGGAGCAGAGAGATCGGACGACTCGGGGACAACCACCAGCTCAGACGGGGCGGCTGGGCGGGGCCCTCCGGGGGGCTAAGGACAGGCGGGGGCCCACGTGCCAAGAGGAAAGGGCATTCTGGGTGGGGGGTGCCACGCTGAGCCGCTGAGCGGGGAAGGAGCTGGGGTGGGGCTTGCAGAAGGCCAGCGAGGCTGGAGGGAGGCAGGGGGAGGGGGCAATGCTGTCCCAGCCCCCAAGTCCCAGACAAACACCGCGTCTTTAGCCTTTGAAGTTTGAAGTGCATCTCCTGCATTTGCCTCAGTTTGTCCCTGTCCTTTCTGGCACGTGGAACTCCTACAGGACAGTCACCTCCCGGGTTCCCGGCACTTCACCTTGGTTAATGTGGCCTTCGTACTGGCTCCCTTCCTGGAGCAGACACGTGCTGTGTGTCTCCTGCTCTCGTCCTCAAGTCTCTCTTCCTGACCCGTCCCATCCTGCGCTCACAAAACCAAGACACAGGTCCTGGCTGGGTGGGTGAAGCCAGCGAGGACAGTGTGCAAAGGGTGAGAGGGATCTTCTAGAGCTCCTCTTGGCATCTTCTAGGCCTCAGTGAGCTTCCCCAGAATGACCCTGGAGGCCTTCCGACCCATGGTCCTGGCCTCCAGGCGGGGCGGGGAGCAGCCCCAGGCTGGAAGCCTTGCAGTGCGTGTCCTCGGACAGGCCATCTGCCCACCTGAGCCCCGGTTCTTGGGCCCCACGCAGAACCCCCAGGGGCTTAGCTGAGACAGACCGCGTCTCCCCTCTCGTGTCTCCCACCCGCCCCCCATCCTCTGCTCAGCCCACACCCAGCCAGGGAGGCATGGAAGGCTCGCTGGGCTACGAGGGGCCTCCTGGAAACCCGCTCCCCCGAGCTGGGCAAGTCCTCTGGGCACCTCCCTTCCCTGAAGCAGCCCCCGGGGCCCCTGCTCCTTCCCTGGGCCCTCGCGTCTGCCCTGGGCACTGCCAGCTTCCTGTCTCCCCCCGGGCAGGCTGGGATGGGGCCACGCGGAGCCTCCAGGGTGGGAGCGGTGCTGTGGGGGGCTCTCCTCTCCCTCGTGGGCAGCTTCCTCAGTGAATCCATTCGGGCCTCCCACTCTGGGGGTCGGGCAGCCCTTCCCGCTCTGCCTCATCCCTCCTTTGTGAAGTGAGGCCCTGGGTGCTGAGCTGGGAGCAAGGCCCGAGAGGAGCGTCCTGTTCCTGCCATCGCGGGGCCCGGGCTCCCCCTGAAATTCCCCCAGCTCCAAGCCCCAGGGCAGGCCCCGGGCCGTGAGGGTGCAGTCCCAACAACAGTGAGGTTATCCGGGTGCTGAGGACCCTGGGACACATTCTAAGTTGAGAAACCAAACAGGCCTTTTTCTCACCAAAAGCGGAACCCTGAACCTATCCTTGCAGGGCCTGCGTCGGGTGGGGGTCTGTGTGGGGCGAGGGCCCCCACCCCAAATGCCCAGCGATCTGGCCGCCCTCCTGGCCCGGCTGGCCCCTCTGTGGAGGCAATCTGACCGGCGGGTTGTCCAGGGTTTCCCTTCCTGGCCGCCGACCTGGCTCTGGTGAGACCGCTCTCCCGGCCACGCAAGCGGGGCCAGAGCCGGTCAGTGCCCAAGACCAACCATGGCCCGAGCAGACCTGGGGCCTCGTAGCGGAGCCCGCCTGTGTACCCTAGTTGTGGGTGCGGACTCCAGGCCGCCCCCCGCAGCAAGCGGGAAGGACCCACGGGACAGGGGGCAGGTGGGCCTGCGGGCCTGGCCTCGCAGCGGAAATGGGGAGGGAGACCCTCAGCTCTCGTTCCGGGTGCCCGGGGGCAGGGCTGCCCCAGGAACTGGACCGGGGGGACCCGATAATGGAGGCTGATGCCAGGGGGCCTCCCGTTGGAAGGGAGACGAGTGTTTCACGTCAAGGCCATGGACGCAGTCACACAGGTGTCCGAGGGGGTGGCTCCCCTGGACAGCACTGGGCGGGGGGCGGCTCATCTGAGCAAGTACGGCTGAAGACGGAGCTGGGGAGGAAAATCCTCCAGGGTTTAGGGACCAGGCCGAGGCCCCACAACAACCCATGCGCCAAGGACGTCCGCCCGGGGCGTGCGTGAGCACGGGAAAGGGCCCCGGGGTTGGGACACTCGTGGGGAGGGCAGGCAAGCCGCACGCCCAGAACCTCCGCTGGGGGACGGGTGGAAGGCCACCCCGTCAGTCACAGGACAGTGGAGCTCACCCCACGGACCCCAGCCCGGCAGTCGGGGTCCAGCCCAGACGGCGACCCGGACGACAGGGACGGCAGGGCGTCTGCTGAGGGATCCCCACACGCCAGGCCCTGCTCTGAGGACCCTCGGGCCACGTTACGTGGGTCATCTGACTCCCTGCACTTCAGGGTGAGGCAGGGAGGTGTGCACGGCGGCGTGAATGTAGGGGTCCGACCGCGCAGGGCCGTTTGTCTAGAGGGCCCCAGGATCGCTGGCCAGGCAGCAGTGTGATGCCGGGGGTCCCTCTGGGAGGTGGGAGAGGGCAGGCCCGGGGCCCAGGCTCCCCACACTCCCTGGGCGCCTGCCCCCAGCTGCTTCTTCTCAGGGCGCTTCAGCTCCGTGCCCTAGAGAGGACGGTCACGTGTGACAGCCAAGGACGCGGACACGTCCCCTCCCCCGCATCTGCTGCACGCCACGACAGCTGAGGGCCGGGATGGGGCCCGCGGACAGCTCCATCCCACGGGGAGGAGACTGAGGCTCAGAGCGGCCGCCCAGAGCAGCCGCCCAGAGCGGGTCCCCCGGCCATCCGCCCCCAGGTGCCCGGGACGCCAGGCTGAGGGTGGAGTGATCCCTTCTCGGCTGGAGGTTAAATGGAATCGGGCTGCCTACGGGCACGGGCTGTCTGTCTCCTGGGACCTGACTTTGTATTCAGCCAAATGAGCAACCCATAAACATTTGCAAAAATGAACGTTTGCATCCCGTGGAAGATAACTCAGTCTGTCCCGTGCAGCTGAGCCGGGCGCTTGCCGTCCTGGAGAAACGGCTCCTGGGAGGGAAGGCGCCATCGTCGGGCCTCGCCGCGGCCGACTGCGGACTCCCAGCCCCTGTGCTCCTGCGGGGCCGCGTCTCCCCGGCTTTGGGCCACGTCTGACTCGTTCGCGTCGACGCGAGCTCGCTCAACCGCGACTGTGGAATTAGATTTATAATGAACCGCGGTCGCACGGCCACGCTGTTTCCGAAGCAGAGGAGATGGAGTGGGAACGTGGGAACTGATGCAACTTCGCTCGGCACCCTGTCACCCCGGGGAGGCCGCCGTCCTCACCCCGCACCGCCCAGCCGGCCACTCCAACAACCCTCGAGCATCCCCGCACGCCCCGCACACACCCGCTGGTCCCCAGGTCCCGCGCGACCAGGACGCACCTGAACCACCCCCCCTCCCCGCCGGAGTCACTCCACTTCTGGCTTCCGCAGACCCTGCGGTGTGTGCACCGAGGGTGGAGCCAGAGGAAGAGACCAGTTCTCTCGGGACCAGTTGCAGACAGCACGTCACACCCATTCCCGACATGAGCTGTGTCACGGCCCCCGTCCTCCAGGATGCCCCGTGCTTGCAGCCTCGTGCCTCTCTCAGCAAACGGGGACGACCTTGGAGCCGGGGCCCCTGCTGGCTCCTGGTCTAGACCCCCTTCTTACGGGCCACGGTGCCATGGGCCACCAGGGGCAGGAACCCCGCAGCACAGAGAGCAGGGAGTCCTGTTCCCCAGCGAGGAGGCAGGTGGCGGGGCCGAGCCCGTGCTGGACCTGGCGGGCCATAGAGCCCGGGCGCCGGTGCCGCCTGCAGCCTCTCCCAGTGACACAGGTGCGGGCTGAGTGCTCCGGCCCAGCGGGGACCCCAGGAAGTCCAGGAGAAGCCACTTTGTCCCTATAGGGCGAGCACGTACAATAAGACAAGAGCCAGAGCCCCCGCACCTGGGGACACCTGCTCAGGGGACACAGGACCAGAGTCCCCCACACCTGGGGACGTCTGCTCAGGGGACACAGGAGCCAGAGCCCCCGCACCTGGGGACGCCTGCTCAGGGGACACAGGACCAGAGTCCCCCACACCTGGGGACGTCTGTTCAGGGGACACAGGAGCCAGAGTCCCCCACACCTGGGGACGTCTGCTCAGGGGACACAGGGGTCAGAGTCACCCACACCCTGGGGACGTCTGCTCAGGGGACACAGGAGCCAGAGCCCCCCACACCTAGGGACATCTGCTCTAGAGAAATTCTGGTGCTGGGTGTGGGTGGTGACCCACGCACCGTCTGACCTCCTGTGCATCGTCCGCGCCTGAGGGACATCTACCAATCAGATGTGCCCGTGTCGGACTCTGTGGAAGCCGGGGAGCTTCCCTTGGTGGCCCCTGACAGCGACCGTCCTAGCAGCCTGGCAGGGGTGGGCAGGGGACACACTGGTCTGACAAAGGGGGACCCTGAGCTCAGAAAGATGCCACAGCTCAGAGCCGCCACGGTCACATGTAAATCTGGGTCCTCAGATTCCCACCCCAGCCGTTCATAGACGGAAGGGGCACGGAGGGCCACCATGCACATGCATACGCAGACATGCACACACATGGACACACACACGCTCACGGGCACACACTCGCAGGTGCTTGTACACACTCACGGGCGCACTGGAATCCACATTCTCATACGCTTTCTGATGCATCAGAGTTTGAGAACTATAGTGCTGGTCTCTCTGCTGCTGGGGCAGCTGCGAGAGGGCATACGGGCAAGTAGTGAAGACCCCCGTGCTGCCCGCCCCCAGCTGGGGGCTTGGTCTGCAGACTCACAACTCTGGGGAGGGGTGCAAACAACACTCCCACATCTTCTGTCCCAGAGGGGGCAGGACAGAGCCCTGCTGCTGAGGCCGAGACCGTACTGACCCCGGCAGCCAGCTGGGAGGGGCAGGGCCGGGGGGGAGGGAGGGCAGTGGTTCAGAACCAGCCCAGCAGGGGCGTGCCGGACAGGCACAGCCGGGGGGTGTGGGCCACTGGGCACTGCGTCCCGTGTGTCCCCGCACAGGGGCAGCTCTCCAGCCCTCAGGGCTGGGCGTGGAGACTCCCAGCTCAGCCTCCCGCCCCTGCAGCCCCATCTCTGAGCTGAGGAGGTCCGACTGCCCACCCTCCCTGCCCCCTGGGGTCCCTCTGAGGCATTTGCTGCACTGAGCCTGGCTCAGGCCACCCATGCAAGACCAGCTGCGGACCCCCAGGCCAGCAGTGGCACCTGTCTGGGCCCAGACCTCGTGGGAACGTCTCCTCCCCGGAGAGACGGCAGCTGGGGTCTCCTCGGTGAGCCCGCTCAGGGAGCTGCCCGGCCGGGAGAAGCTCCCGGAGCAGCCGCCCCATGCAGCCAGCCGGGGAAAGCAATCAGCACCCCTGCGGCTGGATGGAAAGGTTAGTACATCAATCAAGGGAAATGTCAAGTGCCGGTTTACACTGATTGAGATGTAATTTGGGGCGGGGCCACGCCGGTTGCTCGCACTCGGGGAACCGGGAAGAAATCATGTCCATAATCCCTTCAAGATTGATGGCCCCTCGCCCTGGACGGAAGGCTCTGTAGCCTCCCGGGACGGAGCGAGTGTGGCCGGCATGGGTCCTCTGTCCGTGGTATTGACCAGAACCCAGGACGCGTCGTCACACACATGGGCCGGGCCGTGAGAACTTTCCAAATACCCCGAGATAGCACACATCCTGGAATCATCCGTGAGGAGCCAGGGACACGAGGCTCAGCCCCGGGCCCCCGACGGCCGGACCAGGGCCCCTGACGGCCAGACCCGGGCCAGGGACACAAGGCTCAGCCCCGGGCCCCCGACGGCCAGACCAGGGCCCCTGACGGCCAGACCCGGGCCAGGGACATGAGGCTCAGCCCCGGGTCCCCGACGGCCAGACCAGGGCTCCTGACGGCCAGACCAGGGCCCCTGACGGCCAGACCCAGGCCAGGGACACAAGGCTCAGCCCCGGGCCCCCGACGGCCAGACCAGGGCCCCTGACGGCCAGACACAGGCCAGGGACACAAAGCTCAGCCCTGGGCCCCCGACGGCCAGACCAGGGCCCCTGACGGCCAGACCCGGGCCAGGGACATGAGGCTCAGCCCCGGGCCCCCCGACGGCCAGACCAGGGCTCCCGACGGCCAGACCTGGGCCCAGGGCCTGAGCGGCCTGTGACGGGTGGTGTCACGCCAGGTGGGCACGAAAGCAAACAACTTCTCCAGAGGTAAAGAGGCACAGTTCAGAGTGACGGACCCTCCCTCGGCCTGCAGCTCCAGACACACGCGGCAAAACCCCGGAAGTGAAGAGTGGACAAACGCACAGCGGCAGGGGCTGAGACTGGAGGCCACCCCTTTCGGAAGCTGAGGGAGGTCTGCAGACGGGAACCCGAGCAATGAGGGGACCCAAACGGCGGAGGTGTCCTGCAGGCATCACACAGACAGAAGGCATGAGTGACACGCCGGGGCTCCACCCTCGGACCAGCAGGGAGGCTCCCCGCCCGGACCGTGAGCGGGACGAGGGTGCCAGCTACCGTCCAGGGGGACAAAGTCAGGAGAGCAACTACCGGCCACACAAACAGGAACGGAAGGGACAGTCAGAAATTTGCCTCTATTCCTTATTTGTCCAGAGTTTGTATGGGAGTCGATATTAGATTTTGTCAGATTCTTCTCCAGCACTGAGATAATTACATCGCTGTTCTCTGCTGCTTTGTTCGTAGGGTCAACTACGCTGACTGATTTGCAAACATCAATCACATTACATACGAGGGAACATTATCTGGTCATAAACAGTGACGCAGCACAGGCACCTGCTACGACATGGACGAGGCCGGACAGCGCTAAGCGAAAGGAGCCCGTCACCGCAGGCCGCGTGTTGGAGGGTTCCGCTTCTGTGAAGGACCTCACAAACGTGTAGAGACAGAACGCAAACCTGCGGCTGCCAAGGGAAGGGGAGGGAGGAGAGATTTGAGAGCGGCTGCTAACAGGAGACGGCTTTCTTTTTGAAATGATGAAAAAGTTCTGGGTTTAGATATGCGGCTCAACAACATGAATATACTAAAAGCCACAAGTCGTACAAGTTAAAACAGTGAATTCTATGCTATGTGAATTATATGTTTTTAAATTGTGCGCACGTGCACACACACACGCCCAGCCTCGGTGGAAGCCCAGCCCAGCCCCTCCCCACCATAGAAACCGGGAGCACGTCCCTCTGGGCCTTTTGCTTCCTTATGCTGGAAATGGGGGCAATAACCCTGACTCACGAGGTGGTTGTGCCAATCAAGTCAGATAAGGCGCGGAACGCCCTGGGCTATTGTGCTAAATAATGAGATAATGCATGCAATGTCACCATTTACAAAACGTCACCTGGCCCCATGCCCACCACACCTGTGGGTGATTTCGGCCGGACACCTGGGATCAGCCCTCACCCACAGCAACTCCTCCAGGCTTTCCCTTCAGCCTTCTCCCCTGAGCCCTCAAGGCAGCAAGTGCCCCCACCTGCTCCCTGCCCGCGCCGGCCAGAGTGGGACTTCTGGAATCTCACCATTCCCGCCCCCTTCCCTGCCACACCCTGGGTCCTCGCCAGGCTTCTCACGCACCTAGGATAAGAGCACATCTGTGCCATGGCCCCACGAGGCCCGGGGATCTCTTCCTCTTCACCCCACGTTCCCCTGCACGCTCCCTGGGCTCCCCTACCCACTCCAGCCGTGGCCTCCCAGCGGCTCCTGCCCCAGGGCCTTTGGACCCCTGTCTCCCGGCCGGGAGTGATCTCCACTCTGTCCTCACTCAGGTCTCCAAGAACACGCCGCCCCGCCCAAGCCAGCGGCGCCCCAGCCCCTGACCTCTCCCTTGGCTTTGCTAGGAACCGCACTTCCCGCTCCGGGACCACTACCCGCCCCGGGACCACTACCCGCCCCCACCGTGGCGGGTTAACTGTTACAACTTTTGGCATTTCCGTCTTTATTCCCCTTCAGCACTGGGGTATAGGCTCCATCCACAGACCCGACCTTGACCTGGGGCTCTCCCTAGGCCCCCCCCAGTGACCCGCAGGCAGCAGGACCCCAACGTCCTCACCGGAGAAGCACTACCCCAGCCCCTCCAGCTTCAGTTTCCCCAGCAGGAAAGTGAGGCGAGCAGCCCGTGCACGCACAGCCCTTCCTAGCCCCCCGGGGCAGGGCCCTGCTTCCACCTCACAGGCAGCAACGCACTTGTCAGGGGCCCCTTCAGGCCCAGGGGCGGAGTGGGCAGGCGGGCGCCGCTTCCCCTTCACCCCCGCCCTCTCCCCACCACGCGTCAGGGTGCCTGGAAGCTCCTCCGCGGGCCTGGCCTTCCAGGACGACTCACCGCCCCTGCAGGTCCCACAGGTGACGGCCAGAGGGTGCACGCTCGCGCGGTGACACCGGGTGGCAGCAGAACGCCAGCGACGGGCCGGTCCGCGGCGGCCGGGGCATGGCGGCGGCTGGAGCAAGCGCAGAGAGCGGCGGCCTGGCCCCGCCCCCGGGCCTTGCCCCGCCCCTCTCCGCCCCCGCCCCCTCCTCGGCCCCGCCCCTCTGCGGCCCAGGCCCCTCCCCTCCCCGGCCCCGCCCCCTCTCCGGCCCAGGCCCCGCTCTGACCTGGGGTCTAGGTCAGCTCTGACCTCCAGCCCTGGTGGGCTCTCACGTGGTACCCAGGTGGGCTCTGACCCCAGCCCAGGTGAGCTCTGACCTGGGGCCTAGGTCAGCTCTGACCTCCAGCCCAGGTGGGTTTCGTGGCCCAGCACAGCTCCTCCCCACTTCTTCTCACTGCCCCGTACTGTGCTCTGGTGGGGGTGGGCCTGGTGGACAGCTGTCCAGTGGGATTCACAATGAGACCGGTCCTGAGATGCAGACACAGGAATTGGACCCAGGTAACCAGGTCCTGTTTGCCCTCAGGTCCCCTTTCCCCTGTCCACTCCCAAATGCCCTTTTAGGGTCTCTGAGCAAACTCAAAGCCTAGTCTCTGGATTTACTCCCGACCAGGCTGAGAAAGCGTCGTGCTCTTCTTAGCTGTGGCCAGGAGGGACCCCTGAGGTGTGGCCCTTGAGGGGGACCCTAGGAAGTTCTCTCAAACTGATGCCTTCAGGCACCCGTCTGAGGCAGCCATGGAGTTTGGAAATCCACATGTTGATTCTAACCTGTTCCCCTAGTGTTTTGTACTAAAATAAACACAGATGTCCTCTGGCATAGAATTCAGATTTTCCATTAAATCCTATTTAAAAAACAGGAATGTTGAAGAAATTCTGAATCTGGGTAGGGCTGATCCAGGTCAAGGGCACACTTTGAGTGCCCTCCGGTTTTAAAGGTGTGCCCACAGAAATGCTCGAGAACATCCGTGGAAAGCCACCATCAGCCACTAACAGCCTAGTAAGAATAAGAGTGAATGTGCTGGGAGTCTGGAGGGACAGCAGCACCTACAGCAGCAGGACACCGACAGCGGCAGGGAGGGGGTCTGGACTGTGACACAGCAGTCCTGGGAGCTGGGGAGGCCTCGGAGGGGTACTCTTGGGAGGGAGAGGCCGGGCAGGGCAGCCGTGCGTGCAAGCCCGTCCTCCAGCTGGCATCTCCCTCTTCCCTGGAGCCCTCCCCAGGCTCCCCAGGCCCCCCAGGACCTCCCCCCGCCGAGCCCCAGACCGCACCTTGGATGACCAGGGGCTGTCAAAGGCTGTTTTTAAAAGGTAAAATCATGACTATCATACAAGCATAAAATGTATCAAAGATTTTACTGAACTCATTAATTAACGAGGAAAGCAGTAGCCTGTCAGAACTAGCTGGCAGAAGAATCCAAAACACCACATTAAACAGGAAATTGGGAAGGCTGCAGGGAATTTATAAATGAGGGAGGGCAGGTCTCCCTGCCGGGCAGTGATTGATCACATTCTCTAAACAAACCCAACTTCATTTCTAGGGCCGTGCATCAGTTTTCAGTAACAGAGAGCACCCGAGAGATGGGGAGGGCCCAGCAGGGTGTGCTAGACGAGCCCCTGCAGAGCCCCTCGAAAATGCCTCTACACGGCCAGTCGCCCGCTTGCCCTCTTGTCTCAGACCCCACAGGTCTGAAGGCCCAGCTGTGGGCTCGCTGGAGCCAGGCTCCTCACTCACGGGTTCCCATCGCCTCCCTGTCTGAACCCGTCAGCCCGTCGGCCCTCTCTGGGTTCAGGCAGCTTGGGCCGGCCCTTCTGTTCTCTCGCGGAGCCCGGGGCTCCCTCATGGACATCCTTCCCCTCGCCGCAGCTGTTCCTATTTCCCGGGATGCTCAGAGCGACGGGTGTGCTCGGCTCGCCAGCCAGCGGGCACGTTGAGCCAAGCTCCCAAAGACCCCACAGAAACCAGGCTTGTTCAGAGTGAGCCGTGCACTTGTTCCTGTGTGGGGACCCGAGGGGAACTGGCGGCTGTCACACGGCTTCGGAAAGGACAGAGCAGACTGGCACAGGTGTCAGGGACGCGGGGGTCTCCACCGGCTTTGGAGTCTTTGGAGTTTTCTCTGTCATTATTCCCTCCTTACCAGCCCTCCAGGACATACAGACTGACCCTCCAGCCCTCCAGCCGCCGACGCAGGGAGAAAGGGGCTGCGTGCTCCTGAGTCCGTGTCTCAGTCAGCAAGAGCTCGCCAGCCCGGGGATGCAGGGCATGCGGGCCTGGGTCCTGTGTTTGTCAAATACCCCGCAATGCACTTCACGATTCCGGAAGCTTCCGCCGGTCTGCAATTACAAGGCACCCTAACTAACAGTCCACACGGCCTCCCCTATCACACAAGATTAATCAGTAACAAGCTGCAATGTTATGAAGTCATTTCCCAACACGCAGTAACTCCGGGGCAACCCTATCTGATTGGCCAATGTTAAGGTCTCGGGACCGGTCCCGCCTTTACGGTGCCGTGAGCCTTGCACGAGGTGTTTGCCTTTGGTGGACTTACAGTGGTGTCATATCTCGGGGCAAGTGTATCCCACGGGGCCTACGCCACGACGGTCGTCTCGTTCAGGCTGGGACCACGTTCCCGTGAAGGGGAGGGCCTCACCCCGACAGCCGCGGTGGGGCCCTGACTGGTGGGCTGCACACCGCTCTCCGGGAAGCGGCCAGAGTGCGTCCTCGTGCGTCCCCCAGATCCCACCATTCACTGATTTCTGATATTTGCTCTCCGTGGGTCTCACCGCGGGGGTGCCGGCCCAGCCCGCGAGGCCTGCCACCTGAGTCCTCGCGGGCCGGCCCCCTCGGCCCTCGCTCCACCCCTACCCCCCCAGCTGCCGGGCGGGACCACAACCACATGTCCTTCCCGCGGCTGCTCGGGCAGGACTCCAGGCCAGGCTCCTGACGACCGGTCCCCGGCGTGGGTGTTTGCAGCCCTGAGCTGCCACATCAGGGGCTGGGGGCCGGGGCCGCCATGCTGTAAGGACGCCCAGGCCGGCCTACATGGGAGGCCATGTGGAGAAGCCCCAAGGTGACAGAGAGAGAGAGGAATGCCTGTTGGGCCCTGCCGGGTGCCCCCCGCCCCCCCAGGAGCAGCAGACCCGACGGCGGCGGAGCTGGAACTGCCTGCACAGGGGAAGCAGCAGAGGGAGAAGCAGGCTCCCCGCGGAGCACGCTGGATCCCAGGACCCCGGGCTCATGACCTGAGCCGAAGGCAGACGCCTCACCGACGGAGCCCCCCAGGCGCCCCAAGAAACCCATATTTCAAGCAGGTTGCTTTCTGTAGAAAGCGACAGGAGCCCCACCGGCCTCTGTGAGCCCTCCCCGTCAGACCGCTTCAGAGGCGTGCGGGTTCCAGGGCCACCGCCCAGCCACTCGGCACCGGCTCCCAGGACCCCCAGGGTGCCAGCTGGTGGCGGCTGTGCCGCTTCTCAAGGCCCACACGGAGGGCTGGGCCCGAACCCGAGGCTGGCGGGCCAGCAGAGCCGTCAGGCCCCCCACCCAGCGGGGCTGGCAGCCGGGAGCTCAGCGGGGGCTCGGGCAGGGACTCGGGGACTGCTTTGTAGTTACGTGGCCCTTTATGGGAACAAGAGGGCAAGTCTCCCTCTAAAATGGTTTCTGCCGGGCTATTTCTCACCCTCTCCTATACACAGCCACTCTGTATATGTACACATGCATATATATACATCTGTCTCCATATCTGTATGATGACTTCATCCGAGGTCATAAATGTCATTAAATATTCCTAAATATCACTTGGAAAGCTGCCCGGAGTCCCATCGAGCGGATGGCATAACTCGCCGGCCAGTCCCCGGTTCTGAGACAGGCGGCAGGCCTGCTGCCGGTGCTCTCCCGGGAATAACGCGTTCTGAGGCTCTCGGTGTGGGTCGTCCCGGTGTCCTCAGGAAAGGCCACCTGAAGACGGGCGTGCACATACACGGTCTCTCCCGCGGAAGGGCTGTCCCGGCTGTATTTCCTCTGACTCTGGCTTTCATCACTTTCATCACTCCAAGAACCCTTTGCCGCCCGGGGCTCAGAGAAAGGGCCTGAAAATATTTTAAACACTAGCTAGGGGCTCAACAACCATTTGCTGTTTGCCCGCCTAGCTGGGTTGACTTTATTTAACGTTGCCGAGAGTGCCGGCCTCAGCGGCCAGCAGAGAGATTAAGCGGCATATTTTAGCAACAAAACAGCAAATTCCTAGGAATAAACATAACAAGAAACGGCAGGATATACACAAAGAAAAGAGTAAGATGCTATCGGCAAAGTCGAACGATAGTCAACCAACTGCGGAAAAGATACCAAGAATGATATCATAAACCGTGAGCTAGTCTCCAAAGTATGTAAAGATCTCCTACAAAACAATAACATAAAGGCTGGCAACCTGGTCGAAACATGGAAAAAGATACAGAGAAGCAAGTGGCTTTTTAACATCGGGAGAGATGCTCAGTCACGCTCCCAGGGAGAGAAATGCCGGATCAGACTAAGGGAGATTTCACTTTATTATCCGGGTGGGAAAGAGCAAATTGCTGACCAGCCCTCCCTACCGGCAGCCTCGTACCAGCTGACAGAAAGTTAGCACAGCCGCCCGTTGGCATCACTGTCCCTGAGAGATCTTGACCACCACCACCCCCCCGCCCCCGCCCTGTAACTCGCCCCAGGCACACAGTGCACACGCTGGATGGTTTCCATACAGAGTCATTCACTGCATCGTTATTTAGAACGACCTAAAAGCCCATTAATAGGAAACTGTTCAATAAATTCTAACGGGCCCATAAACAGTTTTTAAACAGAATGAAGACTGGGGTTTGGGCTTTGGTTGGCCGGGTGGGAGCAAGCCCCAGGGGGCCCGCATCAGTGAGGTCCGGGACGTGGCAGAGAAGGGACGCCCCGAGCTCAGCGCGTCTCGCTGGAAGCAGCGGGACTGCCCGGCGGGGGGCACAGAGAGGCCGAGAGACGAGGGAGGCCACCAAGACACCCGGCGGGGCAGCAGGGCTCCACAAGCAGCCAGGGACTCGGGGGCAGGGTCCCAGCGCCAAGACTTGCTCCGAGCAGAACGGGTGCAGTCCTGGGGCGCTGGGTCCGCAAGCTGTGCAGCGGGGTCCCTGGCGCACCGTCAGCTCTGCCCCAATGCGTCCGAGGGGCTCGACACGTGCCGGCAGCCCCGCAGGCACCGCGGGTGGGACGCTCCGAGCGAACCCCCTCCACGCACACCTGCTCCCCGCTGGCCATAGCCCTCTGGGCCCCTCGGCATCAGCGTTCCCCCACAAAGCAGAAGTCAAAACCCCAACTCCCTCAGAATGCCTACGTGCCCGCCTTCTACTTCTTTTTTATGCACATGTTATTTTAGGAGACTTTTAGCTGACCGGAAAGTTGTGAAGACAATCCAGAGAGCCCCGTACCCCAGCTCCCTGTCTCTCCTGTTACCAGCGTCTTCCGCGTGGGTAGGCCGCTGCTGCCGACCAGTGCTGCCAAGGTCACTAGCTGGAGCCCACACTTTCCTTGCATTTCATCGGTTTTCCCAGCCTTCCAGAGTTTCGAACCACGGAACTCTATTAGCTGTTACTTAAGTTATTCAATTTCTTTTTTCAGCGTGTCTGGGTCCCAGTCTGGCCCATGAGTGGTCCTGGACCTGAGACGCCCTGGCGGGAAACGCCGAGGCCAGGTCAGGCTGGACAGAGGCGGGGGCTGCCCTCCGGCGGATGGGGGTGGGGTACACGGAGCCTGGAGCTCAGGACGGCGGATGACTGACAGTGCTGCCTCCTGACCTCCAGGGCCGGTCCTGCCACAGCTTGCAGGCTGCTTTCCAGGAGAAATGCTATCTCGAGTGTGAAATCAGCCATTCCCGGGGCATGAAGTCACCGCTGGGGTTGGGCAAGGAGGGGGCCCCGGGCTCACCCCGGGCCCTGACCTGGAACCATCATTTCCCAGGGCAAGTGCGGCCGCCCCACAGGTGCCAGCGCCCCGGGCAGGGAAGCCGTGGGCTGTCCCTCACCCACACACCCTCGCCGAGCTTGAACCACCACGGACGACGCAGTGCGGGCTGCGGACCAGCGGGAGGGCGGGCAGGAGGGTGCACCTTGACCTCAGCCTCGGCTTGCAGCCAAGCACCTGCAGGCCCACGTCCACCAGCAGGAGCACCTTGGTCTGACTCTCCCAAAGGGGCCGCAGCGCCCGCGACAGCCCTCCGGCAGCCTGTCCGTCTCTGGCCCCACCCCGAGAGCAGGGGTCCGGCCCCCACTCTTGGTTTGAGGGACGATGCTAGTAGGAGAATTTCCTCCAAAGGGGTCCTGAGGGGATGACCTGGGGTCTCCCCAGCACCCTAGCCGTGGGCTCTGAGCTTCCCCCCGGACGCGCTGTCCGTGCTTGCCTCGGGGCCCTCTGATCCCCAGTCCCTGGCCGACCGGCTGGGGGAGCTCAGGGAGTGAGGGACCCCCAGGAAGGAAGGGGTGGGTCCTGGGGCCCCTCCCCCGTGGCTGCCCACACTCCCCATGGAGGGGCCGTGCAGGGGGGGGCCCTGGAGGGCCTGGTCCTCAGGGCTGCGCTGCTGTCAGAGCCTGACGGCCCCCTCCCGCCTGCCACCGTCCCTCTGAAAGGCCTTTTCATCCCCGTGTGGACACCACCACTGGCCGCATCAAAGAACTTCCATGGAAAGTCATATTTTCCCCCAAACCAGAAAAGTTCAGGCTCGGAGCACAAACATTCAGCTCATTATTTAGAAATAACAAGTCCTCTGGGTCCTGGTATCAGATCAAAGCTCAGAAATTAAATTCTCCAAAAGAGGAGGCGGCCTGGGATCAGCAGATTTGTGTTTGCTTTTTTTTTTTTTTCATTCAGCAGCTAAAAAAAGGGAATCGAAATCTGCCTAGCGGTTTGGAAGTCTGGCCGAGGTTTGCGCGCCGAGGAGACAGTGCTCCCAAGGCTCCTGGGTATGGAGGCTGAAAATATTTGGTTGACATGACAATGGAGACAGCTTGGCAGTGTTCCAAGAGCAGGTCTGCAGGAGGGCGATGGCCCCACTTCCCCACCGTCATTCGCACACACACGCAGACACACGCACACACACACGTGGGCGCGCACACCGCAGGACAAACCCCAGCGAGAGGCATCGGGAGCACCGCTCTGCCCCCTCCCCCGAGGAGCCCGGGCCTGACACCCTCCTCAGTCTCTCCAAGTGCCCCCCGCGTCCTTCCTGCCACCCGGCCTTCCCCTGGCCACTTCCTCTGCCTGATACACCTGTCCCACCCTCTTCTCCCCCTCTCCCTATGTGTGATGCACTGGGGGCCCACCCATGTAGCCTCGGACAGCCCATCTAAGATCAAAGCCCCGTTGTCACATACTCCCCTGGGACAGCCCCGGTTTGCAATAATTAGGAGGACATCTCGGCGTTCTGGAGGGGAGGCTCGTTTACCAGCCTACCACCTCTGTAAGTAAGCCTAATTGTGTGTGTACCTACAGGCCCATGACACGCCCACACGGTCACACACGGAAACACACACGCTCCCTTCACCTAGGTTCCCTGACAGCAGAGCTTGAGACAAGGATTCGTGTGCAGGTGGGTCGTTTGGGAGGAGCTCTCTGGCAGCAGGAGTGGGAGGGAATAGCCGAGGGCCAGAGCCTTCACCAGACGACACTTCCCTGGCCCCGGGCCCACCTGCTCCGGGGCCCTCCGAGGGACCCCGAGGCTGGAGTGTTGATCTATTTACCTCCCAGTCCCTTTGCTTGTCAGCTGAGGGTCACTCCTGAAAGGTCACCGCGTGCGCACGTCTGGGGTCCGCAGAGAGAGCCTTGGTGCAAGTGCGCGGGGCAGGGGCCTCGGGGCCAGACTGAAATGCGGTGCTCTTTTCCTCAAAAAAATATGATAGAAATAGTGTCACAGATGAGTTCGTTTTCTAGGCAATGTTATTTCAGGTAACAGGTATCAACGGCATGAGAATAAGTGCAAACTTGTTTGCCCCTGGGTGCACCTGGGTGCCGGAGCGGATGCCCGGGGGGCGGGCCTGGACCGCCGCACACCCCAGAGCAGCCTGTGGGCCTGGAGCCCCTCCTCCTGGACCCCCTCTGGGCAGAGCCCTCCCGCAGGGGGCCCTGCGCTCCAGTTGGCACGCGGGCATGGGACCCGCCCCCTCCAAAAGTGCCGGTCCGAGCACCAGCGTCAGTGACATCAGCCCTCGCACAGCGCTGCTCCAAGACAACCCGGAGCCCCTTTCACAGGTGAGCAAACTGAGGCCCAGCAGGAGTACCGAGTGCCCCCGAGCCACATTGCTGGGGGTAGAGGATGTGGGCGTGTTTTACTCGCTGCACACCTTCCCATCCCAGGTCTTGGGGGTGCAGGGCTCAGGACAGACGCACCTGGGGCCCCGCTGTCTGGGTGGCAAGGGAGACACACGAGAGATCACAGAGGGCCTACGGGCTGTCCGGCTCCCCACGGACAAGGGTGTGGGGCAGTGCTCCCCTGGGGTCCTCTGGGCTCTCCCGGCTGGGGCTGGGCCCACCTGGGTTCTATGCCACCTGTCGCCTGCGTGTGGCCCCGGGCAGGCCCCCCAGCCTCAGTGTCCCCCTACTGCCAAAGAGGTAGGGAGGGCCAGGTACCTGGGAGCTGCGTCCTGGACGATGAGGGCAAAGGGCTCCATAATGACCGTTATCACTGCTGCCACCAGAAGCTCTAAGCCCCAGGCCCCTGTCCAGTCGCGTCGGTGACGTCCGGCGCCCGTGCTTGGCCCCCGCTGTCCTAGAAGTCTGCAGGAGAAACAACTTCTGGTAGAATCCGGTTCTCAAGGACATTCCCAGATGGAACCCCCTTGGCCCTTTGGGTTTTGCACTCCACGCTCCCGAGGTCGAAGGTTGCCATGCGTTGCTCCCTGTTTGTCCCGGCACAGGCCTCGGAAACACTCAGGTGCTCAGAGTGAGCGGTGGGGCCACCCAGAGGGCCAGCGGGGGCTTCCCCGTCCCCACTCCTCACCAGCCCTGTGACGGCCCCCATGCCCGGGGCCCAAGCCAGTGGCAGCGAGGCAGTGTCGGTGCTGTCCGCCCCGGGAGCCGCGGGAACAGCGGCCTCTCCTGCCCACGGAGCCCCACCAGGCACGTCCCCGGGCCCAGGGTCCTCGTGTGGCCCCCAGGCTCCGGAAACACCGGGGTCTGCGCTCACACACTCTGGGACACCCACCTTCCTGGACCATCACACGCTGTTTTTCTAGAAACCCGTTGCCGCCCGACCGAAGCGGGGTCCGGCAGGGGCAGGCGCCGTAAACCACGTCCTACACGCCCGAGGTCACTGTGCGCCCTGTCCCCCGCCTGCCCCTCCCTGCCCAGCGGGGACAGCAGGCCTGGCAGGGGTGCGAGCCGGCCCCTGGCCAGCTGAGCTCACGGGGAACCGGGCTGTGGCCTGAATGCCGCCCTTGTCTCTGGGCCCTCGTCAATAACCGCCCAGTGTCCTATTGACTCAAGATAAGTTCCGGGAGGCCCGGAGTGGCTCTGTCTGGCCCTGTGTCCACCGGCCAAGGCCGGGCCGGGCCAGCTGGGCTTGGCAGGTCCTGCGGCCAGGACCCAGCTCAGCACACACCCTGGCCAGCCACGGGCTGCACCCTTATCCGCGGGGCCCTCCTCCGGAGCCCTGCGGCAAGCACACCTATCAGCTTGACTTGGCAGTGCCGGTGTGTAAAGGCTGTGCCGCGTCCTCACAGCGCCGGCCAGAAACAGGTGCCGGGGGTGACATCATCGCTCCTAGCAGGGATCACTCAGGCCTCCCGACTTCTATCAATATTTACGTTTCCAGCTCCGCGGAGGGTCTAATCAGACTTCCGATGACACCTGCCTTGTGCCCACTGTGCTCCTGGCTGGCAGCTCGGGGAGGGGGGTGGTTAAGGCCAGTCAGCTGACAGGCAGGGCCTCTGGGGTGCCAGGCGAGGGGACAGAGCTGGGTTAGGGGGCGAAGCCCAGGAGCGGGAATGGATGGGGCGACTCCAGGCCCCAGACCGCGGTGGGGATAGCAGGCGCGTCCCCTCCATCCGGGTCCTCAGACTGCAGCTGATCTCCCCAAACCCCCTCGCTCCTGCCCAACGAGCAGGCCCCACACTCAGAGGCTCAGCTGAGAAAGAAAGGGACGGAGAAGCTCTTTCCAGAAAATTCTTTTTGGAACGAAGGCCACTTTGCAGTCCGGCCCCCAGGGAGCTAGTATAGGACTGGTCAGGCCCACAGCCTGGAGCTCTGCTGGGCGGGGGGCCTGTGCTGTGGGGGGGTGAGGGGCCTTCGTCCTGCCTGCCCGCATGCCACCACTTCTGACCCCCGGGGTTGCAGGCTAACCTGCTCTGTTGGGGACGTGAGCACCCCAGAACAGGGCGGCAGAACCCCGCAGGGCGGACGTCTGCGGTGGGCCCTGGCAGGCCCTCTGCTCCCTGGAGCTTCGGTTCCGGGGAGAAGCCAGTCCTCCCCGGGTGCTGTGACCCCTCCGCCTGCCCCGGAGGGCCCCCCGAACCTCAGAGACACTTCCCAGCAGCGTCTGGGGTTTTATTGACACGCCAGAGCGGGAGATAAACCCCACCTAATGTCAGAACAAATACGAGGCTGAAACCCGAGAGGCCTGGGAGAGATAAGGCAAGCATCCGCCCGGGGCTCTGAGGTGAGCAGGGGAGGGGAGAGGCGGTGCCCCCAGCCACCCCCACCCCCACCCCCGAGAAGCAGGGACCCACAGACCCTATCCCTGCTCTCCTGGCACGCCGGTCTGGCGAGGGACACGCTTACCAGGTGACCACAGAGCCGGGGGACGGTCACAGGGCGCTGGGCCCTCACCGGTTGGTGGCGGAGCTCTGGGTCTCTCACGGGCATGGGGGAAATGGAGAAAGGTTCCTTCTTCAGGAAACCGAAAGGAGGTTGGAACGGGCCCCACGCCCCACACCCCTGTGCAGCCTCATCATTATCTTGGGGTCAGTGTGGAGACGGGACGAAGATTCTGCCCCCACCCCCAGTCCTGGGGTGAAGCTGACAGAGATGGGCCCGCTGAAGGCTGTAACCGGAATCCCAGGAGGTGACCCCTGGCAGAGATCTCCCCCCCACCCCGAGCCTGAGGCCTTACCGCAGGTGCAAGGCCGGGAGCACGCCAGCCACCATGAGCAGACCTGGGGTCCAGTACCCCCTGTCTCCAGGTTGGGCCCAAAGAACCCAGGCGGTCAGAGAGGGGTGGGCTTGGGTCCTTCCCCCGGAGAGCGGGGGGAAGAGCCCCGGGTTGCCCAGGAGGTGGGAGGGGCCCCCGTGGAAGGGCAGGGGTGGGGGGCAGAACTGACAGGTGACCTCTGCAGGAACTGGAGGGCAGGTGGCCTCCTCCGACTGGCTGGGAGTCTGCAACCCAGAGGCCCTGAGGGGAGGCCCTAAGGGGAGGGCTGGAGGGCCCTGGGGGCAGCCGACGGGAGGTCTGGGCAGGAACGGCCCCCTGCCCGGGCTCCGTCATTTTTCTACTTCATGTCAGTTCAATTACATTATTATAAGATAATAAGATGATTGTAGTTCATGCCAACAAAGTGGTCATTTTAGATGAAATGGACAAATTCCTAGGCAAAAACGGCTGACCGGGCTGGCAGGAGAAAGGTTAGAGAACATCGATGAGGATTTGGACTCCCACTGAGTCCCGAACAAGGACTGAAGCCGGAGACCAGGTCTGTCTGACCCCAGAGGCCTGGCTCTTCCCCCAAACGAGAGACACACTGCAGCGTCGGAGGGAGAGCTTAGCCGGCCCTGGACAGGGTGTGGCGGGGGGGGGGGGGCACGCAGCTGTGTTCGCACGTGTGCACGCACGTGTTTGCGTGTGTAAGCATGTGTGCACACGTGTGAGAGCATGTGTGTGTGCGCGCGTGCACAGAGTAAAGACGTGCAGGCCCCGCTGACACCTGAATGTAAACAAGGGTACCATCATCTCACCTTCATCGATTAATGCCCAACCAAAACGTATTGTCCAGCGCAAACGGTTAACCCAATACAATGAATCCTGTCCCCGCTGTGTGGCGCAGGGGAGTACCTTCTAGCCCCTTGGGCTGCAGACTTGGGCCTGAGCTGGTCTGGCCAGAACTCGGCAGACCCGGGTCTGGTGACGTCCCTGAGATGAAGGGGAGCTGGCAGCCCCAGGACAGAAAATCCCGGGTCCGGAGCACCGCCATCCGAGGCCACACAGGAGGACGCTGAAAGCAGAGGGAGCCCGAGTCAGGGCCAGGGTCTCCAGGACTGGAGGAAGTCGTGAGCTCGGGGAGGGTCATTCCTCCGCTCCCTGCTCTCTGTCTGACCTTTGCCCCCTGCCCTCTGTTCTCTGTGGTGCTGCTGGTCATGGGCCCTGTTTCCAAGGAATCTGGGCGATTCTGAATTGCGCCGAGGCAAACAGGGACGGAGGAAGGAGCCAGGGGCATCTGGCTGGCAGTCCAGATGCTCATGATTCAGGACCGCAGGCACCGCGCCCACAGGGAAAGCCCTCAGGACAAGCACCAGACGCTGACAGGCTCCCGGACATTCCTTCGAGGCCGATGCGAGTTGCCAGGGAACAGATGCCAGGAGGGAGGGTAACACGCATTCAGTCGCCACAGGATGGACCTCTCTGATGTGCCCGAGGCTGGCACGGTGCCCCGGGCTCACTAGACCCCTGCAGGCCCAGAGAAGGGTGACCGGGGGCAGGCGGGGGCAGCCTGGGCTCTGGGGATAGAGGCCTGAGGGTGGGTCCCTGGCCCTTCCCTTGAGCAGGATGGCCTTGGGCGAGTCCCACGTCACCTTCCCTGGATGGTAGAGGACACACAGCACCCGTGATCCAAGTCAGATCATTGGTGCTGAGGTTTGCACACAGTAGGTGCTTAATAAATGGGGGTCTTGATTAGGGCTTCTGTCTTTGGGAAGCATGACCACATATTGCCCCTGTGCCTCTGGGTGTGTAGTTAAGACTGGCCGAGAAAATCTTGAGCCCCCCACCTGTCTCTGGAGAAGAGCAAGTTCTGCGGTCTGTGAGATGCTCCAGAAAGGGAGGCATCACCCCACCTGACGCAGCCACTGCCTGCTCCTCCTCAGGGTTGTCCTGACCCTTTGGGCACCAGCTGCTCTGATTCCTTCTTAGAAGCTCTGTCCTGGGCCCAAGGCACAGCCATGTGGGTCTCAGAGCCTTCATTGTCCCTGCAGCCCCTTCTGTAGTTCAGGTCCTCTCCATGCTGGTGGTCAGGCCTGGACCAGGGTCATCACCACCATCATCATCACCATCACCACCACCACCACCATCATCACCACCATCACCATCATCACCATCATCAACGCTGTCATCATCACCATCACCACCACCACTACCATCACCACCATCATCACCACTACCATCACCATCATCACCGTCATCTACATCATTGCCATCACCACCATCACCACCATCATCATCACCATCACCAACACTGTCACCATCAACATCACCACCACCATCACCATCACCACCATCATCACCATCACCAACGCTGTCATCATCACCATCACCACCATCACCACCATCATCATCACCATCACCAACGCTGTCATCATCACCATCACCACCACCATCATCACCACCATCACCATCATCACCATCGCCATCACCATCATCACCGTCATCTACATCATTGCCATCATCACCATCACCACCATCATCATCATCACCATCACCACCATCATCACCATCACCACCACCATCATCATCACCATCACCACCACCACTACCATCACCACTACCATCACCATCATCACCGTCATCTACATCATTGCCATCATCACCATCACCACCACCATCACCACCACTGTCATCATCACCATCATCATCATCGTCGTTGTCACTATCACCACCATCACCGTCATGATCACCTTCATCACCATCACCATCTCCACCATCATCCCCACCATTATCAGTACTTCTCTCTCTTTTTACATTTTCCAGAGACACTGATGCATAAATTCCCCAGCCCTTTTTAGCTTAGAAGCTCATTTATGTCAAGTGCAAATCTAATGGGTGGGGCTCAGGGAAGCTGCTATCCTCTCAGTCTTAGACCGGCTTAGACAGACCTCAGACCCCCAGCTATACCCACATGTGAAATATCCAAGGAGCCGCACACTGCGAATCTCATTTAAGCCTCACCGCAGCTCTGGTAGGTGGGCATCCCACTTTATGTGTCTAACTGGCTGGTGGAGGACTTTCTCCCAAATCCGATTCCATCCTTTTCCAACCCCTGATGCCCCTGGGTTGGCCGTAAGCTCAAGTCGGATGTTATATACACCCCTGCCTGGACCCCACCACCACTCCCTCTCCCTGCCCTGGGCGCTGGGGGTCTCTGCCAGCCCATCGCGTGCCCACCATCTCTGGCCCTCCCGCCCCCGCCCCAGGGGTGTCCCTTGCTTGGAGACAGGCCCCCAGGGCAGCACTCCCTGCTAGAACGGGCCAACAGCCCAGCCCCGCTCCAGGCAGAGCCATCCTGGAGACCAGCCCCTCCCGCACTGTCCAGGGGGGGGGGGAGTGAGGGGGGGGTGTTGCTTGATTTCCCTCCAGGCCACTTTACCTGCTTCTGGGAATGAAAATGCCTTATGAACAAAGGCCTTCCTGTGGGATCAGGGGCAGTGAACAAAAGAAAACTTCGCAAAGATGGCTTTGGCCTGAGGCACTCGTAACTCCCTTTCTCTCTCCATAAAAACCTTCTGCAAAACTCTTTGCCAAGTTTTGTGAGAGTCAGAGCCCAGGGGGCCCCCAGGGATCCCAACCGCCTGGCACCCAGCCCTGCATGAGGCTGCTCCCACGTAAATGCAGGAAGGGGACAGCACGCGACCCCCACGGCCGGTCCGTGGGTCTCCGCGGGAGCAGCCCCTCCGCGGATCCCACACCCCGGCCGCGTGCTGGAGCCACGTGGGAAGTGGACCCTCCAGCCCCGGTCAAGCCTCGAGAGCCGCCTCGAGCCACGCGGCCCAGCTCTCAAATCCCTGAGCCACGGAGGCCACAAGACAGGGACGTGGTCCCTGAACTTGGAAGCCACCAAGTTTTGGGATGACTTGTTACGTGGCAACATGTCATCGAGACGCTTTCCAGCATTTCTGCAGCTTGGATTGTGGCCCTCTGTCGGGGGCGGTGCAGGGGGCGTGGGGGGCCTCAAGGACCAAGCAGGACCCCCGGCCCGAGAGGCCCTTCCTGCCGCTCAGGCTGCATACCCAACCCCAGAGACCCTCAAGTGCTGGCAGCTGGGCCTCCTGACGTAAGGGCCAGCGGGTGTTTCGGGTGGGGCCTCCCGTCCCGGCTCGAAGACGGCCCCCTCCCCTCCGCGGGCTCGTGGCCTTTCCCAGGTGCATGTGCGTGGGGACAGAGCTCCCCCCTCTTCTCATGAGGACATGGTCCCATCGCGTCAGGGACCCGCCCATATGACCCCATTTAACTGTAATTACCTCCTAAAGGCCCCATCTCCAAACCCGGGCACACTGGGGGTAGTGCTGCAGCCTAGGAGCCGGGGGGACATAATCCTGTCTGCAGCAGGCCCCGAGAGGAGACAGGGCCCCCTTTCTTCCGAACCCTGCCCTTTGGGAGCCCTCCGCTCCCCAGAGGCCGGTCGGGTCCAGCCCAGCGCTGTGCCCTGTGTGCTTCACGGTTTCTGTCCCAAGGGGGGCTCCCGAGGGGCCCTCCTGGGCCACCCCTCATGGTGAACTTGTGCCTGGAAAAGCCTTCTGAAGGAGGACGTCGGGCGCTGACCTCCAACCATCCCCAGGAACCTACAGGGCCCCGTGTCGCCTGCCTTCCATCGTAGGCCATTTATCCCTCGGGGAGAGAGGGAGCGACGAGCAGACACGCCCGTCAGGGGTGCTCAGCCCCGCGAGGGGCTTCAGGACAGAGTCTGGCCTTCTCCCTGTACAGACGGGGAAACTGAGGCCCGGAGGACTGGGGAATCGGCCCAAGTTGCCCAGCGGCCCTGCCCCAGACCACCGCTCCCCCAAAAGGCTGTTTGCTCAAAGACTCCTAGACGCTATTTTTGCTCCTAAAGTTAAACACTTTGCTTTCACTGATGAGATGTCAGAAAGCGTCGCACAGGCGGCCCCCGCCCCCCCTGGTCCCCATCAGCCGGCCATGAACGGGATCCCCGCTCTGGGGCCCCAACCAGAGCGTGCCCAGCGGGTACGGAGTGGCCAGGGGAGCCCCAGCCCCAGGGCAGCCAGTCGGCTCTGAGGCTCAGCCCAAAGCCCGGGTGGTTGTTTTCTCTGGCATGTCTGGGGCCAGTGGGGGGTTCTCCTGCTCCCTGGAGGCCCCGGGAAGGTGTGGGCACGCCGGGGCGGCCAGGCCGCTTCCTGGAGGGGCCCAGCTGGGCACCTCAGCTCCTCCACTCCTGTTTACTCCGACCCTGGCCACTTGAAACGGGATCTGAGGTGGACGGCTTGCCCGTGTGGGCAGCAGCCAAAGTCAATGGGAAATCCTCTCTGGGGAGGAAGGGAGGGATGCGGGACGTGTGACCCGTGGGGAAAGGGCCCGGGCCGCGCGCTCTGGGCCAAGCGCTGGGGGCGGAAGCAGGTGCGCCCGCCCGGGCGGGCCCCCGGTGGGAGATGCGGAGGTGGCAGCCTGATCCCAGCCCCGAGGTTGAAGTGCTGTCCCCTCCCCTCTCACTCCTGCCCTGGGTCGCGGGAGGGTCATGGCCTTGCCCCATCGTCAGGAAGGAGGTCACGCTCCCCTCCGCCAAGAGTCCTTCCTGCTGGTGTCGGTGGCCGGTGGCCGTGCCGGGTAAACTCACCCACGTCCCTCCCGTCACTGGGAGTGCACATCTGGGTCGTGGCCAGTTTCTCGCTCCGTCAATAACACCGCCTCCAACATTCCCACGGAAGCCCCCACGTCCACGGCACAAGACTTTCCCCGAGACAGACAGCTGGGTGGGGTGTGGCCTCCGTACCCCCAAAGGCCGGCGCCAAGTGCCCCAAGCCGGTGGCGGGAGGGTCCCGTGGCCTCGCCAGCCCTTGGTATGGTCCGACTTTTCAGACTTTTGCCAACCCGCGGGGTGAGTAACGGTCTCGCATTGTGACTCCAACTTGCTTTTCCTGATTACTAATGAGCTCTGACCCTGTCTGGGTTTCCTCCTCGGCGAAGTCACAGGCCCGTTTTTACACGTAGGTGCTTTGTCCCGGTGATGCCTTCTAAAGTTTGTTTTTTATATCCTAGACCTTCCTTTTTTGGTCGTACGTATGGCAGATCTGCGTCGTGGTTCGTCTCCTCTCTCCTTTTATGGTGCCTTTTCATGAAACGGAATTTCTTAATTTTAATTAGACCGTGTCCATCTTTGCCTCTACGACTGTTATTTCATAAATGGTTTAAGCAGTCCGTTCGCAACGCAAAGCCACGAAGATGGCCCCGTATCCTCAGGTAAAACCGCTCTAGTTTTGTTTTACATTTAGCACTTAATCGACCCGTGTGTGTGCGCGCGCGCGTGTTCGTGCGTGTGTGCGCGTGCGTGTTTGTGTGTGTGCGCGTGCGTGTGTGCGCGTGCGTTTGCATGTGCATGTGAGTGCGCATGTGGGTCACACACGTGTGACGCAGAAGCACACTTCCCACTGCTTGTGTCTCCGTGCTGTGCCTCCCGCCTCGTGTCCCGAGCTCCGTCCGCCCCGACGCCTGGGCCTCCTCCATCCCAGCCCACGGCTGTGGCTCAGACCTGGGTTCCGGCGGACGCGGTACCTATGGCTGCTTTCCTCTGATTGCTGTTAGCAAGGCATGCTCTTCTCCACTCGTTTACTTTCCATCTGTGTGTGTCTCTGTGTGTCAAGTGGGTCCCGTGCAGATAGGTGGTCTCGGGTTTTGGCCGTGAGTGTTCGGCAAACAAAAGCTTTGAATTTCCTTTTAGGTCAGTGTTTGGACACATGCACGTGGACACACAGGCCCCACACTCACTCCCGGTGCCGGTCCCACCTTTCCCGCAGCTTCCTGTCCCCGTGGCCGCGTGGATGGTGGGGGGGGTCCTCGGCCGTGGGCCCCAGCTGCGCGGTGGGCACGGGCTGCCTGACCTGGCTGCCAGGTTCTAGGAACAACCGAGATCAGGCTCAGAAAGCCCGGCTACCCAAGTGCTGCCCAGAGCCACCTTGGCGTTTTCTTACATTGCTGGGATGGGAGTCTCACCCTCAGCATCAGAATCGCCTGTGGGCTCGTTAAAGCCCACGCATCCGCCTTTCCCGGGGGTCCCGGCGACACTGCTGCGGTCGGTCCCGGGGACCAGGCTGAGGTCCCAAGACACGACCCACCAGTGACTCACCAGCGACCAGCCAGGTCTTCGGCCAAGGGGGACGCGGTTTAGCCGGACAGGGGAAGCCCTGGACACTGTGCTCAGGCCCGGGGGGCAGGAAAGGTCGGCGGGGACAGCAGGTGCAGGGGTGAGGCCGGAAGCTCCGGGTGCTGGCTCCGTGGCCCAGAGGGAGCTGGGGCCCCGGACCGGCCGGGGCGCGTAGCTGCGGTGTGGGGGAGGGCGGTGGGAGTCTCGCTGGCTGTCACCATCCCCAATCCTCCACGGGACGCAGGGGGGCTGAGGACCCCATCCCCTCCCAGCTCCACCAGCTCCCGCCCACGCAGAAGGCGCTAACCGCCTCACTGGGCGCCTCACTAGGGCGCTCAGCCTCACTGGCCAGCTTTGGTCCCAGATGACTTCCCGGACGGTCCGGCGAGGATCCAGTGAGGGTCCAACCGGTCCTGCTGTGCCAGGCCCCTCAGCCAGGGAACGGCTTCAACGACCAGCAGACATAAGAAATCCTCGGCGGGATGGTTATCAGACACTTTGTGGGCCTCGGGGGAGAAAGGGGCTTTGCAGATCATCGCATTGCCCCGGCAGGGAAACTGAGGCCCGGTGGAGAAAGGGGCTGCCCACGGCATGGAGTAAGGGCCATGAGTCCCTGTTTGCTGTGGAGCGAAAGTCACGGGGTGTGCTGACCCCATGGGGGGAGGCTGCCTACCCCGCGGCCCCGGGGCTCAGAATGGGATCCCTGCAGCCTGCCTCGAAGCCCACCAAGCCAGCACGAGCGTGGGGACCCCTGGACCCCCTGCCGGCTGAATCGGAACCCCTGGCAGCTAGGAACTTGCCCCTAGGGTCCCGCAGGGTGTTCTGTGGGCACCTAGTTTGAGAACGGGTCCTGTAGGGGTCCCCTTTCTCCGTGTGCCTACCAGCCCTTCGTCCGGTCTGCCGGCTGGCCTCCAGGGACCGACAGTGTCCCTCCAGCGGCTGGCACTGGGGACGTCACCAAGAGGTTGGGAAGAAAAGGACAGACTCCTATGTCAGCCTTGGGCATCTGGTGACCCACGAGGTCGTCACGACCGGCAGCATCTCCTCGGCGTCCCAGACCTGGGGCTCGGCGCAGAAATCCTCCCCAGACTGCATTTCGGTCCCGGGCCAACTAGCCCCGACCTGCACGCAGAGGCTAAGCGGTCGTGCTTTCTTCGGTGGAGACGCCGTTTCCGAACCCACGGGCACCGCCCCCCCTCCACAAAGCCTCACCTAGACCACGCTCCCCAGGGAGGGCCCCAGCCGAGACTCCCTGCGTCCCCTCCCGCACATTTTGGCAATGACGGTCAGAACCGCATTGTTGCCCCAAACCCTCTGAGCCTGAAGGGAGGACTCGCGGGGGAAGAGGGCCTGGGAGCGGCCGGCGGCAGGGGGAGGGAGCACAGCAGGACATTCCTGGACAAGAGGAGACACGGGCTGCAGCCGCGACGAAGCTGCTCCTG
>CM052890.1:17500-35310 GCA_028534135.1 Potos flavus | reverse complement strand
CATCTCTCTGTACCCTCTCCTGAGCCTGGAGAGGGCATGGATCCCTCCTCTGTGGGCACACCGTGTCCCAGTTACTGAGGCCATTCTGTGTGTGTGTCGTCTGTGTCTCGTCTGTACTCCAGCCTCTCTTCCCCCAGTGCCTGGAGCTCACAGACACAGTACACACTCGTTGCCTGACGGGCCGAGCGGATGAGGGAGAGTGTAGTTTTCTGAGGTTTTGTCGTGCTCAGTACCGGAAAGAGCAGCGAAGCAGGCAACTACGGAGAAGGAAGAGGCTGTTGGTGTTGTCGAGACAGCCTCCAAGACCGTTGACACACGGTGTGACTCGGTTGGTGGTGCTGCTGCAGAGGAGGGGAGTCACTTAACGAAGAAACGGTATTCACGTCTTTTTAAAGATCAGCCCTATTGAGGTATAACTTATGCAGCCGCTTTAGGTGTACATTTTGACGAACTCCGGCACATGGGAGCACCCGTGGAGCCATGACAGCAGTCGAGATCTGGAACCTCTCCCTCACCAGAGATGTTGCCATGTGCTCCTTCCCAACCAGTCCCTCACACCCCAGTCCCAGGCGCCTCTGATCCTCTTGCTGTCCCTGTGGAGATTTGTCCTGTGGTTCGTGCATCTGACGCACAGGGAGCCTATGACTGAGGCTCTGGCTTTGAAGCACAGCAAGCTTTATTCTTAGAAGGGCAGGGGGTCATTCCCAAAGCTGCCTTGCCTCGTTGAATCTAGGGGTAATTTACATATGATTGGTTGGGAATTATGTGAAGGGAAGTTTATGGGTTTCTTGAAACTTGAGGGGGCAGTCTTTTTTTTTTTTTTTTTTTAAGATTTTATTTGTTTATTTGACAGAGAGAGAGAGCACAAGCAAGCAGAGCAGCAGGCAGAGGGAGAGGGAGAAGCAGACTCCCCGCCGAGCAGGGAACCTGATGTGGGACTCGATCCCAGAACCCTGGGATCATGATCTGAGCCCAGGACAGACGCTTAACGGACTGAGCCACCCAGGCGCCCTGAGGGGGCAGTCTTGAAACCACTGAAGGTACACATTCTTCCGGATAGTGAAGCGCCATCAGGGACCTGGTATATATCACGTAGCTTTAAGAAAAATGTTATTATCTGTTTTTCATCAGATTCGTGTAATCAGTGTGCAAACAAGGGGTGCAAACAAGGCAAAGTCAGTGATGAGTCACGCACAGGGCTTAAGGAAACACAAAAGAACAGAACATGGGGCTAGGTTGGTAACACAGATATAGTACGACTTACGATTTCAGAACTGGTCCCAGAACCAAGCGTCTGGCCTCACTTTCTATAATTTCATATACATGGAATCATACAGCAGATACTGGTTATTGGTTTATTCGCTCAGCACGTCTTTGCTATTAACCAGTCCCTTTATGTTGCTAAGTGCTGTCAGGCAAGTGTAGCCATCCTGCTGACGAGCATATGGGTGTTTCACGTTTGGGCTGTGAACACTTCTGTTCAGGCTTTTGTGTGGACATACGTGTTCTTTTCTCTTGGGTAAATTATTTATTTTAAAAAATATTTTATTTATTTATTTGACAGATCACAAGTAGGCAGAGGCAGGCGGGGCGGGGTGGGGTGGGGGAAGCAGGCTCCCTGCTGAGCAGAGAGCCCCATGCGAGGCTCGATCCCAGGACCCCGAGATCATGACCTGAGCCGAAGGCAGAGGCTTTAACCCACTGAGCCACCCATGTGCCCGGTCTTGGGTAAATTATTTGCAGGGGAAGCCGCCACATTGTATGGTGAGTCTACGTGTAGCATCTTAAGCTTCCAACTTGTTTCTCTCATTGATAAATTGGATGTCACTACCGTGTAAATTAGGCTAATTTAAATAAAGATGCCACTAGACCACCCACAACAGATGGGGATGTGGAGTGTAAAATGGTAGAGCCACTCTGGGAACAGTTCTGGCAATTTCTTACAGAATTAAGTACATACCTACCTTGTGAGCCAGTAATTCTACTCTTAGGTATTTAGCCATGTCTGAAAAAGACTTGTACAAAAATATTTACAACAACTTTGTTCATAATAACCAAACTTGGAGACAGCCCCTGTGCCCATGTAGAGAATGGCTCAACTGTGTTCTAGCCATACAGCGGGCTGTCATGCAGCAGGAGGAGGAAGCGAGCTACTGATACGCACAATGCAGTCTTAAAGGAGGACATTCCGTGTGATTCCAGTTCCGTAAATCTGACCAAAGAACTCTGGTTGGGAAAAATCGGGAAAGCTGAACAGGTTGACAATAGGATACTTCAAGTATTTCTTCTAATAATTTTAAAAGGCTTTGGAAATCCTGGCACGTACCTATAGTTAGCCACACTTGCTAATGTGTCCACTGTGTTTTGATTTTATTTCAGCTTGTTGGAGTCACCCTGATGATCTCGTGCACCAAATGTGCTCAGACTGTGTGTGGACAGGTTACTCGATAATGAGAATCGGGGAGAGTCATCACCTCTTAGGAAATATTTGGTAGACTCCACATCTTAAAATGTGTATGAGGTTCATGGGTGAGAAATGATGAAGGGGCACTGGTCTTGGGGAGCAGATGAGGGGCAACTCCCAGGAGTGACCTCACCCTGATGTGACAGTGATAGGGATTTTCTCGTGCTGGGAGTGGTGCCTGGGGCTGGGAGACCATAGGACCACCTCTAGCTCCTATAGACCCTTTGTGCAGATGGAAGAAGGCCTCCACTGAGGAGATGGCCAGAAGATGCATGTTCACTGCAGGCAGGGGTGCCCCGCTGGGCAACAGGGGCAACTAACCCTAAGGGTTAGTCCTTAGGGGCAGAGGCAGACCAATAAATGGGTACACAAAGGTTGGGAATGGTTTCAGTTAGCGCAGAGAGAGGCCTGAGGAGGGGAGCTGGTGACAAATGGCTGGTGTGGTATGATGGCTGTGAGTGGGAAGCTTAAAAGGTGCAAACCAGGTTGGTGTAGTGGATGGTTGTTAATGTCTTCAGTTTTTCCGATTTTTGCTTTAGTTCATCCTGCGTCTCTTTTGCTTTTCTGTGATTGTTTGATGGGATCATTTTGAGCTGGATCAGGCTGGCCAGGGACTAGTCCTACCCAAGTGATGCTTGTTGGGGGGGGGGGGGGCGCGTGTAAGAGCACAGGAGTCTGCTTTTCCGCCGCTGATGGAGGTGCTGGTTTCCCTTTGACCCACTCACAGCCCTGTGTTCTTTTTTCTTTTTATAGATTGTATTTATTACTCTTTTTTTTATTATTTCTTAAAGATTTTATTTATTTTTGCATGCGTGTGCAAGAGAGAACAAGCATGAGCAGGAGGAGGGGCACAGGCAGAGGGGGAGGGAGAAGCAGACTCCCCGCTGACAAGGAGCCTGACCTGGGACTCGATTCCAGGCCTCCGGGATCATGACTTGAGCCTAAGGCAGACGCATAACTGACTGAGCTACCCAGTCGTCCCACAGCCCTGCATTCTTGATGCCGGGGAATACCAGCTTCTCTCCTCATTGCCCCGAACCTGCAGGCCTGCTTGGGCAGTAGACGCTTGGGCTGCAGGTGTGACTCCAATATCCCAGGGAGCCCCAGGTCCCTCCATGAGCTTAAGGAAGTTTTCTTTCTTTTCTTTTCTTTTTTCTTTTCTTTTCTTTCTTTCTTTCTTTCTTTTTTTTTTTTTTAGAGAAGGAGGTGGGAGAAGGAGAGGCAGAGGGAGAGGGAGGGGGAGAGAATCTTAAGCAGGCTCCATGCCCAGTGCAGAGCCAAAGGCGGAACTCTGTCTCACAGTCCTGAGACCATGACCTGAGCTGAAATCAAGGGTCAAACGCTTAACCAAATGAGCCACTCAAATGCCCCAAGGAGAACATTTTCTAAGCAGAGCTCACCACAAATCAACAGAAATGGGATGTAGTGGGGATACCTTGACATTAAAATACGTGGAGAAATGCTCTAGTGTTCACTTAGAATATTTTGGAAAGAAACCAGGTGACCTCTTGTAGTCTGGTCAGGGCATCTTGATGAAGAAAGAATCATCATGGGGCCTTTTGACACTCAGGGTTGTGTAAATTGTATGCAACCCTGCACATTGGTTCATGCCATTCTCTGTAGGTAGATAGCAGCACCCCTCTCCCTTCTGCTCCCCTGCCTTCTGATTTGGGGGTTTCTTTTGCGGAGGATGGGGACCCTGCAGTGTCTGGGAAAAGAAACTGGACCGTGCACAGGACGTTGGCCAGTGGTCCTGCACAGTGGAGGTGCTCCCCTGGGCGCAGGGTTGCCCTCAGTGACACGAGGCAACCAAGCCCAAAATGAGTTTCTGCAATTTCTCTCAGTCTAAAAGGCCTCCACTGTGTGAGGATTCAGAAACGTGCACGGGTGTGGCCACCTGGCCTCAGGGGTGGTGAGGGCTGAGGGGGTCCCCAGAGGCACAGGTGCAGTGCTGCCCCGACATTCCCAGTCCCCGCCGCCCACATTCCTGCACACGCTGTGCTCACATTGCATGCCCTCGGCTTTCCTTCCACACCCTGAGAATCATCCCAAGGTCTTATCCCATGTCTAGACTCAGGAATGCTAAGACGAAACCACCGCCCTACATACGGTCCTCCTCCCTCTGGAGGGGCTGACTTTGGTACCAGGCTGAGCGCTGCCCACAACAGTCAGGCTTGTCTGGACGTGGCCAGAGTCAGGCCACACGCCCCTGCATCTCACCCACGCGGACTCCCAGGGCGCGTGCCCAAAGTCTTGCCTGAATCTTGCATACGTATTCCAAGTCTTCTCTCCAAATCAGATGATTACCTCTAATACGAAATGATCACCAGCAATTTGAAAACTAGACAGAGGCCCCTCTGGAAAGGCTGTAGTCCTGGCGATGCCAACGCTGAAAAGGGACCTGGTCAGGTGGAGTAGCTACCGTCCCTCCGTGTCCATGTGTGTGATCTGCCCGCTTGGAAGGACTGCGTTCCTGCCAATGCTCCGATGAGAGTCAGAGTGGCCTCTGCCGAGTGGTGTCTGCTGAGCAGAGGCCCCAGCTGCCTGGGAGGGAGGGGGAGAGCACCCGTGGCTGCGCTCCCAGGATGGCCCGTGGGCACGGGGTCCCTGCGTGGTGCTATGTGGGCGCTTGTGCCCAGGCACCTCCCGTAAGAGTCAGCTTGAAAAAAGGTTCTGTAGGTAGTCTGGGCACCTGTGTTTTACCTCACCCCACCCGCACAAGCGGCGGGAACTTGCAGGTGCCCTCCCAACCTGAATCTCCAAAGGGGGTCCCTCTTATGGCACCACTGGCCTTTCCGTTTCCGGACGTCTTGACACACTGACCTCCTCGCTTTCCCTGGTCCCTGACCCTGGATCCTAGAAGTGCATGGATTAACGCAGTGTGAGCCCAGCCCAGAGCAGCTGCACAGGGACCGGACTGCAGGCCTCAGAGCCGAGCCTGGTATCAGGAGATGGCCAGGAAAAGGCCCAGCTATGCTGGGTCTACACTGAGTCTGTGCTGAGCCCTAACATTGTTGGGGAGGGTTACGCCAGCACGAGTGACCCCCACCCCAAAGACATGGACCTGCCCCCAGCACCTCTCCGCACTTTGTTCCTTTATCCCATCAGTCAATGAAGTGTCTGTCTTCACCGGGATGTGGTGAAAACTTCACTGCATTCCCCTCAGGCACCTCCTGGGGCCTGGGGTGAGGCCAGAATCAGCCCTGCAGGCAGGCCTGGGCTCTCAAGCCAAGGTCAGGAATTCATTCTCTCTCCTCCGGTGAGCCTACCTGAGGGGTCTTCTTGTCTCCATTCCTGAAAAGAGTGAACCTGTCCCATCAGATCTCGCAGGACCCCCAGTGAAGTCTACACTTCAGGGTGGGCAGAGTCTCACAGTGGCCAGGAACAACCTGTCTTGGGAGATGGAGGATGGGAAGTGACCCCTGGGAGAGCTTGCCTTCAGCTGCCCAGAACACTAGCCTGGGCTCCACCCTCTGCTCCCCGTAAGTGTGGGTCAGCCTGGGCCTCTGAGGGTGAGTGACCCAGTGACCTTGCCAGAGATGTGCCGGATCCCAGACCCAGGAGGGCCGCCCCAGTCTCCAGGGCTGCAGCCATCTGCCCCAGGCCTCATTGCCCACTTGCAAAAGGGCTTCATTCACCCCCTGTATCATGCCTGGGCTTTCAGAGAAGGCACTGATTGTCTCACGTGCTCTGGACTCCCTCCAGAAGTCAGTGCCGGGCATGAGAACTTGAAAATGTCCCGAGGAAACCCAGTGAAAGTGAAGCAGTGCCTCTGGCCGCAGTAAGCCTGCCCTGGGTCCTTCCCTGCAGTCCTCAGTAGGAGAAAGCTGCAATCATTGTCAGCCTGGTACCGGGTCTCTGCAGCGCCCCCTCCCCTCGCCAGGGCCTGGGGGCTCGGTTCTGAGGGAAGGATGAGAAGGGAAGTTTGAGGCAGATGCAGAGGGGAAGGAGGGGGCCTCACGGCACCCATTTCCTTCTGTGATCATCACTGCAGATCGTCCACAGAGGCCACATGTCTGATTGGAGCAGGTGTAAGGGTGAAAATGTCGCTTCGGATAAACATTTAATAACATCTTCACATTTGTATTCACATCATCACCACTGCTAACAGTGGTGACCCCCCTGCCCAGCAAGGAGGTCCACCTGGGTGGCCTTCCAGGAGTCACATCATGGCCCTGGGTGTCCTGTGAGAAAGCTGGGGCCAGGCAGGCTTCCCTTCTGGGTCCTGGGCACCAGTCACCCATCATGAAAGGAGGGTGAGGGTGGGTTTCTGCCATCTGTTTTCTCTACCATGTTAGAATTCTAAATTTTTAAAAAATTTTATTTATTTGACAAAGACAATGAGAGGGAATTCAAGCAGGGGGAGGGGCAGAGGGAGAAGCAGGCTTCCCGTGAACAGGGAGCCTGATGCAGGGCTAGATCCCGGGACCTTGGGATCATGGCCCCAATAGAAGGCAGATGCAGCACCGACTGAGCCACCTAGGTGCCCCTACCATGTTAGAATTCTAAAAGATGGGGGACGCCTGGGTGGCTCAGTGGGTTGGGCCTCTGCCTTCGGCTCGGGCCATGATCTCGGGGTCCTGGGATCGAGCCCCGCATCGGGCTCTGTACTCAGCAGGGAGCCTGCTTCCCCCTCTCTCTCTGCCTGCCTCTCTGCCTACTTGTGATCTCTTTCTCTGTCAAATAAATAAATAAAATATTAAAAAAAAAAAAGAATTCTAAAAGATGGGACATTTTCTGTATTTCAGGCAGCTCTCTATGACCTTTATGTGCCCTCAACTTTAGTCAACTTTCTAACTGGAAAAGTTCTTACTCTAAGGTGGCTGGTATTTTCCTTTCATATAGGATCCTGCCTCCACCCCCCAAACTGTTGAAAATTATTAAATTTTATTTTATTTAAAATACATTTATTCCTGGAGCACCTGGGCGGCTCAGTTGGTTCAGTGTCCAACTCTTGATTTTGGTTCAGGTCACGATCTCAGGGTCGTGAGGTCAGGTCCCGCATTGGGTGCCATGCTCAGCACGAAGTTGGCTTTAGATATTCTCTCTCCCTCTGCCCTTCCCCCCCCCTGCGCTTGTGCATGCGCGCGCACACTCTCTTTCTCTGTATGTGTCTCTAAAATAAATAAATCTTGAAAATACATTTATTTCTTCATTGTGAAAGTTAACAAAAGGAATACTTTTCTGAAGCCAGCAGGATCTGTCAGTTAATTTTAAAAGCTGGTGAAAATAGGTAATAAAAAAATAAGGAAGCAAACATACTTTACATATATTTTTCACTTAAAATTTGTAGGTGTGAATTAATTTTTAGCAATAACTTTATTGAGATATACTTTTCATACAGTGAAACCTTCAAGTTTTGACACCTCACGTTGCTAAGTTTTAACAAATGGAGAACGTCGGTCGGTGCATAACCGTTCCATTCTCCAGAAAGTCCCTCACCCTTTGCTGGTCAGTACCCCAACCAGCGGACACCGCACTGCTGACCGCCATCCCCAGGTGGCCAGTTCTAGCTCTGTTTGCCACTCTGGATGTTTCTCTACGGGGCTGAGGACTCTTGAGTAAGCATCGGTCTCAGGACTGGGTTTTTAGTCTCTGTTTTTAGTATAAACCACATGCTTAGTTTGTCTTCCTAAGATGTACGGTTTCAGTATTTTCCTGAAGTGGACCGAGAAATCGAGTGCATTTGTAAAGAAATCGAAGACCAGAATTCTTCCAAATAGTCAAAAGTTATTTTCTGTTTAAGAGTTGTCTTGCCTATACCTAATTCAAAATCAATTTTTAAAACAACTTCAACTTGCCTTTATCTTGATCCTCTAAATCATTTATCTTGGTCTTCCTAGAAACAGCTTTCTTTCATTTTACACTAACAGGTAGTTGGTTTACGTAATCTCAAACGAGGGATGCAGTAGGGAGAATGTGAACAAGCAGCATGAACAGGTTTAGGAGCAAACCGAGGTGCCCAGCCGAGCTCCCAGGGGAAAGCGGTCTACGGCTTTTCACGGAGCCCACCGCCGCATGGGTGGTAGAGCAGAGGTGGGACCTGAGAGGTGCTTACGTACAAACACAGGCAAATGGACACGAACACACACGGACGTGCTGCTGCTCCCGAGTATCTGCTGTCAGCGTGTTCTTGGGTGGTTTTCCAGTCTCACGAACGCGGTCATGCACGTGAAGTTGACATTATTGCCGGGTTGGAGGGAACAGCCCCTGTGCACAGCTGCAGGTGGGGGGCCCCCAGTAGGCCACTCAGAGCTCACTGAGGGCTGACGTACTCATGGCCATGGTTCTTTACAGCAAAGGGATACAGGTTAAAATAACCCAGGGAGAAGGCACAGAGTCCCTAGTCGGAGCTCCCAGCCATCTGTGGGCCGCGTGCTCCTCCCTGACATCCATAGTCTTTCCCAGGGCTCTGTCATCTGCTGCTCTGGTGCCTGAGCTGTCTCCAGCCCCTCTGGAGCGTGCCTCGAAACCCCCACCCCAAGTCACAGACTTCCTCGTGGGGCCCAGGAGCCCCAGGCAAACAAAGGCATTGTGGGGCTTAGCCATCCCCCCTCAGGAGCTGAGGGCAAGGCCAAGCCTGTCTTCGGACAAGGTTAAGTTCTTTACCACACAGTCCTATACAAATGCTTTCTCTCCCTTAGAAAATGGAATCACACCATACACTTTGTTTTGTAACCTCCTTTTTCTGTTTTCTACCTGGATCCCTTTCCTTGGTCCACAGGACGTCTTGGGGCGTCATCTTACGGACTCATGGCATGACCGCTTTGTTCACCTAGGCTGCCTCGAAATTTCCATCACCACTATCTGCTCACTCTGGCAGCTTTTTGGGAAGAGACTGGATACTGCCAAGTGAATGTGGGTGGGTGTCTCAGTCTGGGGTTTCAGTAGCAGACTCTGATGTGAGGAATTTTTGAAAGGGATATAAAGGGCATGTTCCCTGGGAGACATGGTATTGAGGAGGGGGGAGGCACATGGGGGGTGGGGGGAGTGATTTGGGCTCCATCTCATGAAAGAACTCTGGAGACTGCAGGTCACAGCTCATGGGTGTCCCTATCTAGTGGCAAGGGCATTCAGGTTAATACCCTTCCTGTCAATGACCAGTTAAGGGTCATAATCCCCAGACAGTTCCATCCCGCCAGGAGCTCAGGGGATGGGGATTCTTGTGGCCAGAGGGCAGCCCTCTGTCAAATATTCAGAAGCTGGATGTTAGAAGCAAAAGACCTGGAGCTCAGGTACATGAAAATGGTAGGTGGACAGCTGGAAATGCAGGTAGAACATGGATGGCATCTACTGCAATTAGATCCAAAGAGCCCTGGCATTCAGAGGGCCACAAGTGCTTGTCTCCTAGAGTAAGTGGAAGCTCTCAGTGGAATCCCCTGACCTCAGGTCCTAGTGGGGTGAGCACCTAGACCAGAAGCAGAAGCTCAGCGACCACCCGCCATCACCCCTGTAGCCCTGGGCCATGTCTGCTTTGGTGCTGGCCTCCACGCCCTGAGCAGGGATGGTGGGGAAGTGTCTTTTCTCCTTTAGGTGCCACACAAGCTCAGACTTCTCCCAGGGACTGTTAATAGACAAGTAGAACATGGTGGCAAAGATGAAGTGACTGCTGCCTGCAGGAATGCCCCTCCACCCATTGGATTCTCCGTCCTCCCCACCTGCCCTGCCCCCCCCGTCTTCTCCATCCATCCCGCCCACCCCGACTTCTCCATCCATCCCACCTGCCCCGTCTTCTCCATCCATCCCGCCCACCCCGACTTCTCCATCCATCCCACCTGCCCCGTCTTCTCCATCCATCCCACCCGCCCCGTCTTCTCCATCCATCCCACCTGCCCCACCTGCCCCGCCCACCCCGACTTCTCCATCCACCCCATCCACCCCATTTGCCCCACCTGTCCAATTTGGCATAAGGTTATTTGAGTGAAAGACACTTGGAAAACAGCAGGTACAAGAAGAACTTCCCTATCTCCCCTTTCTTCCTGAGAGTAAGAGACAGACCTGGGGAAAGGTACCATCCCTGCCCCAGGAGAAAGGAAGTGGCCTTGCCAACGGGATGGGAGTCCAGGCTAAGAGAGTTCTGAGACCTTGTTACAATCACTCCCATCCAGGTATTTTGGATACTTTCCCACAGTTTCCTCTTTGTGCACACTGACATGAAACATCTTGGTTTTGCCATTTCTCTGGGTCTTCATTCTTATAAGGGCTCCCGTGTTATGGAAAACTTAAGTAAACTAGTGTGTGTGTTCCCCGCACACACACCCCCCCCCCCCCTGCTAATCCAAGCAGGAGACCTCAAGAAGATTTACTGCTTTTCCTCCCTACATCCTTAGTCCCAGAACAGCTTCTGAACAGCAGGAAATGGGGACTGGAAGACTTCGAGTTAAGTGATCAATGACCACAGGATTGTCCTTCCTGCCTCAGCTCTGCCCCAGTGAGCCTGCGAGTCTTCCCTTCTGCCATGTGTGCTTTTGTTCATTTGTGTCCTTTAGTCCATGGGCTGGGTTCCCAAAACTCCTGTGTTTATGTGTCCCTGAATGTGGCCTTCTACCTCAGAACAGGACCCCCAAGGAGAAAACAGGAAGGATTCATATACCCAGTTAAAATACCGTACAAGCATTAGGCAGAGAACAGAGCAGTGGTGTGATGGGACCGTATATTCAATAAATTACATAAAAAATTTAGGACGCTCGGGGCGCCTAGGTGGCTCAGTCCTTTAGTGTCTGCCTTTGGGTGAGGTCATGATCTCAGGGTCCTGGGATCAAGCCTCCCCCCCCTCCCCCGTTAGGCTCCCTGCTCAGTGGGGAGTCTGCTCCTCCCCCACTTGTGCTCTTTCTCTTGCTCTCTCTCTCAAATAAATAAAATCTTTAAACAAAATTTAGGACCCTTAATGGGTAAAGAGCTTTGAGAGCGAAAATTCCGACAGACAGTGACATCAACAGAAAGACTTGGACAGTGCCTCACACATGAGGGAACATAAATGACCACTTGGCCTGAGAGAAGGTTCCCCTGCACAAGCCATCAAATAAATGCAAATTGAAACAAGATTCCTTTTCTCTTATCAGAGGGAGAGAGATTTTTTTTTTTTTTTTAAAGATTTTATTTATTTGTTTGACAGAGAGAGAGATCACAAGTAGGCAGAGAGGCAGACAGAGAGATGGGGAAGCAGGCTCCCTGCTGAGCAGAGAGCCCGATGCGGGGCTCGATCCCAGGACTCTGGGATCATGACCTGAGCCGAAGGCAGAGGCTTAACCCACTGAGCCACCCAGGCGCCCCCAGAGGGAGAGAGATTAAAACATCATAATATCCCCTGTCGACAGGGGAGACTGGGAGGGATGCAAATGTGCATCCTGTCTGCACCGCAGACCTCGGAAGGCTCTCACCTGCGTGGATCTGGGACCCTTTGTTTTGCAGAGAAACATCAACCCTCACCCAAAAATAAGGGAAAAGCATCTCTAGTCCTTGTTATGGCCTTTTCAGAAAATACCAAAGGGGCTTATATTCATGGAATTTCTTAAATTGCTTCTCCCCTTTGTCCCCCTCTCTGCATGACGGATCCCGTGGAGGCTGTCTCTCGTGTCCCTCTTCTCCCTGCTCTGGGGAAGCTGGGAGGTTGTGGCAGCAGCAGTCTTTACTGTGCAGATTTAGCCTGTCTGTCCTCCAGCGCATCACGACCTCATTCGTCGTGAGAAAGGGGCCGTCACCCTGAGCCCTTCCTGGGGCCTGGGGCCAGCGGTGGGAGAGATGCCGAAACTTGTGCTTACAGGTGCTGCCCTGGACGGGTTTCCCTTCAGCCTCCTGCAAGGCTTCAGTTCTTGAAATCCGTTGTTCCAAGGGTGTGGTGTGTTGCACGTCAGAATCATCCTGAAGTCAACAGAAATCCAGACTCTTAGAAGAAAATAGGTGGAGGACGGGGGTGCAGGGAGAGGGCTTTGAGAAGTTCTGATCCACACGTATGTGCGGATCGGTGGCTTCTCAGCACCCCCGGCGCCGGGCGCTGGTCCGTATCTTGGGAGAGATGCTGCCCGGATGTGCCAACGCCCCGTTTCTCCTCAGATTTTTGCCTCATGGCCGGAAACAATTATTATGGTGTTTGGCTGGTGGTGACATGTTACTTCCTTCACCCCTTCTACGCTTATTAGTAAGAGCTTTTCTGTAGGAAAACACTGTTTCTTCTTCCACATTTATGTATCTACTTGGGTATTTGTATCAGTGTGGACTCCTAGATGTGTTTTTGGTCCGTGGGTGATTATCTAACACTGTCCTTATTAATTCATTCAGAACATACTTAAAACCATTAGTTTTTCCTCAGATCATTCCGGCTTTGGTCCTCGGGAGCTCTTTCAGACCAGCATTGGCATCAGTGAGATGATGCCTTGCTCACATGCGTCCTTTCCGAAGGCTCTCATCTTTGCAGGGCTGGAGCAGCTGACAGAAAAAGGACCTCTCTGTGTATGCACTGGCACCTCACTCCCAGTGGAGCTGCAGGACCTAAAAATAATCACATGTCATCTGTTTTATACAGAAAAGAGAAAATACGCAGTTTATTTTGTAATGTTTACTATTTCTGAAAACCTGAATTTTTTCCACATGTATTTTTAAAGTGTCTTTGGAGCTGTCCTTGGAGAAAGAGACACAATGCAGATTTCACCAAGCGTTCCTCCATTCTCTAATCTAGAGCTTCAGGAAACAACTGCTGGAGACCAGATCCACTTGACCAAGAGATGGATTTTCGGGAAGCCCCCCAGTTGCAAATCAGAGGAAGGGCAGCTCCCAAAGGCCCTGGGACCTTGGGGCCCAGGCCTCTGCATGGGCTGTCCCTGTGCAGGGAGGGGCGCATGATCCTACGGCCACAGGCTGACCATGGGAGCCCAGCCTCGGTGGTCCTGAGGGATGAGCAAGAGATGGTGGTCGTTCAGCATCGCTCTGACTGCCGCCAAGCGTGATCCTCATGGAAGGATGGGAGATGTTTGCGCCAGGCCTTCATTTGTGCTTATTTGCTCCTTTAGTGAGTGTGGGGGGGACCTCAGTTGTTTCTAGGGCTCCCCCACCCCGAGATGGCAGGCTAGGATGGTCATGGGCGGCTGGTGGTGTTCGGTGCTGTTCCCTGCCTTTCCTTCTCACGGGGACACTGGAAGGTTCAGAAATATATAAAGAACAAATGAAGTGAAAAGAGACACAAATTGCCCGAAGCACAGGGAGCTGGAACGTGGCTGAGTAGTCAGGGACCACAGGGGTATTTCCAGTGAGCGAAGAGCAGAGGAACTGTGGGTGGGAGTGGGGTGCAGATGGCAGAAGAGGATCCCTGCCCACTCCAGGGACCACAGAGGGCAGGGCGGCCTGGACGTCTTCTGGGGATCTCTCCCCTGTGGCCACCATGGGGGGCCCTTCCCGTCAGGACCTCTCCTGCCACGTGGCCGCACCAGCGGACCTGAGCAGAAGTGTCTGGGGCGTAGAGCCAGGGGTGGGCAGGAGGCAGGAAGTAAGGGGGAACTGTGTGGTGAGATCAGTGGCAACAAAATGTGTAAAATGAATGTGTCCTATAGAAAGTCAGTAGTAATTTGGAAAATGTGGTAAGGACAAACTGAGACCCGATCTCAGTAATAACACTCTTCTTAGAGTGACCCACAGACAGTGGGGTCCAGGGTCGGCCCCCTCCAGTTGGCAGGACCCACTCTGGCACACTGGGTGCCCCTGGGATTAGATCGAATCAGCCTGGACCCTGAGGGGCAAGGGCACTGGGCCGTTCCCGGAGTTTCACAGCTAAGGATGGACTGATGGCCACATCTAGAGGGGCCCAGCCCCTCAGCATTCTCTGACCCATCTGGGAGCAAGGACGGGCTGGACCCCTAGTCCTCATGACAAGACGGTTTCCCCTTCCTTGGTCTCATGGGGCAAGCAGTGGACTTGGACTGTGGAGTTGGAATGGTGTCAAGCTTGAGGGGTCTCTGGGCTCCCAGGAGAGTCTGCTCCTGACAGGAGTCTCACTGAATGGACCCCCATATCTCTAGCGGTGGAATGGGGGCCCAGGGACTTGCACTCCCTTGTTAGATCCAAGGCTCGGGCTGCTCGGCCAGGGGTCTTCCGCCTCCCCTCTGCAGCTCTCCCAGGTAGAGCTCAGCATGCAGGGATGCAGGTGAGGCTGGAACTCGAGGGAAAGTTGTAACCTAATGCTTATGTGAGAATGTAGGAAGCCCTAATCACTGGTGAGCTCAGCACGTGTGCCTCCGAGCAAGGATAGTTCACGCTACAGCTGACCCTTGGACAACACGGGTTCACGCTGCACGAGGGTTTTTTCCAAAAAATACAATACAATACTTTAAATGTATTTTCCCTTCCTCATGATTTCTTAGTAACTTATTTTCTCTAGCTTACTTTTTTTTTTATAAATGAAATTTTTTTTCAAAGATTTTATTTATTTATTTGACAGAGAGAGATCACAAGTAGGCAGAGTCAGGCAGAGGGAGAGGGAGAAGCAGGCTCCCCGCTGAGCAGAGCCCGATGCGGGGCTCGATCCCAGGACCCAGAGATCATAACCTGAGCCGAAGGCAGAGGCTTTAACCCACTGAGCCCCCCAGGCGCCCCTTCTCTAGCTTACTTTAAGAACATTATATAATACATATACAGGATATGTGTTCATCAACTGTTTATGTTATCAGTAAGGCTTCTGGTCAATTGTAAGCTCTTAGTAAAGTTTTTGGGGAGTCAGAAGTTACACATGGATTTCCAGTTGCATGGGGGGGGGGTTTGTGCCCCAGCCCCTGTCATTCAAGGTCACCTGTGTAATGTGATACTGACACACAGTGAATCGAATGCCTAAAGTTAAGAGATTGCCAAGGCAAGTATCAGCAACTGGGATTCTTCAGTCCTGTCAGTGAGAGCGGATGTTTGTAAGTTTGTGGGATCTTTCTGTTTCTTGATGTGAGTGTGAAGTATGCAAGCGTTTTCAGTTTATGAAGCTTTTATCTGTATAGGCTACACTCTGATAAAAATGTGTATTTAGAGAAGAAAAAAATGACAACACACTGACAGTGGGACTTAAGTCCCTGCCGGTGTGAGGCCCCTGTGTGACCACCCTCTTTCTTGCTCTGGGGTTCCGTTTTCACAACCGCATAGTGGACAAGGCCACATCGATCCTGCTGTGATTCTGACACAGTGAGGATACCCCACTCACCCTAGTACCTCTTAAGTGGGCCCTGCCAGTGCACACTGTTCTAGGAGCCTGGGGACGGCAGGGCCACCCCAAACAACACCCCCTGGGGTAGAGGGCTGCCCCGTGCAGTGGAGAGGTGGGCCGGCAGGTGTAAGGAGCCTCTGGGCTCTGGCCTGCAGGTGTTAATCCAAAGGCAGTTCTGCACAAATGCCGGGCATTGGGCCTGGAGAACAGAGAGGACTGGTTTCCCCTGCCCCCTGATTACACAGGAATGTTCCCTTCACCACTGGCCCTGCAGAAGTCTCTCCTCCTCAGTATTGGCCACTCCTTCAGTTTTCCTCATTTTGTGCAGGACAAGAGGGTGCCCCCAAGAACCAGAGGTCTTGCCAGGGCTCCGTCAGAGGGCCTGGACCATCTCAGGCTCGCGTGCATGGATGCAGCAGCATTTCCACCCTGTGTCCTTTTGCATCTGGTCAGCAAGGTCCCTGTCCACAGACATCTTCACCATGACCTTGACCTCAGTGCCCTGTGGCCCTCAGTGGCCTGGCTCACTCGCCATGACTCAGGGTGCACACAGACTCCCACTTCCTTTGGCTTGTCTAGAGTCAGCCCATCTGTCAGGCTGACCTCATTTTCCACTTGGAGGGAGTAGGGGAGAGGGCCTCCCAGTGAGCCCTCCACGGCCGAGTGGGTGGTGGGCGGGCCACCCTGGGGCGAGGCCATAACCCTCACCCAGGAGTACCAGGGGCGTCTGTGCCTCCGGTTCCCATTTCCAGTCCGACCCCTCCCTGTAGCTGAGAAGGACCCTCTGACCTCTGGTGCAGGAAATCTCTTAATGATGGAGAAGCACTCAGACAGCCTGTATCAGGCTGTGTTACGGACTCAGATTCTGTCCTCTCGCTCACCTTCCAGACATCCCCGTGCCGGGCGGGCCCAGGGCCTGCGGATGAGGACAGCCCGCTCTCCCAGGGTGAGGAGGTAAGCTGCTCAGCCTCACGGAGGGAGCCCCGGTGCCGGCCACAGTCCCCAGCATCTGGCGCCCGGCAGCCGTCACGGGTTCATTCCCTTGCCCGGCTCGTTCCCTCGCTCTGGCAGCGATCCCGAGCTGTAGTGCACATAGCACACAAGTGGCCGATTCCGTGGTTTCACTGTGTTCATACACGCATGCAGGCGTCCCCACGCTTCACTGAGGGAGTTTTCTCCCCAGAGAGACCCCTGTACGCCTTCGCTTGCCCCATTGGCCTTGAGCCCTCCCAGGGTGGGTGCAGGTGCTTGACCTAGCATGGGGCCCCAGGGACCTGACCCCACTAAAATAGTTAATACGGGCCAATCTGACTCCAAACAGGCCCTCGAGGATTGAGACTTCGGGCAAGTGAAGGCACAGTTACTCCACTCGACAGCGGTCGGGGTCTGTTTTTCAGCTGGGCGAGTGTCGGCCCGGGGGCTGGGGGGAGGGCAGTGTCTTGCTACGCCCTCGGCACCGCGGGCCCATGGTAACGCTCGGCTCCCAGTAGTACTAAAACCACTGAGTCCGTTGGACAGGAGCCCGTGTGGACTTCGCTGTCGCGGATCTGGCCGGCTGGTTCTGTGCGGGGCCCAGTTCGGCCACGGTGTGTGCATCCCCCCCCCGGCAGCCGTCTCGGCCTCCGCTCACTGCCGGAGGCTTCTCTATCTCTGGGAGCGATGCTGCTGGGCCCCCACCACTGCTCGATCCTTCCCAGAGACGTGCCCGGAGCTGACGGTGGGGTCTGGGCGTGCAGGACGCGGAGGCTCAGAGCCGTCCCTGCCCCCTCATCCGGGAGCGAGCTGTGGCTCAGGGCCCAGCCGCAGCCCCACCCCTCAAACAGCAGGGGCCCTCACGTAAGGCAGGCACAGAAAGCACTTTCTGGGTCCATCCGAGGCACCTTCTGGCTACAGAGCGGAGCCCAAGGTAGGCGCAGCCCCACCCTCCCTGGTCGCCCAGGGCACTCAGGCAAGCCTCGGCGTCCCTGGGAATTCAGCTGCTCCGGGAACGACTCCATCGGGGGTGGAGTTCAAGCTCTGTCAGTCACCAGCTTTGTGACCTTCTGTGTTCCTTGACCTTCGGGTGCAAGCCCCAGGCAGGGGCCGAGCAGGTCCCCGCGGGCCCCTCCTCCCGAGGCTCCCCGTCCTCTGCACACCTCAGGCTCTGCCCCGGGCCCTGGGGTCTGAGGGCCT
>CM052890.1:0-17000 GCA_028534135.1 Potos flavus | reverse complement strand
CGTCCGTCCCTGGGAGTCTGGCCGTGAAACCCTGCAGACTGGGAACGCCGGAGCCCCGCAGCCGGAGTCCGCCCGCCAAGCCCCAGAAGACTGAGCCGTCCAGAACGGCGCACTCCCGACAGAGCCAGAGAAAGCGGCATGCCCCCAGGAGCCCACCCCCGATGTTCACGACGGCCCTGGCCCCAAACCCGGAGGCTGACGCTCCGCCTGGCCCCTGTCCCCACTCAGCCCACAGGGGCGCCCTTTTCGGCCCCACCAGATGTCTCCTGCTGTGGCCCTGGTCCCTAACCCTAACCCTAGGTGTGGTTTTCCGCCTTCTGTCCCCGTGGGCTTGGCCCTCAAACGCTGCACACTGGGATGCCACAGCCCAGCGGCAGGAGTCAGCTCCCCCAGCTGCAGAAAACAGAGCCGTCCATAAGGGCGCCAGATCCTCATTTTTGGTAAATTGGCATGCCCCCCACCTCCTGAGACCAACCCCGATGTTCGCTTCGGCCCTGGCCACTATCCCGGAGTCCGACGCTCAGCCTGGCCCCCGCCCTCCACTCAGCCCCCTGGATAACACGCCATGACACCAGCAGAATGGGCATGCCATGGCCCTAGGCCCTATCCCTAACTCTAGGTTGGAAATCCCGCCTCTGTCCACGAATGCATGGCCACCAGCCTCTTGACTGTGGACCCCTGAGCCCCACCACAGGACTCCGCCTGCCACTTAGAAGGGAACCATGCTATTTGAAACTTGGCAAAACCTTCAGAACAGGACAAACCAGCATGCCCCACGGTGTACACCCCCTCATTCCGCTGCTCACCTGAAACAAAATCCGGAGGCTGATGCTAAGACTGGACCTCTCCCTCAACTCAGCTCCCCGGGGAGCTCCATTCGCTGCCATCGGATTGGACCAGTGATGGCCCTAGGCCCTAACCCTAACCCTAACCCGAGTTTGAGCTTTCCGTCTGTGTCAGGAGGCCTGGCCCACAAGCCCTCTGGACAGGGGACCCCTGAGCTCCACCAAAGTACTCTGCCATCCACCCAGAAGGGAACCTTGTTGTTTCCAACTGTTCAAATCCCTCAGAGCAGGAGAAACCCGCATACCCCCGGGAGTCCTTCGTGATCCACTAGATACAAGAGAGAAGCCCAGGAGGTTCGGGGTTAAAGGGAAGTTTTACCTCCCGTCCTGACATGGATGTGACCTTGTGCCCAATGCACCTGCTGCATTCTCTAAACGCTGACGTCTTCTGAGAAGCTGCATGACTGGCTCAGACGCTGATGTCTGATCCAGACGTCGGGTCTCGTGGAGCCAGAGTGCAGAAGTGTCGTCCGCTGGGGAGAAGAAGGCACCTGCCACCTAAGGCCTGAATACCTGCTCCAGATCCCGAGAGAAGGGGAGACACATTCTTGTTTCTTAAGGAGTAATTAGACTCATTCGAAAAGCGACCAATGCCATTGCCCTTATTGGAGAAGCAAAGTTACTCTACCAAAAAAAAAAAAAAGAAAAGAAAAGAAAAAAAAAAAGAAAAAATAGAAGAAAACTCTCAGCTCACCGGTTCCAAATGCCACATGAGCCTCAACGGACTTCCTTCAGGTTCCACACCCCACCTGGAGGCCCCTCCTGCCCCATCCTGACAGCTCATTACCACCAAACCCGGGGACAGGGGACACAATGCTGAGGTGGTGGACGTCTCTAGGGGTTGTTACCAACACTCTTGAGCTTGGGGAAACAGGCTATACAGCTCAGCACTGCCGCCTGGAGAACAAGCTACAGCACGCAGTCTTTCAAGGTCTCTCACCTAGCGCATCCCCACTGCCCTCAGTGCCCACAGGCTGCACAGACTCACCTCCCATCTCCTTTCCCACTGCAGCTCGCCCCTGCCTCCAGCGGTGGAAGGCTGCATTGCCATGCCTTCCAGAGACTCTGACACTGCAACTCACCACTCCCTCCAGTGGCGTAAACCGGCACTGCTGGGCGTTCTAGCATGTCCCAATGCAACTTGCAACTGCCTCCCCTGGTCTCAAGCCACAGTGACATGTCTTCCACTGTGACTCACACTGCCACTCAGAAGTGCCTCCAGTGGCAGCCTGACACTCCACCCGACATCCACCCTGAACTCAGCCCACAAGGGAGCTCACCTCAGCGTTGGGATATCAGGCTGCCACACCCCTAGGCCCTAACCCGAGCTCCGGTTTTCAGACACCGTCCCCAGAGGCCCGGCCTCCAAGCCCTCCAGACTGGGGACCCCTGAGCCACACCACAGGACTCCACCTGCCCCGCATCAGGAAACTGAGCCATTTGGAATGGTACACAACCATCAGAGAAGGAGAAACCAGGAGGCCCCGCTGAGGACACCCCACCTTCAGAGGCTGCCCCGAATACAAACCGTCAGCCGCACACTCCGCCCGACCACGTGCCCCTACTCAGCTCCCCCGGAAGCATGCCTCAATGCAGGCAAATTGGCCTGCCTTGTCCCCAGGCCCCACACTCCACACTGCTTTGGTTTTCAATCGTCCGTCCCCAGAGGCTTCCCACTAGCCCTCCAGGCTGGGAACCCCTGAGCCACACCACAAGAGACTGCCTGTCCCCAAGAAAGAAACGGGGACTTTTGGAGCCGGGGAAACTTTCAGATCAGGAGGAACCTGCATGCCGTGACCCTCAAGCCACCCCAACATTTGGTGGCGCCACCGAACACAGACCTGTAGCCTGAACTCTGCATGAAACACGCACACAACCCAGATTCTCGTGGAGCTCACCTCAACGCTGGCAGATCGGGCCTGTGATGCCTCCAGGCCCTAACCCTAACCCTAGCTCTGGCTTAGAGACTCAGTCGCTAGAGGTTGCCCCCAACCCCTCCAGACTGGGGACGCCTGAGCCACACCACATGACTCCGCCTGCCCCCTGAAGGAAGCTGGGCCATTGGAAGTAGTGAAAACCCGCAGAGCAGGAGAAACCTGCATGAACCCAGAGGACACCCCACCTTCGGAAGCTCTCGTGGACACCAACATTCAACCTGACACTCTGCCTAACACCATGATTCTACTCAGATCCCTGGGAAGCATGCCTCAAGCAGGCAGATGGGCCTTCCAGATAACTAGGCCCTAAAAAGCTGCAGCATGTACACAATCAGGGTCTCTCACCCAGCACCTCCCCACTAGCCTCAGTATCACAGGCTGTACAGACTAATCCCAACGTGTCATTGCCACTGCAGCTCACCACTGCCTCCAGTACTGGAAGGGAGCATTGCCATGCCTTCCAGGGACCCTGGCATTGCAACTCAACACTCTCTCCAGTGGTGTGAACCGGCACTGCTGTCCTTCCAGATTCTCCCAATGGAACTTGCGACCACCTCCACCAGTCTCAAGTCGCATTGACATGTCTTCCACCGTGACTCCCACTGCAACTCATCACTGCCTCCGGGGGCGGCCTGACACTCCACCCGACATCCACCCTGAACTCAGCCCACCAGGGAGCTCACCTCAGCGACGGCACATTGGGCTGCCATAGCCTTAGGCCCTAAGCCTGGCTCCGGGTCTCAGACTCCGTCTGCGGAGTCCTGGCCCCCAAGCCCTCCAGACTGTGGACCCCTGAGCCACACCAAAGGACTCCGCCTGCCCCGCAGAAGGAAACTGGGCCATTGGGAGTGAAGCAAAACCCTCAGAGCAGGAGAAACCTGCATGTCCCCCTGAGGACACCCCACCTTCAGAGGCTGCCCTGGACACAAACCATCAGCCTGACACTCCACCTGACCCCCTGCCTCCACTCAGCTCACTGGGAAGCACACCTCAACGCAGGTAGATCGGGCCTGCATGTCCCCAGGCCCTAACCCTACCCCGAGCTTTGGTTTTCAGGCTTCCGTCCCCAGAGACCTGGCCCCCAAGCTCTCCCGACTGGGGGCCCCTGAGCCACACCACAAGACTCTGCCTGCCCACGAGAAGGAAACTGGGCCCTTGGCAGCGGCACAAAACCCTCAGAGCAGGAGAAACCTGCAGGCCTACCCCACCTTTGGTGGCCACCCTGAACACACACCTGCAACCTGACACTCCCCCTGTGCCCCACCCTCCACTCAGCACCCCCGGGGAGCTCAAGTTCACATCCACACATCGGGACTGCCATGCCCCTAGGCCCTCCCCTGAACCCGAGCTTGGCTTTCCAGGCTTCTGTCCCCAGAGGCCAAGCCCCCAAGCCCTCTCCACTTGGGGACCCTTGAGAAACACAACAGGACTCTGCCTGCACCCCACAAGCAAACCGTGCCATGGGGAGCTGCACAAAACCCTCAGGGCAGGAGAAACCTGCAGGCCCACCCCGAGGACAGCCCAGTCTTCGGCAGCGGCCCTGGACACAAACACTCAGCCTGACCGTCGGCCCAATCCCTGCATTCCAAACACATCCCCAGGGAGCTCAGCCCAGCGGCAGCCGATCGGGCCTGCCATGCCTCTGGGCCCTAATCCTCCACCCGGGTCGGCTTTCCTCAGGGTCCTTGCGCCCCATTGCGTGCGCATTGGAGTGTCCTTGGTGGAAATACCTAGCAGGGCCAATGCTGGATCCGAGGGTGGGTCCATCCTTCACTTTGGGAGGAACCACCCTACTCTTGTCCAGAGTGCATGAGGCCACACAAACGCCTACCATCCAGTGGACGATGCTTTCGCTTGAAAAAGAACAGGACCTGAAGCTAGAGCCCTAGGAGGAAAGGGAAAAAGCGTGGGAGAGAGACCCAAGTGTCACTCGGAAATCGCCGAAAATTCCTTGGAATCATTTTGATTCACCAAAGCATATCCTTATTATACGGCGATATAGATTTGAGTAGAAAACTTGGAGATGTGCCAGGAAATGCCGGGCAAAGTCACTCCCAGCGTGGGGGTCCCTCAGGCCAATGGCGTCGGGGCGGCCCGAAATCACGCGCGGTGGGCCCAGGTCGGGGGGGGTGGTTTTCTCAGCGGCGCGAACACATGTCTTTTGTCCGATTGCCAGCGCGAGCAATTCTCACGAGTTTTCTACCCCAATCGGTAGAAAACTCGTGAGAATTGCCCGGAAATGTCCGGCAAAGGCGCTTCCCGGGCTGGGGTCCCTCAGGCCAATGGCGTCGGGTGGGCCCAAAATCCTGCGGGGTCAGCCCAGGTCCCGCCAGAGCTCCTTCTAAGTGGCGCGACCATGGGTCTTTCATCCGAGAGCCATTGCGGGCAATTCTCACGAATTTTCTACCCAAAAAATAGAATTGGATGGAAAACTTCCAAACCCTTTGAATGAGTCCAGCATTGCCTTGATCCCAAAACCAAAGACCCCACCCAAAAGGAGAATTACAGACCACTATACCTGATGAATATGGATGCAAAAATTCTCACCAACACACTAGCTGATAGGACCCAACAGGACATGACAAGGATGATTCGCCACGACCAAATCAAATTTATTCCTGGGCTGCAAGGGTGGTTTGACAACTGCAAATTAATCCATGGAATACACTACCTTCATAGAAGAAAGAACAAGAACCATAAGATCCTCTCAATAGATGCAGAAAAAGCATTTAACAAATTAAAGCATCCTTTCTTGATCAAAACTCTTCACTGCAGAGGGATAGAGGGTACAGACCTCCACACCCTAAAGGCCATCTATGGGAAACCCACAGTGAATATCATTCCCAATGGGGAAAAACAGAGCTTTTCCCTTCAGGTCAGGAACATGACAGGGATGCCCATTCTCATCGCTATTGTTCAACATAGTACTGGAATTCCTAGCCTCACCAATCAGACAACAAGACATAAAAGGCGTCTGAATCGACAAATGAGAAAGACAAACACTCACCCTTTGCACACGATAGGATACTTATTGTGGAAAACCCAAAAGACTCCTCCCCAAAATTGCTAGAACTCATCCAGGAATTCCGTAAAGTGGCAGGATATGAAATCAATGAGCGGAAATCACTTGCGTTTGTCTACAGCAACATTGTGACAGAAGAAAGAGAAATTAAGGAGTCCATCCCATGGATAATTGCACCCAAAACCCTAAGATACTTAGGAATCCATCTAACCAAAGAAGCAAAGGATGTGTACTCAGAAAACTAGACAAATGTCGTGAAAGAAATGGAGGAAGACACAGAGAAATGGAAAAACGTGCCATGCTCATGGATTGGAAGAACGAATGTTGTGAAAACGTCTATGCTACCTAGAACGATCCACAGATTCAATGCAATCCCTATCAAAATACCACCCAGATTTTTCACAGACCTGGAATAAATAATCCCCAAATTTGTATGGAAGCAGAAAAGACCCCAAATAGCCAAAGGGATGTTGAAATAGAAAACCAAAGCTGGTGGCAGCCCAATTGCAGACTTCAAGCTCTATTACAAAGCTGCAATCATCAAGACAGTATGGTGCCGGCACAAAAACAGACACATATATCAATGGAACAGAATAGAGAAACCAGAAATGGACCCTCAACTCTAGGGTCAACTCACCTTCCTCAAAGCAGGAAAGAATATCCAATGGAAAAAAAAAGTGTCTTCCACAAATGGTGTTGGGAACATGGGACAGCCACATGCAGAAGAATGAAACGGGACCATCTCCTTATACCATACACACACACAAAGACTCCAAATGGATGAAAGACCTCAAGGTGAGACAGGAATTCATCTAAATCCTAGAGGAGAACAGACGCAACAACCTCTTTGACCTCAGCCAGAGCCACTTCTTGCTAGACACGTCTCCAAAGGCGAGGGAAACAAAAGCAAAAATGAACTGTTGGGGTTTCCTCAAGCTAGAAAGCTTTTGCACAGCAAAGGAAACAGCAACAAAACCAAAACACGACAAACAGAATGAAGGAAGATATTTTCAAATGAAATATCAGATAAAGGGCTAGTATCCAAATGAAATATCAGATAAAGGGCTAGTATCCAAACTCAACACCCACAGAACAAATAATCCAATCAAGAAATACGCCAAAGACAGGAACAGACATTTCTTCAAAGAAGACATCCAAATGGCCAACAGACACCAAAAAGTGCTCAACATCGCTCGACAGCAGGGAAATACAAATCGAAACTATACTGAGATACCACCTTACACCAGGTAGGATGGCTAAAATGAACAGGACAGGAAACAACAAGTGTTGGCGAGGTTGTGGAGAAAAGGGAACCTTCTTACGCTCTTGGTGGGAATGCAAGCTGGTGCAGGCACACCGGAAAACAGTATACAGGTTCCTCAGTAAGTTGAAAATAGAGCTACCCAATGACCCAGCAATTGAACTCCTGGGTATATACCCCCAAAATACAGATGTAGTGAAATAAAGGGCCACCTGAACCCTGAGGCTCATGTCACAAGGCCCCGAGGAAGCAATGTCCACAATAGCCAAATTGTGAAAAAAGCCTACATGTCCTTCAACAGATGCATGGATAAAGAAGATGTGGTCCATATATACAAGAGAATATTACTCGGCCATCAGAAAGGATGAATACCCACCATTTGCATCGACGTGGATGGTACTGGAGGGGATTGTGCTGAGTGAAATAAGTCAAGCAGAGAAAGACAATTATCATATGGTTTCACTCATACGTGGAACATAAGGAATAGGGCAGAGGACCACAGGGGAAGGGAGGGAAAACTGAATGGGTAGAAATCAGAGAGGGAGACAAACCATGAGAGACTCTGGACAGTTCCCAGGGAAGGTGTCCCTGTTTGGAGTAAAAAACACACAAGTGGGCCATAGGAAGTGGCAGCTGTGTGAAATGACGGCTTGTGAATCCGAGAGCAGAAATAAGACTATTTCTACTGCTACAGCAGATTTTCTGTATGTCGGAAATTCATGGGAACTAAATTACTTCTCAAGATAACCAGATCAGTAACACACCAGAAAAGCATAAAACACATCAGACTTCATGGTGAGGCCAGACCTGACCAGGACATAGTTCACAGGATGCCACTCATTACTAAGGGACACTGTGGTACAATTATATTAGGGGACCACTATGCTGTGGGTGTGGCAGGTGACCTAGGATCCATGGTAGAAACCTGACGTTTTGAATTCCCAATCTTCCACATCACTCCACCAAAAAAAAAATGTTAAAACAAATAAATAAATTCATTGAAATTGCAGGATACAGAATCATGATACAAAAATTATTAGCTTGGACAAACTCATAATAAACCATCACAAGGAGAAATTAAGAAAACAGGGAAAAAACTTTACCACAGGCATGAAAAACCTGTACCCTGAAAACTATAGGACATTGAGAAAGAAATTGAAATGGGGGCACCTAGGGGGCTCAGTCGGTTAAGCATCTGACTCTTGATTTCAACTCATGATCATGATCTCAGGGTCGTGAGATTGAGCCTCGTGTCAGACTCCATGCTGGGCATGGAGCCTCCTTAATGATTCTCTCTCTCTCTTCCTCTGCCCCCCCCCCACACTGCCTCTCGAAAAAGAAATAAAAAAACACAAATAAATGGAAAAATATTATGTGCTCATGAACTATAAAAACGAATATTATAAAATTGTCCTTTTTACCCAAAGTGATATACAGATTCAATGCGATCCTGATCAACATTCCTGTGCCACTTTGCACAGAACTAGAACAATCCTAAAACATGTACAAAACCACAGAGGAGCCCAAATAGCCAAAGCAATCTGTACAAAGAAGAACAAATTGGGAGGCATCACATTCCCTGATCTCAAACTACATCACAGAGCTATAGTAACCAAAACAGCATGTTATGGGCTAAGACACAGAAAGACCAATGGAGCAGAATGGAGAGTTCAGAAACAAGCCCAGACATATGAGGTCTATTAATTTATAACAAAGGAGGAAGAATACACAATGGTGAAAGGACGGTCTCTTCAATGAGTGGTGCTGGGAAAACTGGACAACCTCAAGCAGAACATCAACCAGACCCCTACCTTACACCACACACAAAAACTAATGAAAAACCCACAGCAGTGGAGAGGAAGGAAGAACACCAGTACTGAGTGCGGAGCTGCCCTAAAGCCAGGGAGCCCCAGTGCCTTGATGGGATGCATTCTCAGTAGGGACACTGGTGGGGCCTGCAGTGGTTCTGATTTCCACCCGAGCGCTTGATTAAGTACCAGTAAAGACAACGTTGGGCTCAGGTGTCTCCTGGAGATGTTTCCAATTCTGAAATGACGGCTTTACAAGGGAACAAGAGAATGTGCTTCAGAACCTTCCTCGATGAGTGAAGTTAAGAGGGAAACTGAAAGTGTTGAACCCCAAGGAGCTTTTCCTGAAAGGGCCCTGTGGGGGGAGGCAAGGACAGGACAGCAGGGAAGTGATGGACAACAGCCCAGCAGTGTCTCGAACACAGGAAAGGCTCTGCTCTGAGACCAACACATCGGGAGCTCCTTCTCCCAGTCATGATGGAGGATGCCATCCACAAGAGAGGCATTCCCAAGTATTCACATGCATCTCGTGGAGTAGGGTCAGAATCCTGATGGGGGACCCCTTGCCCAGCGTGTGTCTCCAGGTGATACTGTGGTCATCAGACACATCAGAGGTCACCTACAAAGGAACCCTCCCATGGAGACTTCTGAGAGGTGGGGCTTACCCAAGAACACCATCTCTAGGCCCCTCCAAGTGTCAGTGTCTTAGGGAGGGTTCCAGCTGCTGAACCCGACCCCTTCCCCTGCTCACCCTGACCACCTACCCTAGCAACTGTCTTCTCGGCCTTCACACTGAGACCAAGATAAGTTCATTAACACAACAGGCTTTCAAAGGACTCTTGTCAGCCACTGGTGGGCCTCCAGGTGCATGGTGCCAAGCAGGCATCAAGGGGTATACCACAGCAGTGGGGGTGCGGGGAGGGCATCCTGGGCTGGACTAGTTCTAATATTCCATTTTTAACATCTCCTGAGATAAAAATGGCACAGGACCCAGCCGGTTACTGGAGTTAGAGAGACAAAAACAAAACAAAATAAAACAAAACAAACTTCTGTGCAGGAGGGGCACTGATCCTAGGCCCACCACTGACCATAGAGCCCTGAGCACTGACCCTGACCTCTGAACGCACTTACAGCCAGCCCAGCCCAGCCCCAGAACACCCAGACCTAGGGTCTTTAACCACGGGGGGCATCTTTCCTCAAAAACACAGGTCTGGAGTGCCTCCACCACCCACAGCAGCCCTGAAGTGCCCAGAAAGCCCACATATTCTGTTGGCCATCTGCAAGGTAGAGGGGGAGAAACCAAAGAAGTGACACCCCTGTGGAGGAAACGCTGAGGATATGGTCTTCTCCACCCCCATGAGTCCTTCCCTCTGGACCCCTGGACCCCAGGGCTGGGCTGAGAGGCTCTTTTGGCCTTGTTGATCTTTCCTTTCTCAAATGTGGCTTGACCCTTGGAAATAAATGCTGACTTTGTGAGACTGGCTTTTTAAAGTGTTTTCCTGAAACAAGTGGTTGAAGCTAAAGATGTCTTCATGCTGCCACAGATGGGCCCACAGTGGGGGGCAGTCGGAACTAGGGACAACTTTGCTGCCCTCCACCTCCCTGGGCTAATGCCCCTCACTCACCTGGAAATGGAATTTCTCAGCATCTGTTAATGGCAGGAGGAGGTGGGATGGGGGAGGGGCCTCCAGGGGTCATTTCAGCACCATGGACATCTCTCTACGTCAGCACCATAGACCCAGTGGTTCTGCTCTTCATCCTGGATCCCCTTAGAAATCACATCTGGGACCAGATGCTGTTAGTTCCCTGTTCCAGCCTCCACACCAGTGGCCCATCTGTTCGTGCTGAGGCCATGTACAAGGTCATGAACAGGAGGCCAGCCCTGGGGCTGATCCCCACTTGGCAGCAGACAGGACATACACCATGGGAGGGGAGTTTACAGGAGGTTCTCAGCTCCAGGCTGAATGTTTGAGTCGCTGCTCCATGAGTCATGGCTCATTTTCTGGAAATTTTCTTGTAGGGGCAGGTTTCTCTGTCAACTCAGATTTTCAGAAATATCTAATTGGATTTGATGTCAACTAATGTAATATGAAAGGACCTAATTTGATCTTATTAACTTTGATGTGGCTGAATTAGCAGACATGGGCCCTATTTACAAAATGCACCAGGTTGCCAATGAGAAGAGAGCTTGAGGTCAGAAAGTGCTGCATCAGGAAGTGGGGTCCCCAGGGTTGTCCCTTTGCAAACTGCGAAGACCTGGGCTTTCATTTACAGGGACCACTGATGCCCTTGCTCCTTGGAAGGTAGAAAGGACGCAAGCTTGAGTTATGGCTGACAAGTGCGTGGTCCAGAGACCCGGGCAGCCCCAGGTCCCACTGGGGCCTTGGCACACACGTCTACAAGACCAAGCCATGGCTCGCTGAACAATAAAGCATTACATTCCCCAATGAAGCATCCCTGACACCACGTGCCCCATCCACTGGCTTCTGGTTTCTTGGACCCGCTGCTCACAGTTTCCCCATCTCTTGCTCATGTCACCACTGCCAGCATGCCACTTCCGCAAGAGCAGCCATCTCCTACCTTCCGTGTTCTATGCTCCAGCCGTCCTGGGGCTCAACTTCATAGGACAGAGTGCAGAAAAAAACAGGCAGCCATGAGCCAGGACCCTAGGGCCACCCCTGCGTGCCAAGCCATGCCATCAGTGTGACTGGACGTGGTGTGGCCCCTTAGGGCCTCCTGGATGTCTGGGTCATCCACATGCATGTCACATGGTCACGGGCACAGAGGTGAGCACCTGGCCGTGCCTAACTCCTGTGAGTGAAAACATTGCATCTTATGGAGGCTACACCCCATTAAGTCAGGTGAGACTCAATCTCCTGATGTCTATGCCCATGAGGAACAGTTGCTATCTGGGCCGGCCCAGCTCTTGTGTCTGACTCCAAGAGGGAGAAGAATGCAGGGTCTGTTTGCTGGGCCAGTCACCTCCAGCACTGCGTGCCCCCTGGAAGGGGGACAGGAGGTCGGTCACCTTCCACCTCTGGAATCTGAGTGTGAGCTTTCTGAAGAAGAGCCGTGCACACAACTGACCCTTTATTTAGAAGAGGAATAGGAGACCAGGTGAAGCAACTGGATATCTACTGAGATGGTATCTTTATTCCAAATATTACGTAGGTGGTTTTTTTTTTTTTTGGAATGTTAATATTATTGTTAATAGCTTTAAAAAAGGAACAACCCAGCAGCAGGGCACTGACTAAATAAGGAACAGAATAATGTGGAAACTTTGCAAATTAAATATCTGTATAAGAAAGTGTTTGTGTCATGGCACTTATTGAAATGAATATAAACATGCCCACAGAAGACATGTGACAGTCGTGGAGCAAGTCTGGGCTGGCCCAGGGTTCTGAGGACAGGCGGCGATGCCACCAAAGAAAGCCAGGTTTCCGTGGGTCACTCCCATCTCACCCAAACCTACACGTGTTTCTCGAGAGCAGGGATCACAGGAAAACCATGTCAGAAGCAAAAGAGCTCACTTGTGGGCCTTACGACCCCTAGACCTTTGTCCTCCAGTGGAGGATCGAAGCATCCTAAGGAGAGCTAGTGAGGGCCAGGGTCCAATACACAACATGCCCACGGCAGATGCTCAACAAACGACAGCTGAATCACTACAGCCGCCCCAGCGCGGCGCCCGTGTGCGGGACCTCACGCGCCTCCCTGTGCCTCACTGGGAGTGCCAGGCCGCCAACAAGGTGCGCAGTGATCATGTACGGAGTTTAACAGCTGCATTTGAAAAGGCAGCCCCAAAGAGTGTCTTTGTAAAGAACATGCGAAACCTGTCACATTCGTCATCCTATGGACCAACTTCTGGGCGATGCAGCCATCTAATTAATTTAATTAGCATTCACTAGACATCAACTATTAGCAGATGACAGCTGGAAAGGAATATCGCCTGGAACGTGCGTGTTTACGTATGTGCTTAAGCGTGGGTATCACCATCTCTCTAAATGCTGGGAAACACCGAGCACGCAAGCTACCAATTTGTTTCTAGAAGTTAAAAAAACAGGCAGCGGACAAACTTAGCAGGAGATAGAAGAGAAGAAGAACAGCACCTCTAGGAACATAAAATCGACCACTTTCCGGAAGGTAGGACGTGCAGAAAAGTGAACCCAAAGCGACGGGAAGAGAGACCGCGGGGGGAGGGGCCGGCTCCCGGCAAGCCGCAGAGCCGCGGAGCACAAAATCGGGACTTTTAGAAATCTGCTCCACGGCCTGGAGGCTTCCGGAGCGCGGCGTCGGGGCCTCCAGACACAAAGAGCAGCGGGCGAGAGGAGTGGGGGTTCTCCGCCCGCGTTAGCGCCGTGGGCTCGCGCCCTGTTCCCCGCGCGAGGGAGAGAACCGGAGGCGCCCTCCGCCCAGAGGCTGAAGAGAACGCGGCCGCTTGGGGCAGGAATCTGAGCGCACCAGCGCGGACCGGGAGCCCGGACAGCAGTCCCGGCGACAGCAGCCACCAGAAACCAGTTTCCTAGACCTCACGGCTTTGGTCGCGTGAGGGTGCAGAGGCTACTGAGGGCCTCTCGGGGACACTGGGACGGTGGCTGGGGGTGTGCACCGCCTGTGGCGGGCTGCGTCGAGAGCGGTGCTTGCAGGGGGAGCAGACTGAGGCTTCTCTGGGACGCAGAGTTCTGGGGACGGAGAGACTCCTTGCTTGGACTCTCTGAAAAGACGAAAAAACTGCAAAAAAGCGAAAACCTCCAGAGAGCAGAAGCCTGAAAAACTGTTTTCCACAGAGCCCAGCCCCTCGATTGGGGTGCAGGGTGACTCAACCCAAGCAAGAGTGACTGGAAAACAACGCGACAGGCCCCTCCCCCAGAAGACAACCCAAAAACAAGAAGACAATAACCACAGGGCCCCCATAAAAATATAAAACCCCAACAGTAGGGGAAATCAATATATTAAGCTCCCAATACTACCCCAAAACCTGTATATTTCATAGATACGAGGTTTTTTTTCTTTCTTTCTTTTCTACTTTTTTTCACTCATTCTCATGTTTCTTGTTTTTGTTTTTGTTTTTTTTTTTTTTTAATTTTCTTTAGACTACTTAACATTACAGCTAGAGGCTTAATACAACATATGGAAGAGTTATAACCACCCTCCCATCTTATCCATCTGTCAGTGTTTCTATGTATCTACTTTTGTTCTGGTATTATATAAACCTTATTCTTGAGGTTCATTCTGACTAGGTTCTTTTATTTCTTGTCATATACTTTTGTCGGTCTTTATGTTTGTTCGTGTTTGTTTATATACGTTATAAATCTTATTTTGGGGTCCATTCTGGCTGGGATCTCTTTTTTTTCTCTCTTTTCTTATCTTCATTCTTTCTTTTTGGTGGTGAATTCCAATTGCTCCAAAACATCCCAGGGTGCACCGTGCCTGGATCGTAGGTGATATATTCAGCTATACATGCTCTCATCCACTTCTCATCAAAATGACTAGGAGGAGGAACACCCAACAGAGGAAAAACCCAGAGACTGCGCCCTCTCCCTCAGAACTATTGGACATGGACATAAACAGTATGTCAGAAAGGGAATTCAGGGTAACAATTATCCAGGCAATGGCTAGGATGGAGAAAAACATGAATGACAACATAGAATCTCTAAGGACAGAACTGAGAACCAGTATGGCAGAGGTCACAAATGCTATCAGTGAGATCCAATCTAATCTAAATAGTCTAACAGCTAGAGTTAGGGAGAAAGAGGATAGAGTTAGCGACCTAGAGGATAAGATGGTTGAGAGAAAAGGTCAGGAGGAGGGTTGGAACAAACTGCTTAGGAACCATGAGAACAGACTTAGGGCAATAAATGAGCAATGAAACGTTCCAATGTCAGAAATATTGGAATCCCTGAAGGGGTAGAGAAAGACAGAAGACTAGATGATATAGCTGACCAAATTCTGAATGAAAATTTCCCCAACCTGGGGAATGGAGCAAGTGTTCGTGTTCTAGAGGCAGAAAGGACACCCACCAAGATCAACGAGTCAAGAAAAACAGCTAGACACATAATTGTAAAATTTGCAAATTATAGTTTTAGACAAGAGGTCCTGAGGGCAGCTAGGGGGAAGAGATCCTTTACGTAGAGAAGACCCATCAGAATAATATCAGACGTGTCCACAGAAACCTGGCAAGCCACAAAGGGCTGGCAAGACATACTCAGGGCACTCAATGAGAATAACATGCAGCCAAGAATACGTTATTCAGCAAGGCTCACATTCAAAATGGATGGAGAGATAAAGAGCTTCCAAGACCGACAAGGATTAAAAGAGTATGTGACCGCCAAGCCAGCACTACAAGAAATATTAAATAGGGCTCTATAAAAGTAGAAAAAATCCATGAGGGACATAGAACAGGAACTTAAAATCTATAGAAACAAGGACTTCAGAGGAAACCTGATGTCAATAAAACTTATTTTTCAATAATCACTCTCAATGTGAATGGCCTAAATGCTCCCATAAAACGACAGAGGGTTTCATACTGGATAAAATGACAGGACCCATCCATATGCTGTCTACAAGAGACACATTTGGATCCTAAAGATACATCCAGACTGGAAGTGAAGGGATGGAAAACTATCTCTCATGCCAACGGGCCTAAAAAAAAAAAAAGCTGGGGTAGCAATTCTCACATCAGATAAATTAGATTTTAAGCTAAAGACTGTAGTCAGAGATACAGAAGGACACAACATCATTCTTAAAGAGTCTGTCCTCCAAGAAGATCTAACAATTTTAAAGATGTATGCCCCCAATATAGGTGCAGCCAACTATTTAAGTCAACTGCTAATCGAAATAAAGAGTCATGTTGATATGAATAATTAACTGTAGGAGATCTTAACATGCCACTCTCAGTAACACACAGATCATCTAAACAGAAAATCAATAAAGAAAAAAGAGCTTTGAATGACACACTGGACCAAATGGACATCAAAAATATACACAGAACGTTCCACCCTAAAACAACAGAATACTCTTTCTTCTCGAGCACACATGGAACTTTCTCCAGAATAGACAACATACTGGGTCACAAATCAGGACTCAAACAATAACAAAAGACTGAGATGTTTCCCTGCATATTCTCAGACCACAATGCTTTGAAACTGGAACTCAACCACAAGAAAAAGTTTGGAAGGAATTCAAACACTTGGAGGCTAAAGACCAACCTGCTCAAGAATGTTTGGATCAACCAGGAAATCAAAGAAGAACTTAAACAATTCATGGAAACCAATGAGAATGAATACACAACGGTGCGAAACCTATGGGACATGGCAAAGGCAGTCCTAAAGGGGAAATTCATAGCCATCCAAGCCTCACTCAAAAAAACTGAAAAATCCCGAGTACACCAGCTCTCTTTACACCTTAAAGAACTGGAAAATGAACAACAAATTAAGCCAACCCCACGCACAATAAGGGACATAATCAAGATTAGAGCAGAGATCAACGAGTTAGAAACTAGAGAAACAGTAGAACGTATCAAAGAATCCAGAGGTTGGTTTTTTGAAAGAATCCATAAGATCAACAAACCATTGGCCAAACTAATCCAAAAGACAAGAGAGAAGACCCAAATTAACAAAATTATGAATGAAAGGTGAGAGATCATGACTAATCCCAAGGAAATAGAAACAATCATCAGAAATCATTATCAACAGCTATATGCCAATAAGTTAAACAACCTAGAAGAAATGGATGCATTCTTGGAACCTATAAACTTCTAAGACTGAAACAGGAAGAAATTGACAACCTGAATAGACAAATATCTAGCAATGAGATTGAAGCAGTGATCAAAAACCTCCCAAAAAACAAGAGTTCAGGACCTGATGGGTTCCCTGGGAAATTCTACCAAACATTCAAGGAAGAAATAACACCTACTCTCCTGAAACTGTTCCAAAAAATAGAAACAGAAGGAAAACTTCCAGACTCTTACTAAGAAGCCAGCATCGCCCTGATCCCCAAACCAGGAAAAGACCTCTTCCAAAGGGAGAATGTTAGACCAATATCCCTGATGAATATGGATGCCAAGATTCTCAACAAGATCCTAGCTAATAGGATCCAACAGCACATTCAAAAGATTATTCATCGTGACCA
>CM052889.1:80084444-80112098 GCA_028534135.1 Potos flavus | reverse complement strand
GCCTGAGGATCCACAGACATGTACCCTGGGGCAAATAATACATTATGCGTTAATTTTTTTAAAATAAATAAATAAATAAATAAATAAAAACAAAGATGATACACAAAAAATGCAAAAAAAAAAAAAAGAATGGTGCAGTGTCCTTCTGTATCGCTTACTGCAGTCTTTAGCTTAAAATCTAATTTGTCTCTTATGAGAATTGCTACTCAGCTTTCTTTTGAGGTCCACTGGCATTAAAAATGGTTTTCCGTCCCCTCACTTTCAGTCTGGATGTATCTTTAGGTTCAAAATGAGACTCGTGTAGACAGCATGGGGATGGGTCATGTCTTTTTATACAATCTGCAACTCTGTGCCATTTCATGGGAGCATTTAGGCCATTCACGTTGAAAGTGACTATTGAAAGATATGATTTTGTCATCATGTTGCCTGTGAACTCCTTGTTTCTATAGATTGTCTCTGTAAATTTCTGTTCTATATCATCTTGGGGGTATTTTTCCTCTTGTAGAACCGCCCTTAATATTTCTTGCAGGGTCAGTTTGGTGGTCACATATTCTTTCAGTTTCTGCCAGTCTTGGAAGCTCCTCGTCTCTCCATCCATTCTGAATGACAACCTTGCTGGATAAAGTATCCTTGGCTGCATGTTCTTCTCATGTAGTACCCCGAATATGTTTCACCTGCCCTTTCTGGCTTGCCAGGTCTCTGGGGACAGGTCTCACGTTATTCTGATATTCCTCCCTCTGAACATAAGAAATCTCTTCCCCCTCACCGCTTTCAAGATTGTTTCCTTGGATCTAAGATTTGCCAATTATACTATTATATGTCATGGCATCAGTCTGTTCTCATCGATCTTGGGAGGGGTCCTCTCTACCTCTTGGACACAAATACTTGCTTCCTTCCCCAAATTAGGGAAATTCTCAGCTAGGATTTGCTGAAATATATCTTCTAGACCTCTCTCTCTCTCCACCCCCTCAGGGATCCCAATAATTCTGATATGGGAATGTTTCATTGAGTCATTCATCTGTTTGATCCCTCGGGCTTTAATCTTTTTCCCATGCCGCCTCAGTTTCCTTCTTTTCTAACATCTTATCTTCTAGCTCACTAATTCATTCTTCTGCCTCATTTACCCTGGCAGTCAGAGTATCCAGTTTAGACTGCATTTCACTCACAGCATTTTTTTAGTTTGGCCCAATTAGACCTCATTTCTGCCCTTAGAGATTCTATACTGTCATTAATATTTTTCTCAAGCCTAATTATCTCCTTCATAATTGTTCCTCTAAAGTAAATTTCCGACATGTTGGTTATATCCATATCCATTAGTTGTGTGGGAGAGGCCACAGTCTCCGATTCTTTTCTTTGTTGGGGGCTCCTCTTTTTAGTCATTCTGTTGAGGGGTCATTGAGGGAAATGTACAGAGTCCAAAGTATTGACCACAACCCAAGCAAGATGCACCTGTTTTATAGGGATCTTGGGATTGTCGGCCTCTTGTTCTTCCAGCCTGTCTTCTGGGGGAGGGGTCTGCTGCACTGTTACTCAGCCTGCTGTTACTCCTGTTTAGGCAGATTTGCCCTGCCCCCTGGGGGAGTGGGGGAATGGGCTCCGTGAAAATCGGTGTTTTGGGGCTTTTGTTCTCTGGCGACTTTCCCTGGCAGCTTTCCACATCTCTTCTGAGTCAGGGAAGTGACTGCATCCAAACCTGTCTCAGAACAGAAAGATCGCAGTCTGCTCTTCACTGAGCTCTCCAGGCAACACTGCCTCCGCTTCTGTACTGCTAACAACTGCAGCATCCTGGGTGGTGTACCCCACAGCAGCTCCCCCAGCTGTCACTCCCAGGGCTGGGCATGTCTCTGCCCTTTGTGCTTCTAAAACCGCAAGCTGCCCCCAGTTCATAAGTGTGTACCCACAGCTCCAGGTTTCTGTCTGGGGGGCTGCCCTCAAGTCCTTTCCCTGTCACTACTGGTCTGCGAGTCTGTGCCCTGGTCCCCAGTGCGGGAGGCTTTTGTTATCTCACCTGCCTGGCACAAGTTCATGGAGGGTCCCTTCCCCTTCTGTTTATCTTCCATTATCTGCCCGCAGAATCACACCGCCCTGCTTCATACCTCAAGACCAACTGCAGGAGATATTCTGTTTGTAGAGCTCCAGACATATCTTCTTACATCTCGAGCTGCTTTCGTGGGTTCAGAACACTCTGGTAGATAACCAGCTCAATTCAGGGGACCAGTTGAAATAGGGTCCCTTACCCCTCCACCATCTTTTTTCCCCTCCCATACGTAGAAGTCCTAATCCCCAACACCCTGAATGAGACCTGATATGAAATTGGAGGAAATCAGGGGGGCGATGAACCATGAGAGACTGCGAACTCTTAGCAACAGACTGAGAGTTTTGGAAGGGTGGAGGTGGGGGGTTGGGCGAGCCTGGTGGTGAGTATTGAGGAGGGCACGTATTGCATGGAGCACTGGGTGTGGTACATGAACAATGAATCTTGCAACACGAAAAATAAAATAAAAGTATTTCGGAAAAAAAAAAAGAAAAGAAAATACAGTCTTCAGAGATGATCAAGTCAAGATGTGGCTCAGTTGGTTAGCAACTGCCTTTGGCTCAGGTCATGATCCTGGAGTCCTGGGATCGAGTCCTGCATCGGGCTCCCCACTCGGCAGGGAGTCTGCTTCTCCCTGTGACTTCTCCCCTCTCATGCTCTCTCTTTCTCATTCTATCTCTCTCTCTCAAATAAATAAATAAAATCTTTTTTTTTTTTAATAAAATCTTAAAAAAAAAAAAAAAAAAAAAGACCAGACCTCTGCAGTCCCAAATCAACGAAGTACTGGAACCTGGAGAAAGCTCCCCTTGAGCCTTCATGACAAGGACACCAGCCACATGACACATCTGAATCTGTTATTCTGAGGCACCCAGCTTGACCTAAGAGATCAATACAGGTACCCTCTGCCCTCTCCAGCAGTCTCCACACCATGGATGGTGGGGGTGAAGGCAGGACGCTTCATACACCAGGGCCATTGCTGGGTGATCATTTCTGGCCCTGATTGTCTGGGAGGTCTGGCCACAGCTCCCAACCTCCTGGGGCCCATACAACCATGAAGACAAGGAGAGGCAGAGATGTTGGCCTCCCTGGAGCTGGTCACTGAACATCCTCGCTGCCATTAATGGAGCCCAGAAGACCTCTGACATCTCCTCTGGGTCCCTCTGTCAGCCATCAGCCATTTGAAACAGCCACCATATCCTTTTTCACCTCAGGAGGGGAAATGCCTCAGCAAGGCACAGAAAGAGGACCCTGGACCTGGTCACAGCACCTCACCTACGTCCACTGGACCCATGCTGGCCCCTTAAGAGGGTGCAGGCAGAACAGTCTGTAGGGCCAACACGCCTCCTCTCAAAGGGGCCTGCGATCAACACAGCAGAAAGGGAAGTGGTGGACCTCAGGGTGGGAGCTGATCGGCAGGATGCTGAGAGGAGTGGCCACTCCCACAGGCGCTGGGCATGCAGGAGGGGGAGAGGCCTCCGGCCTCACAGGACATCTAACCGCTGCATAGATTTGGGCCCTCCAAAGGAGCTCGGGTCTCAGTCAAGGGTCAGCTCCAGAGACTTCAGTCCAACTTCCACAAAATGAAGACCATCCAGCCGGCTGAGTCTGTGCTCCGGAACTTTCAGCGTCGAGTCTGGTGTGTGTAAAAGGGAGGCGGAGGGAGCTACCCAGGAGGTGCTCGAGCCGCCTGTTCAGAAGGCTGTTGCCTCAGACCGTGACCACCTCACACATAGGGACCTCCCTGCGGCTCAGGAAAGGCCAAGACAGGGATGGGTCCGGAGCTCTGCACATTCCCAGGGAAGGCCGAAGGGCGGAACCTCCCATCGCAGCCCAGGGTTAATCCCTAACCCTCTCTAAAGTGTTTATCAAACTGTGCAGATATCTGATGCAGATTTTGAAAAACCGAGGGCAGGGTGAATTTGAGCCCCGTGCTTCCTATGGTGACAGGTAATGCATGATGAGTTACATGCCCCAATGATTAAAATAAATCACCACTTGGCTGACTGGCCCATAAGGCTGAAGAGCAAGTCTTCACAGGCATATACTTTGTGACTGTCCATGAGGGAAGCTGGTGCCGTTCTGATGCCAGAACTAGGTTAGTAATGTGTTCATGAATCATGGAAATGGAAGCACATTAGAGAAATTCACGAGTCAACGGAAAGCTTGTTGAGGAACAGCATGTTTGCACAGCTTCAGAGCACTACCTCCCAAAATATCCAAGAAGAGTAACTATAGTGGAGAAGGTTGGCAGGAAACACCCTAATGAAGTGATCAAATGAGCACCAACGATAATCAGACAACCAAAATCATGTGCCATCTGTAAGACACGGTAAAGTGCCTCGTGTCACTTCTGCGACAGTGCATCCAAAAAGGAATTTCCCAAATTACACGGAAACGCCCAACATGGCTATTCTGGGGGACATTCTGCAGAATAACTGGCTTGTACTCTTCCAAAGGGTCAAGGTCGTTCCAAGTCCAGAAGATCAGGCCTGCTGCGGCCTGAGTGGCAATAAGACAGTCAAGGGTATGCAGCACATGCTATGTGATGGGATTCATCTGTCACTGAGGGTGTTGCTGGGACAACTGACTTTAACGGGGTCTGAAAGAAGGCAGTGAAGTACCAGCACCGACTTCCTGACTCATGGTCACACTAGGGGAATGCAGAATTCCTCATCCAAAAGAAAGACACGAACGGAGTACAGGCATCAGTCCAGTAACTTGTGTTCTATTTGCAACTTTTTGTAAGTTTGTGACTATTTCACAATAAAGAAATATTTGACAACTAAAAGATTCCTGATTCTAGGGAACAGGACGAGCGTGAGCGTCCCTGAGAGGAAGTACATATTACTGCTGCTGCTTGGGCAGCACCAATGTGGCGATGAGGAACAGATACGATGGGTCCAGGGTCTAGAGAGTAAAGGTAAGGAGGGAGGAGTACAGCTGAGAGCCTGAGGGCTGTGGTTGGGGAGCACAGGAGTCTCAGCTCAGCTGCCCCCCCCCTTCAGGAAGCTCTCAAGTGTCTTGGCATTCAAGCACCACATATCCTGGGTTCTCAGCCATCCCTCGCTTCACGCCACCCTCTCAGCAACCACCCATGACTGCCTGCTTATTCTTGTCTGTGAGCCGCCTGAGAGCACAAAATGGACTTTGTTCCCTGCTGTATCAGAGGAACTGCTCAGCACACAACTGTCAACTGATACAATGGGTGAGGCAAGGACCAAGGGCATATTCTTGGCAGTGACAGTTCTGAGTGTCAAAGTCGCCCCTGTAAAAGAAAGTCATCTGCATCAGGAGTCACATCACACTCAGCCCCTGGGGCCCTGTGCACTTGGACATGGTGGCATCTAGCACCAGAGCAATTCCTTTTCCCGCAACAAAATAGTCAGGTAAAGGGCACGGGGCAGAGATGCCCACTGTGGTGCTGCTTATAAAACAGACACATTAGAAACAATCAGATCAATAGGGTACTGGTGCACCAATCAATGCACACTCGGGCCACAAAATGCCAGCCAGGGACAGAAAGGCAAAGGACAGGGACAGGTGTCCAAGATGTAGTCAAGTGAGTAAAAGAGGAGAGTTCGGAACATTGAACTGTAATTTAATTGAATAGAACATTTGTTTTACAAACACAATGAACTCCAACCTGCAGGGAAAAGGCACCCTGGCCCACCCTGCCTGAGCCATCCCCACCACATCACCCTCAAGACACAGAAGTGTCAGAACACTGCCCACGCCCCACTCGCCAACCTAACTGGGTGGAGTTTGGCCTTGTCACCGGGCAGGGAGGGCAGACAGCAGTGCAACATTCTCCTCTATCCCCAGAAAGGCCTTCCCTGCCCAGAACCTGCCCAGGAGCTCGAATCCACAATCTCCCGCTGCCTGAGTGAAACGGATCCCTCAGATTTCTGAGCTCAAGAGCGTTTCTCAAATGCTTCCTCTGATACAGTGAGCTGCCAACCAAACTATTCAAACATGGCAGGGGGCTATGCAGCCTTGTCAATGCTTCTCATTGGAACCCCCCCAAGGAACCCTGGGGGCCTCTCTTCAGGTGGAATAAAGCTCTATGTAACATGTGTTGAAAGGCTCGATGTCCACACCTGCTCCCCTGGGGGCACTGGCTGGACACCCCAAAGGGACATCTCAACCAAGGCTGCCCCCTGAAAGCTCAAGAAGCATTCTGGCTCCCCAGAAGGCATCGCTGGAGGCCTGGCCGTCGGGCCACTGCACCTGCAAAGCCAACACAGCATTACACATGGAAGCACCTTCTGCCTGGCTCCGCCTTACCACCCTGCCACCCCTTACTCTGAGACACCCCCTCTCTGGACTCAGTAAGAAACACGAGCCCACATCACCCACCTCCCAGGCCCCATTCAACTGATGTCCAGCCTTGAAGCATCCCTTGCCCTGTGACATTTGTCTGGTTTACTCACTCCAAAGCTACGACCTGAGGATCCAAGAGTTAAGAGGGACATCCACAGTCCCTGGTGGTAGGGTCTCACCTGGCCAGAGGGCAAGGCCTGGCTCAGGTCCACAGCAGAAACAGGGCTGGAGAAGGAGGGGCCTGGTGCCAACTCCAGGGGACTGGAAAAGAGACGTCAGGACAAGCCCCGTATGGAGGGGGCACCAGGTCACGGTCCACCCTGTGAGCAACATGACCTGACAGCTCTCTGCACATAAGCAGCCCTTCCAGGGGCAAGACACGCTTCAAGAAGTGTCCTCCCACAGGGCCCTCCGGTGCTAGAGGGACCTGTGTGACACCTCAGGCAGGTGGCTTGGGTGAGGCAGAGAGCACTTGAGGAGGCTCACAGAGATGGACCAACAAACAGAAAAGAAACCTGAAGGAAGAGGTCAAGGGGCAGCTCTGGGGTGCCATCAGGATCAAATCAGGGGAGAAGCAGGGACAGCAGGGAAGGTAACAGGTGTAGCCACTCAGGACAACAGTAGTCTGGCAGTTCCCTAAAAAGGCAAAGACACACCTACAGCCATTCCACTCCTAGCCGTGTACACACCCCAGAGACATGAAGGCACACAGGCAGACACACACACATCCAGGAGTGCTCACAGCGACCCCAAATTGGGAACCCAGAAATGCCTACCAAGAGGCGATGGATCAAAACACCATGGTCCATCCACATCAAGGAACAGAACTCGCAAAGATGAATGGACTGATAGGCACAGCAACAGGGGAAAATCCCCAAATACTCAAGCAGAACCAAAGAAGCAAGACCCGCTCTCCCCTCCACAAATTTAAAACTTGTATATTCCATTCACATGTATTTTAAAAAACGCAGCTAAAGAAAGCAGGTCCGTGGTCCTGCGGGTGGCAGCAGGTAGGGCTGACCTACATGGCTCAGCACATAGTGGATACAGAAGTCGCACTCAGAAAACTAGCATCTGTATCGTCTAAACACGGTGCTTTATTGAAGGTCAATGATGCCCAATGAATCTACTGTTAGAGAAGGACTCAAGGTCATCACATCAGAGCAAGGATGGGCTGGGCCATCGGAGTGAAAGGGTGAGATGGCCATGAGGGGACCTGGCAGTGGCATTTTCTCCACCCAGGTTCCTGGGCATGAATGGAAAAGTGAGTCCAACTGCAAAGTCTGCATTTTCTCACCCTCTGGCTGTTTTAGCAAGCAGAATTTGTGACCTGAGCAGCCGCTCCCCTTCTCTCTCACACAGTGCCCTGTAATTCTGCTCTCGCTGGGCGCCTGGCCTTCAACTCCCAGACTGGGGAGACTATGAATGTTGGGGACCTAGTCCTGGTGACCCCTATCGTAGATTCCCTGTCTGCCAGAGGACCCCCGACTTCTCACACTCCTCTAAACCCTCTTCTCAACCTCCAGACTCCCCTGGCCTGCCATCCTGGCCCCCACGGCCAGAGTCTGCAGCAGCTAGGCTATTCGCAGCTCTCTCAAGCACCTTTCAAACTACACTTTGGAATATAAAATCAGGATCTTGATGCTGCTTAAAAACTCAAACACCCTCCGTCTGGTGAAAACAAAATGCCAAAAAGCGGCTTCTGGGATCCAGGGTGATCTTGGGGAAGAGAAAAAGTATGAGCACGGTCCACAACACCGACCCCTGGGTCTGCTCTGCAATTTCTGGGTGTTCTTCTGTCTCAGGGATAAACCACTCTCTTCTGGTAGATGCAGAGTGGGGATGATGTTGTATTTTCCAGAAACCCATAAGGAAAGGACTCGATCTACACATCTGAGGTGCCAAATCTATAAACCCGGAACACCCTACCCATGGCTCTGTGTGGCTCACCTCTGGGCTAGGAGGAATTCGGGAGGCTGTGTCACCAGGAAGCTGCCCGCCTGCTGTTCTTCCTGGCCACCGCTGGTGCCTGCACCTTCCTCCAGGTACATGCTCGGGGGGTTGCCAACAGGTGGGTCAGCGAAACCTATACAGAAACAAATTCCACAACCCAGTGCTGGGAGGACAGAACACAGCCCACAGGCAGCAAGACCGAGACTTCCACGGAGAGAAGTAGCGTCCAGCCTGGCCGGCCCCAAGCCTCAACCTCCCTTGCTGAGGAAGGGTCACAACTATTGATCTCAATGGCCTTTTTAGGCTTCCAGAGACAAAGTTCAGTTTTGCGGACTTCAAATTTTGCTTCATCTGCCCAGACTCTAGGCCGGCCCCCAGTGCCAGTGCCGCCACATGAGAACTTGTCAGTCTGTCTCGTTTTGGTTCATCGAAGGCTGGGCCACGTCCACGGTCACCTTCCACCTCACTTTGCACCACAATTTCACAGAGATGCAATCCAGCACTACCTTACCCTGCCCCTCCTTCTAGAGAAAATGTTGCAGAGGATACCCCAGCATGCCTCTCACTCTTACAGATAAGCCACGGTAGACGGGGTCAGTTCTGGGCTGACAAGCACTTCGGAGCAAAGGAAGGTAAGAGGTCTCCCAGGCAGTAACCCTAGTGTCAGAGGCCCCGACCTCAGACAGAACAGGAGGCCAGCTGGGCCGGGCAGGCACTGACCACCACCCCCGCCCACTGTCTGCCAGACTGACCACCTAACTTGCCAGCCCCAGCCCAATCTCAGACCAAAGGAACTTTCCTGACCATTCATTATGTGACTCTACCCCCACTTTCTGCTGTTTCCTCTTTTCTGCACCACTCTAGAAATACTCTGAGGTACGTTAAGTACAATTTAAGTGCTAATTTGAGCATTGCTGGTTCAAACTTAAAAGATCACTAGGTTACATCGTCTTCCTCAAAGAGGAAGACAAGAAGCCAAAAGCCGAGAACAAAAGGAGAGTCAGGGGAGGGGTGATTAGTGGGAGGGAAACATCCCCAGTTCTGCAGACCCAGGACACAAGTACCATCCTTTGTTGGTAGGGCATCAGAAAGGAAGGTGGGGTATAGGTCAGGTCCTGAGAATCTTAAGATGGGAGCGGGAGTGGTAAGGGAAAGCAGGTAACATCCTGGTGCTCAGGCGGTCAGTCGGCAAGGAGGCTCACCAATTCCTACAGAACATCACCCCTCACATGTGCTGGACCCGGTGTGAAGAACGGCTCCCCTCATCCCCATGGGAAGTTGGCCAGTGACTGCCCCACTCCAGCCTTGTTGGTAAATATGGATGGGCAAACGTAGGTCTCTGACAGTGGAAAAAAGACGTGGATAAATGAAGGACCAATATGATCAAACTAAAAAGCTGCCTCCAGAGCAATGAGTCTCCAGGGCTCTTTCTCTTTCCAACCCATCACCTTTCTCTATTCAAGGAAGGGCCAGAATCCACAGCCCCAATATTCCCGCCTTCGGACAACAAAGCATATTTTTTGAAACTTCTATTGTGAATACTCAGAAAAATAAAAGATACCACACCTATAAAAAGCAACACAACCCTGACTAATGGAAAATTCAAATAAAAAAAGAGCCCGGAATTCTCTTAAAGTATAACTATCAAATTGGGAGTTTTGAAAGACAGACTCTAACACCCCCAAAGCACATACAATGAAAAAGAAGAGAAACATAAGAAAAAGGTAAGCACTTGGGAAGACTGGCCCAGGATTTCCAAAATCCCGGTAAGATTTGTGGTCTAAAGAGAACGAAAAACATGGAGGAGGAAAATTATGAAGGAATATTATCCCCAAAATACCCAAACTTTAGAGGATTAATGGTTACGCGTTCTTTAAATAGAAAGGCTTAACAGAAAAGTGAATTAAAGAGCCTCGCACCTAGGACCATCATTGTGAAATTTCAGAACACCCAGACCTAAAAGCAAGCAAACCAAACAAAAAATTCCAAGAAAGGAACAATATGTGATCTGCAAAGAAGCCAAGAGGATGACATCAACATCAGATGCTACAAACAAAGATATGAATATATCTGCAAATATCTAAAGGAGAATATTTAAACTCAAAATTCTGGCCCTGCCAATTTATTCATCAAATGTGAGGGCAGGGTAAGGGCAATTTCGCAGCATGTAAGGACTCAGAAACTTTACCTTGCAAGCCCCCTTTCTTGCACAGTGAAGTGCAGACGTTCTCAAACATAACAAGGAAGTCAATGAAGACAGGACAAGACCTACAATTCAGGAAACACTGACCCAAACCCAGGGGGCAATGAAAGGAGCGTTCTCAGAGTGGGAACTCCACACCAAGTCTCGGGAAACGTCACTTGACTGGAAACAGGAAGGAGGCCTCCCAGCTACCAGTCTTCAGAGGAGACACTTTGAAAAATGGGAGAAATTACAGGTGTGATAAAAACAGGTAATCTAAGAAAAAAGGAAGACAATTAGAAACCCCAAGAAAGTAAAGATATAAACACAAAAGACTAAGAAATTTAGGTGATGGGTAAATTGATGGTGCCAATAGCCTCCGTACAAGCTGAGATGTCACAAGATGCTTTTGTATTTGGTAGACAAACATATATCTAAATACATACTCTTTACACGTACTTATTGCCACAATAATAACTAAGATAAAACTAAGGAAATGGTACTTCAATCATGAGATGCAGTAAGCTGTCCTCTGTTGCAGCACCTGGTGACAGGTAAATCAGGTGGACTGCAATGGGAGTTCAGGGGTGGCAGCTGTCTCATTTCATTTTAACCCTTTCCTCACCGTCCTTTTAGTCGTATGCACATTTTACTTTGCAAACTAGAAAAGCAGGAAAGTGCTGCCCCTTCCCACACCCCTTCAAATGAGACCCGAATAGTTGTGGCATCTTGAGCAGAAGAGCACGGTCTGTCTGGAATGGACCCACCTGTGGAGCTCGGCTCACCGAGGGCAGGGATGGACACTGCCACAGTGGCATCTGCAGGGCGCATCGTGAGGTCCAGCCCATGCTCACGGACCAGCTGCCCAGTCTGGAAGGAAATTTCCTTGGAGGACGCCAGTGCAAGGGACATCAGCCATGACTCGGGGGCAGCCAGAGAAGGGTCCAGCATGTCACTGCCAGCAGTCAGAGGGCAGAGGCCAGGGCCTGGGCAGATGTGGGGGAGAGTGGCAGGACTGCGGCCAGGCCCCTCCTGGTACATCTCACCGCCCTGCAGAGACCTGGGAAAGACAGCAAACACTGTCCCTTGGAGGGCAGAGACTCCCTCAGGCCAGGGAAGAGAGGCCTGGGAAGAGACTCCAGCCCCATTTGGGAATCCAGGTTCCTGACTCAATTCAGCCACTGACAGCTTCCTGGCCCACCACATCTCTAAACACACTGCTTTCACTGTTCTACCTGTGGCTGCAAGGGTTCCAGAACAGTAAAAAAAAAAAAAAAAAAACTATTACTGGTAATCTAAGACACATTAGCAGTTGATTTAAAAGGATCTTCAATTAACATTGCTCCACAATACTGAAAACAGGAAATTATTAGTGAGACCCTAACAGTGGAAAGAATGATGATGGCTGATCTTACAGGAATATTAGGCAGCAGTTGATAATAATTTAAAGACTTGATATTGCACACTCGCCGTGTCTCAGATGGTGCTCCCCGGCTTCCATGATCCCCCTCCCCCACCCCCGTAATTTCTGCAACCACCTGCATCATATGCCCTCCCCATCTCTCAGATGAGAAATGCACAGCACTGAGAGCTCACAGGAACCTGCCTAAGTTCACACACCTGGGCAGTGCCAGCCTCCATGGGAAGGGCAGGTGCAGGGAGTGTCATGAGAGATCCTGAGGTCACAATGGTAAATGAGAAAAAGTGTCCACAGCTTGATGGTTACACAAGAGGGAACCTGGGCCCTCTCTCAGACCTACTCCTGCTGATGGCCGGCACTTTCCTTACCCTTACATCAGGTTCATGCCTCTTCCCAGGTGAGGGAACAGGCTTGGACAGAGCCTAGTGCATAATGAGGAACTCAAGAAATAGTAACTGTTACCAACTCAATGACATACAAACAATACAAAATACAATAAAAAAGAAACAATAGCTAGGGTTTGGCTTTGTGAAAAGTAAGCCTGCACGTGTTTCTTTTCAACTCTCCAATAAATACATGAAGTCAGGCTATGAGCCAGGCTCCAAGGAGCAAGTGGGGGGACTCCTTAACACCGGCTTCCCACCCCAGGATCACAGAGGTCTCTCTGCTCTCAGCAGTCACTGACGTGGTCCCACTGTCAGCCCCAACATTCACATGCCTGCTCCAGGCCTGGTCACCCACCCAGGAAGGGGAAACTAAATAGGGTGACGGTCCCATGGGCTGTGGGGACGGCAGTCAGTACCTGGGAGGCAGTGGCTTCGGCAGAGTCTCAACTCCAGAATAGTCTGGGGCCAGGGCCAGCGACTCCCATGGGCCTTGAGTGGTCTCCCTGGACTGTGCAGGCCCATCTTCCACCCGTCCTGCTGAAAGTCAATCAGGTAGGAGGGGAGGCTTGGGACCCAGCCTCCTTCCCAGCAGGTTAAGAGCAGCCCTGCTCGCTGGCAGAGGGTGTTCCTGCTGAATCACTGCAATATCCTCTGTATGTCCCTTACGTGTCTTTCGTCCGAAGCCAATCCATAACTACAAACCCGGAGACCCAAAATCATGCTGGCTGGCTCGCTTCCCGAGTCTGCTCATGGACTCCTGGCCCTGACACACAGTAACCTCTAAGTGCAGAGCAGCGGCCGCAGCCTCACTGGGGCCCACTCCGCGCCCGTCCCGACCCTCGGCTTTGGCGATCCGGCTCACCACAAGGGGACGCCGTAGAAACGCAGACTGGGAGTGGGGGGCAGTCCCCGAACAGCGACGCTCGCGAGGCCTAGCCCGAGACCCAGGGGCCGGGGTCCTGGAGCCACTCACCTGGCCACTGCGGCGTGGCCGCACTCCCGGGGCCGGGGCGGGGGCGGCCCGAGCGCGGCGGGGGCTCCGGAGCCCTGTCCCTCACACGCAGGTCCACCGCGGCGTCCTCCCGGGCCGGCTGGCGGCGCTGGAGAAGGGCCCTTCTGCGCCGCCGGTAATTGGCGAACCAATTGTACACCTGCTCCGCGGTCAGGCTCATCTCCGAGGCCAGGCTCTCCTGCCCCGGAAAGCACAGCCTCGAGCCCCGCTCGCGGCCCCGGGGCCGCCCGAGGGGCCGCCCGCCGCCCGGCCTCGCTCCTCCGTGGAGCCGCAGCCGCGGCCCCCCCGACGCGAACCCAGACACGCGGAGGACCCGAGCGGCGCCATGGCCCGGGACCAACGCGGGGACCCGGCGGGCTCCACAGCCCGTCGTCCGAGGACCACAGGTCCGCGAGCGCCGGAAGCCAGCCCGCAGAGCTGGCGCGGGTATAGCTGGGAGAGCCCTGCCGATTGGACAGGGAACGTGGCGGGTGGGGCAGGCACCAGGAGCGCCCCTTTGATTGGACAAGCCCCCACTAAGGAATGCCCTGCCGACTGGATGAGGGCGGTAAGTGGGTGGAGCTAACACAGGGGAGCCCTCCGATTGGACAGAGCGGAGAAGTATGGGGAGAGAACAGGCCCCGCCTTTGGCGCAGCCGGAAACGCACTCGCTCGAGTGGCGTGTGGCCAGTTCCTTCGCAGCCTCGGCCCACTCGGTGCCTCCGGCTTCTGGGGCTGCGCTGCGGGGGGGCGCCCGCCGGCCAGGGCACGTCCTGAGCTCCGCAAACACCTGCCTCCCTGCCGCCGGGAGCTCCGCGACGGCCTGGCCGCGCGGCGGGAGGAACCGGGAGCCCTCCCCCGCCACCCCCCCACCCCCCCGTGCGCAGGCCGGACGGTCAGGAGCTGCCGCGGGTGAGCTCCGGTCCCCCGGGGAGGCTCCGAGGGGCAGAAGACACCAGCGCCTCGGCAGGGGGCCCCTCGGAGGACCCGGGGGCGGGGGGAGCGATGAGGGTGACGGTTGCCTGAGGTCGGGGGTGGCGGAGGGGCGGGCGGCCTGGCCTCCGCGTCCCCGGCTCTTACCCTCTCGGCCTTGCTGGGGTTGGTGCTCACCCCAGAGGCGAAGTCGTGCAGCTTCTGGCGAACCTCTCTGGGAAAGTTCCGGTTCTTCGGGCCGTCCGGGCAGAGAGAGGGCGGTGGTGGGTTCCTGAGGGAGGACAGAGAGGAGGGGGTTACGGACGCTCCTCCCGGGTGCACCTCCTGCGCTCCCGAGCACTGTGCACCCCCACACAGCCTCTCCTCTCACTGGCTGCTGCTCCTCTCCAAGCCGTGTGTTGCCGACGCCCTCCTCGGAAGGTCGGAGGGGCCCAGCATCAGCCCGTCTTCACCTGCACACCCTCCCGGGCCTCCCCGGGCTCTCCAGGACCGCTCACTGACCTGGGGCCCAAAGCTATTGAAAGTGGATGAGGAGGAGACCGAGACTGGCCACGCTACTCTCTTTTCTGTGTATATACGTGAATTTTTCCAAAAGGAAAAAGTGATAGATAAGCAAATGGTACCAGCCGGGAACCCGCAAGATATTCAAATGCCAACTGAACAAGCCACTACTGATGTCAGAAATGCATCCCACACATACCACATCCCAAATGGAGCTTGATCCTTCAGTCTCCCAGTCTTCCCCCAGGCCCCAATTCTGTCCATCTCAGGGAGAAAACACCACGTTCCAGCCAATCAGGCCAAGAGCCCAGCAGGCTGGCTTCATTCTCTCTTTACCTCCTCCAACACAACCAGCTCGTCAGCAAATCCTCCAAATTCTGTCCTGACACACCCAGAGACTCCCAAGAGCCTCCTGCCTCTGCTCCTGTGCCAATCACCCTTAGGTGACACCCCTCTGGGAGACACCACCACCCTCAGCTGGTGGACCAACCATTGCTCTAACACCAATATCCCCCCTCCTTACACCTCCAAGGGCTGCCAAGGCTTAGAGGAGCCTGTGCAGCACCCTCCACCCCAAAACAAAGAACAAAGGTGGCACAGTGCTCTACTAAGCACATTCTCTGTCTACTACTCCCCACTCTGAATGATGGAATCTACTTTGTGTCCTCTCTACTGTCCCTTTTCTGCACCGAGTGTCAGCTCCAGGAGAGGAGGGCTCAGGCTATATCCCCAGCAACTCCAACAGCACCCAGCAATCAGGGGCCTCTTTACAAACAGTGCATACTGATCCCCAAATCATTTACTGAACTCTACTCTGGCAGGCCATCAGCAACTGTATGGAGGCACAGGCTTCCATTCCTGAAGACCCCAAGGCTGATGAACTGCTGGGCTTTGAGGACATACTTCATTCTTTGACAGACACCAGGAAAAAAAATTCTCTCTGATCCAGAAGGAATCCATCTCTTCTTCCAGTAACCAGGCCCCATGGTGCAGAAATCCCATTACTTGAGCTGCCAGGAGCTCAGAGCAAGATCTGCAGCCCTTCCTGGACAGTTGGCAATACCCGAGATCGAGAACAAAGGCTCTAGGGTCTCAGTGTCTAGCCTGGAGTCCTAGCTTTGCATCTCTCTCCTGTGAAAGCTTGGACAAGTTCTGACCTTTCTGTGCCTCAGTTTCCTCATCCATAAGTAGTAATAAGGAATAATAGTAATTAGCAGTTGTAATGTTTTCCTTAGTGCTGATAATGGCCACGGTGGTAATTACTATTAATGTGGATCCAGCATCTGTCATGTGCCACTCAATCTTCTAAGCACCACATACATCGCGTCTGATGCTTCCATCACTCTCATCTTTACCTCTCTTTGAAAGGTCCTGCAGCCCTGAGGGATGGTGCTGCAGACCCAGGCCCGTGGCACCTGCAGAGCCTGTCTGTGGGAGTCAGATGACCAAAGGCACATGTGCCGGGCATCTCCCACAGGAGGAGAAGACAAGAGGAAGAGAGTGAGCTCAAGAGGTCCACCGGCTGCCTCCTTCCCTGCAGAGCCCTCACGGGAAGGCAGTGGCCCCTTCTTGCCCTGTAGGCCTAAGTAGGGGTGCACCCCCCCGGCCAGCTGAGCAGGTGGAGAGGGTGGCTCAGTGCCGGGCACACCGGCTGTTGCAGAGCCTGTTAACTTTTGACTGTTTCTTGTGCTTCTTATGACTTTTCCTGTGCTCACCTCCCTGTCTCTGCTTCACCTCAGCCCCTCTGTGGTTTTAGACGGCACAGCCCCTAGGAGCCCTGGGCATCACGCACAAATAAAGGCCAGCGGTGTACCTCTTTCTGCAGCGGAACTTCTGCACCGGGGTCAGTGTGGCCACGCCCAGCCGCTTCATGACCAGACGGTAGTGAATGTCGTTCCAGAGCTGGACCAGCTCCTGGCTGCCTCCGGGCACCTGGCATCCCTGCCGAGAAAAGCCTGCTGAGACCTGGCCGCCCCCCCAACGGAGCACTGCCCTCTGACGGGACCCGCGGGAGGAGCTGCTGGCTGAGGGGCTGGGCGAGGTCCCGTCAGCCCTCTCGCACACACACAAAGCGGCTCAGTCACACCTTACGGGCAGGCGGGGAGCAGAAGCCAAGGGGAAGGCAAACGACGGGCCCCGGGCCACACGACACACGAGAGGCAGAGCCACAGTTAGAGCCACCTGGTCAGATGCGAGGGTCCAACGGTTGACCCCCATCTTGCATGAAAGACCTTTCTCTCCTACCCAGCAGGGCTGCCCCCTTGCACGCTCAGTGAGTGCTTTTTGACCCAAGAGGGATGAAATGGTTCTGGTCTGTGCCCCACCAAGCTCACCAATCCAGTGCGACCCGCTCACACGACCAGACTCCGGAGATGGCCAAGGATGCCCGGTGCTGGCCTCCCCTTGACACAGCCCTGTGGTCAGTGTGTGGTTCCCGCATTTAACTCCAACGTTCTCAGCGTCCTCTTGGCAAGGGAGGTGCCGACAATCATTCAGCCTTCTCTCCACAGAGCAGAAAAAGCCCACTTTGCGAGGCTGTGACTTCCAGTCGGCTGCCAGGATACAGCCATCAGCCTAGGGCACAGTCATCAGGGAACCCACGGGGAAGCTTGCCCCCTGCAGGATGTGGCCCTGGGCAGGAAGCGCCCTTTCTTGGTTTTCTGTCCCCACCGTATCTCTGAGGTCTCCCCTGCACATCAGCTCCTCAGAGGCATTTAGGGCCGTTGAGACTGAGTTTACAACCCCTCTCCTGGGAGTTTTCTATCACCGATGTCATTCACACATTTCATCACCGAGTGCCTCAACAGAGTATTACAACTCTGTCTTCCCTTGTTTGTTCACTTTGACAGATTTGAAAAACTGAGCCCCCTGACTCACAGGTGTTACGTCCGGTGTTGTGGATCCTGTCAAAAGCACAACTGAGGCGGGCCCTCCCTCACGGGGCCTGCAGTGCCAGGGAGGCAGACAGAACAAAGAGCTGAGGAAGGAGCCATAGGGTGAACAAGACTCTACGCTAGAGAATAAAGGGGGCCCTGCCTAGAGAGGGGGACATTTACAGCAGAAACCGGAAAGGAAGAAAGGCGCCAGCCACACAGAGGGCCGGGCTCCAGCCTCCGGCAGAGGGAGCAGCACGTGCTGAGGGAGTTGTATGAACAGCAAGGAACCAGCATGGAGACTGTGAAGGAGGCAGGGCGAGAGTATGACGCAGAGACCAGAGCACAGGCAAGCTCAGACTGTGGGCTCAGGGACTCACTCTGCTCATCAGCGGCTTGCAAACTGGCTGCTCCGTGAAGAACAAATCAAGGGGACACGAGGTGACTACGAAGCCTGTGGGGAAGGGAGTGGAAACTGAAAGAACTGGAAAGAACAGAATATCTCAGGGCGCCTGGGGGGCTCAGTCAGTGAAGCGTCTGCCTTCGGCTCAGGTCATGACCCCGGGGTCCTGGCATCGAGTCCCACGTGGGGCTCCCTGCTCAGCGGGGAGTCTGCTTCTCCCCCTCCCTCTTCTCCTCCCCCTGCTCATGCTGTCTCTCAAATAAATAAATAAAATCTTTAAAAATAAATAAGTAAGAGGCGCCTGGGTGGCTCAGTGGGTTAAGCCTCTGCCTTCAGCTCAGGTCATGATCTCAGGGTCCTGGGATCGAGCCCCGCATCGGGCTCTCTGCTCAGCGAGAAGCCTGCTTCCCCCTCTCTCTCTGCCTGCATCTCTGCCTACTTGTGATCTCTCTCTCTCTCTCTCTCTCTCTCTCTGTTAAATAAATAAATAAAATCTTTAAAAAAAGAAAAAGAAAAAACTGAATATCTCTAAGGTAAACTCGGCATGAATTATGCATCAACTGTACAATGGGGTGAAAGAGGGAAAAACAGGCCCCCAGATCCCTTCTTTGAAACCCTCTGATCCAGACGTATTTTGGAATTCAGAATTTCTCAGAGTTTAGGAAATAATGCAGGCATGTCCTATGTGATAGCATGCTGTAATCCAACGTACCAGTATTTAGGTAGCAGAATGTCCTGTGGTCACATTAAGTGGCTAAAGACCATAATGGCTTCCCGTTGGTGTAGGTAGGGTCATATCACTGCCAAATGAGTTGTGCACCCAAGTACCACCAGATGAGTGGCAAAGATACTCTTGGTTTGCATGCTCAGCTACAGGCCTGCAGCTAAGGGACTGAGGTCCCGGGTCTGTCTGTCTGTCTTACCGACTGGGATCCCAACTCTCCGAGCCAGGACCACCACTCAATATGGAGCTCATAAATGGACAGTGTGGCCTCTGATTACTAAGGTAGTTAGAACTCTGCACAGAGAGTGGACCATCCTGGCTTGGTTTCTAGAAGGTCTCTCCCCAGGTTCTTGCCAACTTGTGGGCACTTCCGCCAGGCATGGTGGTGGCTGCTGTAGCTCTCCGCACACCTCCCCCAAGACGGGTCCTACCTCCAGGACGCGGCAGGCAGCCTGGTGCTGATCCTGCTGGGCCAGCGCTCGGGCACACACGAGGGCCACGTCCGCATTGTCCAGGAGGTGCAGGCGGAGTGGACTGTCCAACACGGCGGTGACCAAGGGCTGCACCTGGGCTGGGTCATCCTGGAGGTCCCGGCACAGCCTGCCTGCAAGAGTCACCAGCTCCTCCAAGGGCGGCCTGGTGCCCCCACTCTCCGTCAGCAGCCTCAGGAAGCTCTGCATCCCGCGTCCCGTTCCGGCCCCCTGCAAATGACACAATAGCCGTGACGGCGGCCAGCACTGCCCGCGGGCTGACTGCACACCCATCCACAACTCGGCAAGGCCCCTCTTGCTGCAGGCATTCGTAACACGGTGGCAGGAGTGCTCCGAGAAAGGGCAGAGGGACATCAATGCCTGCTACAGTTTCCCTTTTTAGTCCTCGTTTGTGTGCCCGGTGCTGTCACTGCAATGGTTCATCTCATTCCTGTGACCCTTTCATCTGCGCCCCATCCGCAGGCCCCAGCCTGGTCCTCCCATGTCTCCTCCTCTCTGTCCGCCCCACAGTCTTACACATACAGGGTAACTGTGTTGTGTTTCACTCCTTCTCTGGGCTCGGGCAGGGCAGGGACCCTGTGTGTTGCGGTCATTAGATTTCCCCAGCATCCGACTCACGGATGCCAAGGGCTCTCAGGGCAGTAGGGGGTACCCTGAGCTGGGGGCTTGGCAGACATTGCTGACATTCCTACAAAGAGGAGCCATGGGGCCTGCCGGAGCAGGACTAGCACCATCTGCTTTTGACTATTATGACCTTGAAAACAAACCAACAAACATATTTGAAAAACACAAAATTTTAAAGACTGCCCTAATCCCACACTTTAAAAAAATATATACAAAAGAATGAACCATTTGCTGGGCCTCCCTGTGCCCGGTCCATCTACTGGGAACTGCCTCCCACACACACACACATAGAGGTAAGCTATGGCAAGTTGGATCTGAAGGCTTTATGAATTTTTCTTTTTTTAATAAAAATCTGACTATGTATACATACAGCAGTTTTTACCAAAAGAGAGACTGCTTATGCGGTGACTCAATCTGGCCACTACCACGGGCATATTCCCTAGCCCACATCAGTGGTCCCGCAGGGTACCCACGACAGCAGGGGCCAGACCTGCTTCAACAGCTGTCCACCCCCGGACGTTCGCTAGCATGATAACCCTAATACCTTTGGTCACAATTCCTCTTACTTCTTTAGACCAGACTCGCCTAAGCGAGGTTAAAGGTAGGTGGTCTATGGCATTGTGGTTTTGGTAGATGCCACCAAACACCTTTCCCCGAAGGGGCTAAGAATCCGCACACAGAGAACTGCAGAGGGCAGGCCTGTGCGCGTTCCCTGGCGGAGGGTCTGGCCTCAGTTTCTAGTTCTTTCAGCCCTGCACCGCCCCTCGGGTCCTCCTCAGCGCCTGGGGCCGCCCACCAGAGGGAAGCGCTCCCATCTACACCCTGCCTTCTGAGCCTTAGTGCCCTTCACTAGATCCTAACTCGGGGCCCAGCGTTTCTCCCCATCACGTTGGGCAGGAGGCCCCAGATCCCGCATCCCTCGAGGGAGCCGAGTCTCCAGGGCTCCAGGGCTTCGGTGGGGAGGGAGAGAGGGGGAGGGCTCCTGGCAGGACCCCGGGTTCTTCCGGCGCAGACCAACCCCCTCCCCCACCCCCAGCACTGGCTCTAGGCAAAGAGGCCAAGCAGGAGGTTAAGGGCCAGGCTCCTGTGGTCGGGACCTCGGAGTTCAAGAATGAAGTGGCCCGTTGGGGTGGGAATACCCAGGACACGGAGTGGCCCCGGCTCCCGGGCAGGGATGGAGAGGACCCGGGAGAGGGTGGCTCTGCCGGGCGCCCTGCCCCGGGCACCCCCCGCCTGACTTGGCCCGCCCCCCACTCCGGTACCTTTCGGGGTGCGCTGCTCCCCGGCAAAGGCCGAGATTCCTGCCCCGCGGCTCCCGCCCCGCGCCTCACCGCGCCCCACTTCCGCGCTCGCCGCACGTGCTCTGCCCACTCCTCCCGGGAGGAGGCGCAGTCGCTACAAAGTATCCAGGCCGCGGCCAATTGGCTGAGGGCTCCGCCCCACGACCCGGGCCTCGGGGCCTGCGCCCCAGCGCACCCCTGCGCGGGGGAGGTCCGCCTGGCTTCGCGCGGGTTCTGGGGAGGCTGAGAAGTCCCGAGGTGGGGGACCCGGGGGCGCTCTGGAGTAACCAGGAGTTTCTGGGGGTTTGGAGGCGCCGTCGAGCCTAGCTCTGCACGTCCTCACGCGCGGGAAGGGGTGGGGCCAGGGCCTGGGGGGTCACGGGCTGCGGAGAGAGTCTGGTTGGCAGTGGAGGAGAAAGCACCATGACCCTCGTGCACACAGGGGCAGGAGGAAGCTGTGACCTTTGACTGACCCCACACCACCCGCCCAGGTGCACAACCGAGCCAAAGCGAGCTGAGTTCACAGTTCCTGGGCGACGTCCCCCTCCCGCACTGAGATCCGCACCCCAAGCCTGCCCCTGCGTGAGGAGGGAACCTTTCAAATCCATACCCCCCCCCTCCAAGGAGACAGGGTCTGAACAGAAGCCCCGCAGAGGGCACCGGGGTCTGCGGCGCAGGTGCACCTACCCCACGACCCCTACAGCGGCCACCGAGGACAGCTGGGGCCGACCTTCACGCGAGCCTGACCGCGTGTTCAACCCAGGGACCTTCCGAGCTAGGATGGCCCCGGGGCGGGTCCCAGGTTCTCACAGACCCGGGTCAAAAGGTGGATGGGAAAAAAAAAAAAAAAAAAAAGGTGGATGGAAATCACTAAACTGCCCACGTCCTGGCTTGGACACGGTCTAGCCTCTGCCCAGGTGGTCTTTAAACTGTGGGTTCTTTTACACAAGTAAGCTCTGTAAATGAGGGACCAGGACGACTTCGAGTTGATTTTTCCAGGTGGTCAGGTTCTTACTGGAAAGATTCTCTGACGCCAAAGCTTATGTATATAAGCTGATGCAAAAGATATGGGCAGAAAGATCAACATTTCGGCGTTTGTTCAAGTGCAAATCTGGAACAAACCAAGCGTCTGGTGAAAGATTTGCTAAATAAATCACACTTCACAAAGAGGACGGGCTCCTGGGAGGTTATTAGTAATTACGCTTCGGAAGAATGCTGACCTGACCGTGATCGTGATACATTGTACAATAAAAATGGCGTGTAACAAAGAGAGTTTGAGTGATTTGAACCTGTTTGAAAAGTACAAACATAAAATGATATATGCCACATTGTTAAACCCTGGTTGAACGTAGGTGATAGAATTATTTTACTTCATCACTTTTCTTGGGCATTTTAATTTTCTTTTTACCTACCCATGTTTTTTCTGCTTTTTATAAAAAGTAGATTCCGTTTTTAAGGCTCTTTTCAAGGAGTGGAAAGAGAAAACAACAGGGTTGTAGGGAGCAGCCCTGAAAGAACAAGTACAGATGACCCTTGACCGACATGAGGTAGAATTGCATGGGGTCTGCGGAGCCTGGGTGGCTCAGTCCTTTCAGCATCTGCCTTTACTCAGGTCATGAGCAGGGAGCTGAGCCAGCAGCCGCTTCTCCCTCTCCCTCCACCTGCCGCTTCCCCTGCTTCTGCTCCCTCTTATTTTGTCAAATGAATAAATAAAAATCTAAAAAAAAAAAAAAAACAAACAAACCTGCATGGGTTCCCTTATACCTGAATTTTTTAAAAATAAATACAGTACCTTAAATATATTTTCTTTTATGATTTCAGTAACATTTTTCTCTAGCTTAATTTATTATAAGAATACAATATAAAATACATGTAACATAAAAAATGTTATTAGTGAGGCTTCTGGTCAACAGTAGCCTATTAGTAGTTAAGATTTGGGGGAGTCAAAAGTTCTACGTGGATTCTGAACTCACAGGGTCGGCATCCCTCACTGAGTTCAAGAGTCAACTGTATAGTGAGGCTGAAGCCCCCCTAATCTAGGTAAACATGGGAAATGAGAGATTTGCTGCAGCACACCCTCCCCTTCACAGTGAAATCCTGTTAGTGCAGTCACTGGCTCTTTCTCTAGGACACACTAGATGCTCAATCAAAATATTCCTGATTGCTTTCCAACTGAAAAACTCAGTGGAACCTAAAATGTTAAAGCATCACTACATTATTAAATTCAAATGTAATTCAACAAATTATATGATCCTAATTTACTAATATATCAGGAGATTTTTTCCAATTGCCATTTACTGAACATTCAGTGTGTCCCAAGTAAGATATTATTTGAGCCTCCTACCCCCACACCTAAGATTATGTTTCCTTGTCACTAACAAGGTCCAGTGAATTTTAAAATACTTTCCAGAGGTCTTCTGACCTTTTATCTGTCAATTCTTAACTTCAGCACATAACTATTTCTAAGTTTTCTAAACCAAGACAAACTCTTCATAAGCTTCACTCTGAATAGAGGCTTGATCTTGCAATAAAATGTAATTAACCCGTGCTCGTTGTAAATAAGGGCTCCTCTCTCCTGTTCTCCCATGCTTTCAAATGTGGATGCAATCATCAGACATAATACATTCCAAAGCACACTTACCTGCTATTTCCAGATTTCCTGTTTTCTCCAGGACCCAGACTACCTGCGGTGGAACTCCCAGTTCAATTACTTGACAACTATATGAACTTGGCCAAGTTATTGATTCTCTCTGTACCTTCTTTCATCTTTGGTAATATGGGTATAATAACAGAACACTTCATGGGATTGAGATAATTAGTCACCACTCTAAAGGGGTCCAAAGGACTAGTCTCCAAAAGCTACAAAACGTTCTAATACCCAAACAGACAAGCAACAAATCTGACAAATCTCCCAAGAGGTTCTTACCCTGGGGCCACCAGAGGAACCCATGGTGATGAATGTAATTCCCTGGAAAGAAGAGGGGTTCAGGGTGAAACAGAGGTTCTTAGGAGGCTGATCTAGATTGCCTCCCAGGCTTCTCTGGATCAGGGATTTAAAAATGTATTCAACTAACCAGGGAAAAGTGTAAGAATCATCAGAAACTTTTTCCCCCTCGAAGTTTATTTTTAGTGATCTCTATAACCCAGTGTGGGACTCAAAACCATGACCCCAAGATCAAGAGTCACACGTTCCTCCAACTGAGCTGGTGAGGTGCACCCACCAGGTTTTTCTAAAAAGTAAATGTAATATGAAGGAATCTACCTTACCAGATTTTAAATGTGTTAAAAAAAAATAGTGTACAACTTAGATTTTGATGTAGTGTTCAACGAGTCATTAGTTGCATTCTACGCTTCAGTGTCCTGCTCTGGAAAATGTAGATGTCAACCTCACAGGACTGCTCTGAAGAGTAGATGTGACAGTAAATTTGAGAACATTTTGTCAGTGCTATTAAAAAAATAGTGTACTTAAGAAACAACAGTGATTAAAAGAAAGAAAGAAAGAAAGAAAGAAAGAAAGAAAGAAAGAAAGAAAGAAAGAAAGAAAGAAATGATGATGATGCATTTTTGGAGTATTGACGAATTATCTCAATCACAGGACTATCGAGAGCCCGTCTCCTGGGGAACACCCTGGGAAAGAGATCACTGACAGAAAAAGATGGGGTGGGGGGCACCTGATGTTCTGGGTAAGGCTCTGTGAAGGACTAAGGGAACATAAACAAGAGGTTGAGCGTGGTTCAGCCACCCTTTCTCTCCTGAAAGTAGGCAGATGTGGATGGGGGACAGGTGACAGGAAAACAGGACCGTCAATTTAAAGCACCCTCCCAGGGGACATTAGAAATGGCTCCCGTTTTCGCTGTGACAGGAGCAGTTTAGACTAACAGCCCCGCTAGAGGGCTGAAGCCTTTTCTTTCACAAACTCAGTGAGTCTGACGAGTTGCACCTCCAGCTGGACATCTTCCAAAGGGTCAAAGCGCTGCAGTGTCCTCTTCTGGGTCATGGTCCAGCAGCCCCCCAACGTCACCTTGGCTGCCTCCATGCTTGTTTCCTCTGGCTCCCTGCTTCCCCACGTCAGGGCAATGACTCAGCAGGTGGGGAGCCCACACTCCGTGCAGTCTAGATCCTTCTAGACTAGTTCTAATCTAGAACCTTCTATTAAGGTTCAGGCTATATTACAGAGTTCTTTATCTTCCAAATAAGGCCAGGACTAGGTTGAGGCAAGTGAAGTATAAACAAATTCCGTAATCAAGATAAACAATAACTTAATGCAATTTTTTAAAAGATTTTATTTATTTGACAGAGAGAGACACAGCGAGAGAGGGAACACAAGCAGGGGGAGTGGGAGAGGGAGAAGCAGGCTTCCCACCGAGCAGGGAGCCCGATGCGGGGCTCGATCCCACAACTCCAGGATCATGACCTGAGCCGAAGGCAGACACTCAACAACTGAGCCACCCAGGCGCCCCTTAATGCAATATTTTTAAAAATGTAAATTAACACCAGAGAATCCACAATGAACAAATAACAAAATCGTTGAAAAAGATGAGATCGTGTTACTCAGCTTTCCTTGTGCCTCAGGCTGAGGTGGCTGGGCAGTGGTGCTGTGCTCCTCGAGCCCCCTCCCCTGCTACAAACCTTCCTGGCCTCTGGGGGTAGGTCAGGCAGAGCAGGGTTCAGGGACTGACAGTGCCAGTCCTCGTCACGTTCCTAATGAGTCTGTAAGGTGGATATTTTATTGTGGTGTAGACTTCTATGGTTTCCCTGTCTCACAAATTGTTTATCCATTCAACTGTTGGAAATTTTAACTGTTTGCGGTTCAGATATTATCAATAAAAAATGCCACAAATATTTTTAACATATAATGTATTATTTGTTTCAGGGTACAGGTCTGTGATTCATCAGTCTTACACAATTCACGGCACTCACCATAGCACACACCCTCCCCAGTGTCCATCACCCGGCCACCCCCTCCCTCCCACCTCCAGCCCCCCAGCAACCCTCAGTTTGTTTTCTGAGACTAAGAGTCTCTTATGATTTATGATCCTCTCCGGTTTCACCTTGTTTCATTTTTCCCTCCCTTCCCCTATGATCCTCTGTCTTGTTTCTCTAATTCCTCATATCAGTGAGATCATATGAAAATTGTCTTTCTCTGATTGACTTGTTTTGCTTAACATGATACCCTATAGCTCAATCCACATCATTGCAAATAGCAAGATTTCATTTTTTTTCTTTTTCTTTTTTTTTAAGATTTCATTTTCTTAATGGCTGCATAATATTCCAGTGTGTGTGTGTGTGTGTGTGTGTGTGTGTGTACCACTTCTTCTTTACCCATTCATCTGTTGATGGACATCTAGGCTCTTTCCATAGTTTGGCTATTGTGGACATTGCTGCTATAAACATTGGGGTGCACGTGCCCCTTCAGATCATTACATTTTTAACTTTGGGGTAAATACCCAGTAGTGTGATCGCTGGGTCGTAGAGTAGCTCTATTTTCGACTTTTTGAGGAATCGCCATACTGTTTTCCAGAGTGGCTGCACCAGCTTGCATTCCCACCAGCAGTGTAGGAGGGCTCCCCTTTCTCCACATCCTCACCAACATCTGTCATTTCCTGACTTGTTAATTTTAGCCATTCTGACTGATGTGAGGGGATATTTCACTGAGGTTTTGTTTTGTATTTCCCTGATGCCGAGTGATGTTGAGCACTCTTCATGTGTCTGTTGGCCATTTATTATTTTTTTTTTTTAAGATTTTATTTATTTATTTGACAGAGAGAAAGAGATCACAAGTAGGCAGAGAGGCAGGCAGAGAGCAGTCTCCCTGCTGAGCAGAGAGCCCAATGCAGGGCTCAATCCCAGGACCTTGAAATCATGATCTGAGCCAAAGGCAGAGGCTTAACCCACTGAGCCACCCAGGCGCCCTTCTGTTGGCCATTGATGTCTTCTTTCACAAATGTCTGTTCATGTCTTCTGCCCATTTCGTGATTGGATTATTTGTTCTTAGGATGTTGAGTTTGAGAAGTTCTTTATAGATTTTGGATACTAGCCCTTTATCTCATATGTCATTTGCAAATATCCCATTCTGTTGGTTGTCCTTTGGTTTTGTCGACTGTTTCCTTTGCTGTGCAAAAGCTTTTGATCTTGATGGAGTCCCAATAATTCACTTTTGCCCATGCTTCCCTTGCCTTTGGTGATGTTTCTAGGAAGAAGTTGCTGCAGCTGAGGTCGAAGAGGTTGCTGCCTGTGTTCTCCTCAAGGATTTTGATGGATTCCTGTCTCACATTTAGGTCTTCCATACATTTTGAGTCTATTTTTGTGCATGGTGTAAGAAATGGTCCAGTTTCATTCTTCTGCATGTGTAGGTCCAATTTTTCCAACACAATTTATTGAAGAGACTTTTTTCCATTGGACCTTCCTCCCTGCTTTGTCGAAGATTAGTTGACCCTAGAGTTGAGGGTCCATTTCTGGGCTCTCTATTCTGTTCCATTGATCTATGTGTTTGTTTTTGTGCTAGTACCATACTGTCTTGATGATCACAGCTTTGTAA
>CM052889.1:80064775-80083944 GCA_028534135.1 Potos flavus | reverse complement strand
ACCAGCTTTGGGTAAGGGTTAGGGTTAAGGTTAGGGTATAATTTGCTCCAATATAGCTTCTGCCCCTCTCTTTGCTCTTCTTCTGGGATCCCAATTATTCTTACACTGTTTTATCTTATGGTATCACTTACCTCTCAAATTTTCCCCTCATGATCCAGTAGTTGTTTATCTACCTTTTTCTCAGCTTCTTTACTCTCCATCATTTGGTCTTCTGTATCACTAATTCTCTCTCCTGCCTCATTTATCCTAACAGTAAGAGCCTCCATTTTTAAATTGCACCTCATTAATACCTTTTTGATTTTTACAGGGTTGGATTTTAGTTCTTTTATTTCTCCAGGAAGGGATTCTCAGTATCTTCTATGCTTTTTTCAAGCCCAGCTAGTAACTTCATAATTGTCATTCTGAACTCTAGTTCTGACACCTTACTAATGTCCATATTGATTAGGTCCCTGGCAGTCGGTACTGCCTTTTGTTCTTTTTAATGAGGTGAGTTTTTCCGTTGTCATTTTTTCCAGAGAAGAACAGATGAATAGGAGAACAAAATGATAAAGGGTAGCAATGACCCCAGAAAAATACACACTAAACAAATCAGAAGAGATCCAAAGCCAGGGGGAAAAGGAAGGAAAAAAAGAAAAAAAAAAGAATATGATCAGGTTGGTGAATAGAACACAGCCACACACTAGATTTTGGGTATATTTTGGTCTGTTAGAAGAAACTGTATCCCAAAATTTTAAAGAAAGAAAGAAAGAAAAGAAAAGAAAAGAAAAGAAAGAAAGAAAGAAAGAAAGAAAGAAAGAAAGAAAGAAAGAGAGAGAAACATATATATATATATATATATATATACACACACACACAAAAATAAGGTTAAATACAATTAGGGGATAGAATATGACTGTAAAAATTAAAATTAAAAAAGATGTTTAAAAGGAATTGATAAGATGTTGATTGAAAAAGGAAAGAAAAAATTCAAAAAATAGAAAAAATAAAGAAAATTTTAAAAGTTCTGTGAATATTCTGTGACATTTTAGAGTGAACACATGCACTCACATCTCTTGGGTATACAGCTGGGAGAGGAAAAGCAGAGTTGTAGTCATGTGTGTAGTTTTCAAAGCTGCCAGCTTTCAAAACTGTGTGAACTACTTCCTTGCCTCACTTGGAGCTTGACAGCTTCCTGGGTTGGTGAGGTCTCTCAGATTTCCAATTCTTATGATTTCCAAGCTCCCAGAGATGTTTCAGTGCTCCTTCTAGTCTCTGGTTCCTCTGAGGACATGCCCCAGCCCTCTGGGAAGGCCTACAATGCCTTGGAGTCTATCAGTTCTCCTGACCCTTCTCCCATTTTTTTTTTTTTTAAGATTTTTTTATTTATTTTTTTTGACAGAGAGAGAGACAGCAAGAGAGGGAACAGAAGCAGAGGGAGCGGGAGAGGGAGAAGCAGGCTTCCCGTCAAGCAGGCTTCCCGCCAAGCATCCACCGCTTAACGACTGAGCCACCCAAACGCCCCTTCTTCTATCTTTTGTAATAGAAATGTTTGAGTGCCTGTGGACGGTTCTTTTCTATGGGGAGGGGGTGGGGCAGGGAAGGGATAGTGTGTTCTCAGTTCTCTACCCCTCCTTCAGCCTAAAAGTCCAGAGCTTCTACAGGATTTCCCTCAACTGTTGCCCTCTCCACCTTCCTGCCTTCAGATGGTATCCACCTTGCACTTAAAGACCTGGCATCTTGACAGGATTTTTTTAAGGCTTTCTCTACCAAAAGTTCCATGAAGACCCATGACAAAGAGTTGGCTGCACACCCCATCACAGCGAGGGCTTTGGGGTTCTTTCTTTGGGGGGGATTTCATTTATTTATTTGACTGTGAGGGGACTGGAGAGAGCACAAGCATGGGGAACAGCAGGCAGAGAGAGAGGGAGAAGCAGAACCCCCAATGAGCAGGGAGCCCAATGCGGGGCTCGATCCCCAGACCCTGGGATCACAACCCTGAGACAAAGGCAGGTGCCTAACCGACTGAGCCACCCACGTGCCCCAAGGGGCTTTGGGATTCTACTGTGTCACCCCAGTCCATAGGCAATCACCTGCTTATCTCACCCCCGTATGCCATGCTGGCCCTCTCCTGTTCCTGCATTTCGCCAAGGATGAGAGCAGCAACTCTGCTTTTGTTGCATGAAGCGTTCCCTACTCTCTACTGCCATGTTCATTTGGGCTTGGGTTCTCAGTTTTCCAGGTTCTAGTTTTCTTGCAAAGGTAAAGGACTTAATTTCCATTCCTAATTTAATATTTAAAAATAATCTATGGGTATTAAATTCCATCAAAGGTGTTATCCACACACATTGTGATCATCATATGGCCATTTTTTTTTTCTTAATCTGGAAGTGCGGTTAATTTTATGAAAACATTTTCTATTATTAAATATCCTAAACACCATAATGTATTTTTTTAAAAAGATTTTATTTATTTATTTGACACAGAGAGAGAGATCACAAGTAGGCAGAGAGGCAGGCAGAGAGAGAGAGGGGGAAGCAGGCTCCCTGCTGAGCAGAGAGCCCGATGTAGGGCTCGATCCCAGGACCCTGAGAGCATGACCTGGGCTGAAGGCAGAGGCTTTAACCCACTGAGCCACCCAGGCGCCCCCACCATAATGTATTTTTATAGGGTCACATTTTGCTGCATATAACAGAACCAACTCTCTTCCTACCCAAAAAAGAAAAGGCAGCTTAATCAAGACGGTTCATTTCCCCTTATGTAAAAGATACTTCGACGTTGATGGTGTGGTGCTGGTATACGAGATAGCCCTACGGCAGATGCCTTCTGTCTTCCAGATGCATCCAGGCTCTGCAGTGGTTCCTCAATCTCCAAGCACCATGTGTGCTGTGTATTGCAGTGAGGAATGATTACAGGACACTGAGAGGCTTTCCTCAGCTGTCTTCTTGACAACCTTCCCATTAGACACTGTCAGCAACCTCTGTCTCATTACTCAGAATTTAGCAGTAAGATCAAACTTTGCTACAAAGACAGTGGAGAAATGTGGCTTTTCGGCTGGGTGCACTGGCATTATGAAAAGTACAGTGATGGGGCGCCTGGGTGACTCAGTTGGTTAAGCGTTTGCCTTCAGCTCAGGTCATGATCTCAGGGTCCTGGGATTGAGCCCCAAATCGAACTCTCTGCTCAGCAGGGAGCCTGCTTCTCTCTCACCCTCTGCCTCTTTCTCTGCCTACTTGTGATCTCTCTCTCTGTGTCATACAAATAAATAAAATCTTAAAAAAAAAAAAGTTTGCTACACTTAATATTGTCATGATTTTAAAAAAAAACCTTCACATTATTAGATTCATTTTGCTATAATAACATTTAGTTTATTTTCGACGATGTTCATAAATATGAATTGCAAGTCATTTATCCCCCACATGTCGATTTTTGGGAAAAATTGTAAAATGCCAGATTATTGTTCCTTGAATTTTCCTGAGAATTATCAACTATTGCTAAAAGTCTCTGGAACTTCTTTCTGTTCTGGGGTTGGGGCAGAGTTAGAAAGACTAGGTAGATTTTCAAGCCAGGGATTCAAATTTTTACTTTTCCTTTTTGTTTACTAGTTGTAGATCTATCCATTTTGTTAAATTTACCTGGTAAACTTTCTTTTAATTTTCTGCACCAAAGGTGGGGCTCAGACTCACACCCCTGCGATCAAGAGTTGCACACTCGGGGCGCCTGGGTGGCTCAGTGGGTTAAGCCTCTGCCTTCGGCTCAGATCATGATCCCAGGGTCCTAGGATCGAGCCCCGCATCGGGCTCTCTGCTTGGCGGGGAGCCTGCTTCCCCCTCTCCCTCTGCCTGTCTCTGCCTACTTGTGATCTCTCTCTCTCTCTGTCAAATAAATAAATAAAATCTTAAAAAAAAAAAAAAAAAAAAAAGAGTCGCACACTCAAAAGACTGAGACAGCCGGGTGCCCTAAATTTTCTTTTTCATTTAAGATTAAGACCTTCATGTTAGCATTAGCCTTTCCCACAGTATTTGATTTCTATCTTCAACATTATGTCAACATTTCTGGCATCTACTGGGTAACATGTTGCATATGGATTTGCCTCACACAATACAGAAACCTTTAAAATCTACCTGACACAGGGTAGTAGTACGCCAAATGTAGACTTTCTCTTAAGTGTTCATTCTTTATTATGTGTGAATCTTCCTCAGAACATGTATGACAAAACACATATTTATGTTTTCCAGATTTGGGGGATATACCTTACAAATATCTAGCATTCCTTCTTTATCCAAGCTTTCTCTTCCCTTCTGTGAACCATCCTTCTTTACCTCACGTTTCTTTAGATTGGATCCTGTATAATGAACTGAACACAATAAGGACCAGGCATTCAGAAATCATTAAATATCTCCTCCAAAGAAGCAATAGTTTCTTTGGGTAAGAGATGGGATTCCCTCCTAAGTACAGAGTAGAAAGTGGAGGGTGTTTTCAGAAATACTTGTGGTTTCAGGTAAATGCTCTTTCACATACGCAAACTGGTGAGAAAAACGGACTTTGTAAAAAGGCAGGTGGCAGAATGACTTTTTACCATAATGACTCTCCAGCTGTACATACAGGCATTACTTGGACCTTGGAGATACTGCAGAGCCATTCCAGACCACCACGATGAAGCAAATGAAGCAATAAACTGAGTCAAATGAATTTTTTTTTTTTGGTTTCTCAATGCATATAAAATTTATGTTTACACTACACTGTAGTCTACTAAGAGTGCAAAAGCATTATGTCTTTAAGAAAAAAAAAAGCAATGTACACACCTTAAATAGGAATATTGCTAAAACATGCTGAGCTTTCAGCAAATCATAATCAGTGATCACAAATCAACATAAGAAATAATGAAAAGTGAGGAATATTGCCAGAATTACTACAATGTGACACAGAGACATGAAGTACCAAATGCTGTTGGAAAAATAACCTACTGGCTCAATGCAGGATTGCTACAAGCCTTCACTTTGGGGGGAGGAAAAGCATTACCTCCAAAGCACAGTCAAATGAGGTGTGCCTGCACACACCTCAGCAGCACCACTTACCTGTCCCTGAAACATACCAGGGAGCTCAAAAAGACAAGTGCGCTAGAACCGTAAAGTGACAATAACTAAAGCTATCCTGAGTAGTCTATATAGAAGGAACTAATTAATAATCGCAGGAAAATGCTACCGGAAAACAAAAGCTCAGTTTGCTTTCTGGTACTTAAGGAGTCCATCAGAAATCTGAAATCTGGGATAAATATCTCAGCCTACCTTGATGTTCATGCCGACTCCTTGGCAGGGCACCACGAATGATGAGCCCATCATGACCTCATACGCTGAGAGATTATCTTAGTGGAAATCCAGATGTTCTAACTGGTGAGGGCAGAACACATTCCAGCTACACAAGCATCTGATTTGGCACTATACCGATGTATATAACTGAAGAGATAGTTGCCAGGCCTACTTACAAAGGGTACAAAGTAGTAGAAAAGGTTTGTAGTATTGAAATGGATTTTTAATAAATCATATTATTCTAGTAGCAAGTTGTATTTGTTAAAAACAGTGTTGCTATGCAAAGTACAAGTGCCTGGACAATGGCATGTATCTCTCTAACTTACCTCTTATATGTCACATTCACAAGTAAAATGCCAAAGTACACAAAACTCATACAGTACAAAGGAAGATAACATCTAAATATCCCTATAGGTTTTTCAATATATTTCTGGTTATCATGATCGCATTTATTTACATAGCTTAAAAAAAATCTTTATATTCCGTTTTGGACATGCCTATCATTTATAGTTGAGTGTTTTTTCCAACCCTTTCCTAACAATTTGGAACATATGGAACACAATTTCGCTCACAATAATTTGTCAAGGAAATTATTTTCCAAATTAATCAAAATAACAGTGAGGGGAACCTTTCTACTGAGCCTTTTGTTACCCCATCTGACAAATTCATAGACCTTCATTCACATATTATTAACGTTTTAATGGAAGTTTGTCTTTCCTAGATCAAGAATTTCCCTAATTGATTGTATAGTTTCTCTGAGGTATGAGCTTCTGATACATAAAGTATGTGTGATTTTGATAATTCTGCCATTCATTGGCTTTCCATTTTTCTCATGAAAATCCTGTTTAAAAAATCCTCCTGTTTAATATGAATTTCAAAGCAGTGTGTTCTATATTCACTTGTTTTATGAAACTTCCTCTTGGCAAATCTTATCACAGTAAAAAAATAACTTTCCAACACTCACTTCATTGATATGGTTCCTCACCTGTACAAACTTAAAAAAAAAGGTATGACTTGCTGCTGAAAACTTCCACAGGGTTCACCGAATTCCTAATGTTCCTGGGTGCATTTACTGGGGGGTGGGCGTGGGGGTTACGTGTAAAAAGCAGCTTTCTGTGGGCATCCCTGTCCATGCTGTGCATTCATAGGTTTCTATTCAGTATTAGTTTCCTGGTGTACAATGAGATGATCTCAGAGTTTCTCCTCTATGTGAAATTGCTGGTATTTCCTATGAGTTGACTTTTGGAAGAAAATTTCTTACATTTAACTCATCAACACGTTTTTCATCCACATGAGTTCTCTGATGCATAATGAGCTGCGACTTCCAACAGAAGGCTTTCCCACATTCGGTGCATTTACAGGGTTTCTCTCCTGTGTGAGTCCTCTGATGTGCACTGAGGATTGACTTCTGAGAGAAGGTTTTCCCACATTCACTGCATCCATAGGGCTTCTCCCCCGAATGAGTTCTCTGATGTACAATGAGCTGAGATTTCCTAATGAAAGCTTTCTCACATTCGCTGCATTCATAGGGTTTCTCTCTTGTGTGCATTCTCTGATGTACAATGAGCCGTAACTTTCCACTGAAGGATTTCTCACACTGACTACATTTATAAGGGCTTTCCCCTGCATGAGTTCGCTCATGTACAATGAGTAGTGACTTCCAAATGAAGGCCTTCCCACATTTGTTACATTCATATGGTTTCTCTCCTGAATGAGTTCTCATGTGTATAATGAGGTAAGACTTGCTACTAAAGGCTTTCCCACAGTCACTGCATCCATAAGGTTTTTCCCCTGCATGAGTTCGCTGATGAGAAATGAGCTGATCTTTCCTATTGAAGGCTTTTCCACACTCACTGCATTCATAGGGATTTTCCCCTGTGTGAATTCTCTGATGCACAATGAGTTGCGAATTGAAACTGAAGCATTTCCCGCATTCATTGCACTCATGTGGTTTCTCTCCCGTGTGAGTTCTCGTATGTATAATGAGGTACGACTTGCTCCTGAAGGCTTTGCCACATTCACTGCATCCATAGGGTTTCACTCCAGTGTGACTTCTCTGATGCACAATGAGCTGTGACTTCAAACTGAAGGCTTTTCCACACTGATTACATCCATAGGGTTTTACCCCAGTGTGTGCTCCCTGATGTACAATGAGCTGCGACTTGAAAGTGAAGGCTTTTCCACATTCACTACAACCATACGGTTTCTCCCCTGTATGGGTCCTCTGATGTACAATAAGGTTTGACTTTGTATTAAAGGCTTTGCTACAGTCGCTGCATTCAAAGGGTTTCTCTCCCGTGTGAGTTCTCTGATGTATAATGAGCTGTGACTTCAAGCCAAAAGTCTTCCCACAGTCACTGCATTCATAGGGCTTCTCCCCCGCATGAGTTCTCTGGTGTGAAATGAGCTGGTATTTCCGACTGAAGGCTTTCCCACATTCGTGGCATTCATACGGACTCTCTCCTGTGTGGATTCTCTGATGTATAATGAGTTGTGAATTGAAACTGAAGGCTTTCCCACAGTCACTGCATTCATGGAGCTTCTCTCCCGTGTGAGTTCTCGTATGTATAATGAGGTACGACTTGCTCCTGAAGGCTTTGCCACATTCACTGCATCCATAAGGTTTCATTCCTGTGTGACTTCTCTGATGCACAATGAGCTGAGACTTCAAACTGAAGGCTTTTCCACACTGATTACATCCATAGGGTTTTACCCCAGTGTGTGCTCCCTGATGTACAATGAGCTGCGACTTGAAAGTGAAGGCTTTTCCACATTCACTACAACCATACGGTTTCTCCCCTGTATGGGTCCTCTGATGTACCATAAGGTTTGACTTTGTATTAAAAGCTTTCTGACATTCACTACATTCAAAGGGTTTCTCTCCTGTATGAATTCTCTGGTGTATAATAAGCTGCGACTTCAAACCAAAAGTTTTCCCACATTCATTACAACCATAGGGTTTCTGTCCTGAATGAGTTCTCTGGTGTGAAACAAGCTGGTCTTTCCTACTGAATACTTTTCCACATTCGCAGCATTCATAGGGACTCTCTCCTGTGTGGATCCTCTGATGTATAACGAGTTGTGAGTTGAAACTGAAGGCTTTCCCACAGTCACTGCATTCATGGAGTTTCTCTCCTGTGTGAGCTCTCTGATGGACAGTGAGGTAGGACTTGCTGCTGAAGTCTTTCCCACATCCCTCACATTTGTAGGGTTTCAGTTCTACATGAGTTCGTTGATGCACTGCAAGGTATGACTTACTCCTGAAGGTCTTCCCACAAAAACTGCATTCAAAAGGTTTTCCTCCTATATACGTTTGTTGGCATACGAGTTGTGACTTCTTGTTGACAGTTTTTCCAAATTCATTACTTTCACCGTATTTTATTCCAATAATAGTTTGCTCATGTTTAGAATGGTGGAGTGATTCCCTACATGCATGAAACTCATTGGGATTCTTTCCAGCATGATTACTATTGAAATCTATACTATATTTAAGACTCATTCCACGTGTGACATATGTATAAAGATTTTGTCCTGAAGAAACATAATTTGTACTAAGAAGGCACAATTTTCCAAATGTAGTAAATTCGTAGCCTTTTGCAATACTTTCCAGCTTGCCTTGATTTTCCTGATGCCATTCCATATGATCATCAATTTCCCAGACTTTTTCTAGCAATGAAAATAGTTATATGTTAAAAATAACATGAACCTGGCAGAGCATAAAATTACCTTAAAAATGCCATGTCAAGAGAATATACTTTTAGTTTCACATATCGGCTCTGAATATAAGTAAAATCTTAAGTATAAATGTGCCAAAACTCCTGGCCGGGGAGAACAAACAAAACTAAAAATGAAGATAGGCATAGAAAACTGACAATGACTAGGGATGGTTTCAAGTTTTAAAATGTTGGTAAAGAATGTAAAATAGGCACAAATAAAAATAAGAAAAATATAAAGCAGTTGGAAGGCATCTCAGCATTATATTCTTTCAACAAATAATTGTTGAATATCTGTTATGTGCCCAAAAATGTGCTGAACTCAGGAGAAACTCAGAAAACACTGCAAATCAGTTCACAGTCCTCTTGGGAATGAAGTTCTACTGCAAACCCAAATACATGAAAATAAACGCACAAGGAAAATCAGTGTGATGTTTCAGAACACTGAGGACAAGCAGCAGAAGAATTTCCAGAGAAATTTCCAGAGAATTTCCAGAGAAACCAAAAAAACTCTTTCGTATAAAGGATCAAAGTGAGAACGGCATCTGTCATTAATCTAATGACATTGGCATCATTAGGGGACAAAACAGAGCATTCAGGAGTGAAGCATAAACCTTTTCAGAGACACAGGTCTCAAATTTTATGTTACGTGCACTCTTTCACAGGAAGCTACTCGAAGAGGTGCTCCAACAAAACAAACCAAGAAAAAAGATGACATAGAATAAATATGGAAAATAAAATCTGAAAGGAGGCTCCAGGACAAAACACAGTAGTACAGCCTGGGTGTGAGGTAAACTAGGGTCATCCTGGAGCACATCGTGGGACAAGGAAGTGATCTCATCAGGAAGAGACAGACAGAATCACTAATGCGGCTGAATGTAGCACAGGGGTTAATGATAAATATACAAATGATAAGAACAGAGAAAACTCTGCAGGCAAATAAAACAACTCAAAAGAAAAAAATGACGTCTGAACAAAAATTAGCCATTGCATATTTGCATGATTCACCTGTGAATAGAAATGACATAGTTATAAAGATGTAAAAACTGAAGGCTGATCTAACAGGAGTCCCCCTTCTGGGAGAGCAGCCACAGTAAATGCCACATAGAAGTCACTGGTTTGCGGTGCGTTGACACCCTGGTTGGGCAGGCTGCACAAGGACTTCCTGCTGTGGCAGTGGCCTGGTGAGCCCTTGGTTCTGCTCTCTGAGCGTAGTTCCCTTCTCTATTGTCTTCTGTGGCTACACTTAAAGATGGTTGTTTGGGAGAATACTATTCTATAGCTTCAGAATCTGAATTCGGTTGGTGCAAGTGGAGTTTCCAGGGATTACTTTTGAACCACAGCCAGTAATCATCTTCAATCATGGTTAAATAATACTTAAGCATAGAAAATTCTGTCTTCAACTCATTGGCTTTGGTATAGATTCCTGACTTCTGGAATTCTCTGAAATTTCCCTTAAGATACCAATCGTAATATCATTATCTGCCATTATTGTTGCAAAGAGAATGCTCAACAGAAAATGTGTTAAGGTTTCCTAGGAAATCAAGACGTCAGACCTGTGGCTAACCAGGGGAAGTAGGATGGTTATGGTTCCCGCCACAGAAGGGTTACAGGGTAGTGTTAGGACACATTTAGTGTCCATGAGCTCTGAAAGTCTACAGGGATAAGGCTATTAGCCAAACACATGAGCACATCTGATTCCCAAGCAAAGATTCATTGCTCTCCGGCCTATTTTCTTCTTGATGGAAACATTTCTGAGTTTAGAACCATGGAACAGCCAGTGACACTGCCTCTCAAGCCATCATGATAGTCAAGAGTTCCCAACGTTCATTTCTCAGTGCACCCAGGAGGAGGTAACTCCCGCACTTGGGAATTGGTGCTTGGGAAAATACAATTTGGAGACTGTTTACAAATTGAAGAGGGATCAGATTTGAGAGCTGGGAAAACCTGGAATGAGATATTAAGGTCCTTTGATCTACCGTCTCCAAGCCCGACTTGCTGCCCTGTTCTCTTAATGCTCTTTCCTGTTTGTGGCCTTGGTCAGCATATTACTTTAGGGCATCTAGATCAGGTCTACCCATTCTCTCCTGGTCAGCCTCCAAATACTTGTCATTGTGCCTGAGGACTGAGTCCTGTGTCTTGTTCCTGCTCTACTTTCTAATTTTGGCTTTTGGGTTTTGTCGTGAGTAGCATTCTGTTCACCCTGCCCCCTCTCAGTATTCTATTCCCCCCAGGTAAAACCACCTTCCTCCCCTTTAGCTCCTTTTTATGGTATTCGCTTCCATATTTCAAAATAACCAGCTTATTCTACTGCACCTTGATTTTTTCCCCCGGTGATGATTATTCAGTATAAAAGCGTGATTTCATCCTTTCACCCCCTCTTCTTCCACACTCCCCATGATATACACACTGTCTCTTCTTACACCCCATTCTACCAAAAGTTATTTCATTTGAGTTAGATCAGTCTTCAGTTTTTTTTCAGTGTTTTCTATGCTGCATGTGTCTCTCCCACTCTGTACTTGTCTGGCTGGTTGTACGTAAATAACTTATCTTTAACTGCACATTACCAGATGTTACCTTGGAACAAGGATCCAAGACTTCCATTAATATAGTACAAAAGGAAAATAGGGGTGGTGGAATATTTTTGAAGATGTACGGATTGGAAGAAGAGTATGACTAGAAGCTGCCTAGCCAAAGAGATGGATGAAGACTGACAGTGCTGCCCACCCAACAATCCTTCCTCCCTTTTCCTGACTGGCAGAAACCTGACTTTTTCCCAAAACCCATCCTTAAGGCCATGTGCTTCACTCAGGGAAATGGAGACCCTTCTCCATTGCTACCTCTACCCCATCCCCAGAAGATGAAGCACCATTTATCTGAGCCAACAGTGGTAGGCCCGCTTCCCTTGCCAGAGTCTTATTCAGACAGGGATATATGATAAAAACCTAGCCCACTAAGCATGACAAGTTTGCTGAGACTTCCTGGAATAGGCTTTACCACCTGATTAGAATGAGCCATGTGGGAAAAGCAGTTTGTCTTGTTCTCCTGGCCACTGGTGTATCTGCAGGTGTTGGCTGGAACTGCGACAGCCATCTGATGACCGTGAGGGGGTGAACCTGAGGAAAATGCTGGGGTACTCAGAATGGCAGGGCAGAGATGGACCTCTGGGGATTTACTGAATCACTTAGTCAATGCTACAGCTGCCCCACTTCAGGACTTTTTGGGATGTGTGGTAATAAATAACTTCTGTTTCATAGATTGATTTAGGATTAGTCAGAAATTACAGCTGAAGCAATCCTAATGATACGACTAACTGGATTCATTCTGCCATGCCTGTGACAGATTAACCATGTCAGGGAAACCTATCCTACAGCAATGTCACGATGAACAAAAGGAGTAAGATGTGCACGTTTGGTTAATAAATAGAATGATCAAGAAATGAGATACTGGCCTTGTTCTGGGTGGGAACTGGGACTATGGGGGGCTTAAAAGACTTCTTTTTAGGGAACCAAAATATTAATAGATTTCAGCAACACTGGTGAAGAAAATTGCATATAAAGGAGATTTACGCTGACTTTCCAGTGCCAAGATAAAGAGCTAGAAGCAGAGCAGAAAGAATAAACAATCAGAAAGGTGAGAAGAAAATTCGATGTAGCTATGGAGCAATGCAACGTATAATTCCAGTTTCTGAAAATGAGACAAAGGAGTGGCACATGCAGGGAAGATGCCTGGTGGACCAAACTCAGTACCAAAGGCTAGATGAAAGAGGGATTGGCTGCCAATTACCAAAAGAGAAAAACAGCTTAAATCTTCAGAATGGATGTCTTCCAAGGTTACAATATATAAGAAAAGTAGTGAATATGAAAAGTCCCTTTGGACTCAGAGGGGAGAACAAGAGAAGCCAGTAAAGCATGAAAAGAATAAGCACCTCGTCATGTAGTGTGTGAGTGGGTTCCATGGGGTGTCCATGAGGAAGGGGGAGGGGAGGGCTCAAGAGAGGATAACTAATATCCAGGGGTGCGGGAATGTGCTTAGAAGGGACAGTGATGACTTCTAATAGATTTTAAGGAGAGGGAACGAAGTTGGGACTATGGTTGTTCACTATAAGTGTAAAAGATTTTAAAAACATAATTAAAAAAAAAAAAGTAGAAGGAAGAGTGAAAGTCACATCAAGAGAGATACAGAGAAAAAGCCTGTTCAACTGCATAACAAAATGAGTCTACTCTCCCGAGAAAGTACGCAGGAAGCAGAGAATGCCAGAGAGAAAGAGATGAACTAGGAAAGAATGGTTATGAATGAGACAAAAAGTACAAACATGAGGTGTATGTCACGTCAGAATTCACATCAATTCTGAAAAGGAAGAAAAGATCTAAATATCCGCATCACTCACCTGGATGGCCTTGACTTGGGATTTGGGCTGGCATTGTCCACGGTTCTTCTTGTTCCAACTTGAAGATGATGTCGGGTTTGCTGTCTTGATACCCTGTGAATGGAAAATCACAAACAACCTGGACCTACTACCTCGAACCCTGTTCAAGAAGGGAGAAGAGTCAGTTTCGAGGCAGCACAATAAAGCTGCCCTTCTGCCCCATGGCAAAGTGAAGATCATTTTCAACTACCATATTCTAATGCCAAAGCGGGACTAAGAAAATCTGGCCTTTAAATAGAAATCCAAAATCACTAAGAACATTGCAAAAGCCACCCAGCTTTCAGCAACCAAGAATGGGAAGCCTGGAGATTAGATACAGTCCTTTCGGGGAGGGAGCTCCTACCCAGGGACACCAGGTGGCTGTAGTTCTCCAGCATCACACTCCTGTACAGGTGCTTCTGGGCGGGGTCCAGCAGCCGCCACTCTTCCCAGGTAAAGTCCACAAACACATCCACGAATGACAATGATCCCTGAAAGAGCATATTCCTATTCAATCTCAAATTCTTTACTGAGTTTCTGGAAAACAACAAGTTGCCTAGGATGTCCATTGTTTATATTCTACTCTGTGAAAAAAGCAAAAATTTATTGAAAACATTCCATCGATGTATATTAAATCAGTTAGCCTTTCACTCAACATATGAGAACAGCAGGCACCAGATATTCAGCGAGGTGCAGGTGGTAGAAACTTGAATGAAGGGACATCTGGGTGGCTCAGTCATTTAAGTGTCCATCTCTTGATTTCGGCTCAGGTCATGATCTCGGAGTTCTAGGGTCAAGCCTCGTGTTGGGCTTCACGCTTAGCGGGGAGTCCGCTTGAGGGTTCTCTCTCCTCATGTCCCTCTGCCCCTCCTCCTGCTTGTGCACTCCCTCTCTCTCTCAAATAAATAAAATAAATCCTTAAAAGAAAAACTTGAAGGGGCACCTGGGTGGCTCAGTGGGTTGAGGCCTCTGCCTTCGGCTCAGGTCATGATCTCGGGGTTCTGGGATCGAGCCCCGCGTCGGGCTCTCTGCTTGGCAGGGAGCCTGCTTCCCCCTCTCTCTATGCCTGTCTCTCTGCCTGCTTGTGACCTCTCTCTCTCTGTCAAATAAATAAAATCTTTAAAAAAAAAAAAATAACTTGAATGAAACACAATCCTGTCCACAAGAAGTGTTCACCACTGCATAGAAAAACAAAGTTAGACATCTGTGAACGCAACTGGGAATCAAAGAAGCTAACACAAAAGAACACACAGAGTACAACAAGGGCACAAAGACGGAAGCAGCAACGCTACTCATTACAGATACATCTTTGAATGTTTGACTACCCTAGGAACCATCTACGCAGGATAACCAACTGTCCCAGTATACCCAGGACTAAGGGGTTTCCCTAGACATGGGACCTTCAGTGCTAAAGGCAGGACAGCTATAGGCAAACAGGAATGGCTGGTCACCCTACTTCTGCAACACTTCCTTACCTCCAGGTGCCAGGTATTCAAAAAGTGCACGTGATATAAACAAGGATGAAAGACACTCCTGCCTGAGAGAAGCGTTTAGCATTGCAGAAGACAGAAAAGTTTAAAACATGCAAATACAACAGGAGATTACAGAAGCTAAGATGAACAAACAGAGAGAGTAAGACAGTGGCACAAAGGATGAAGCTAGCAATGCCACTGGGAAGTGTCACGCTGAATCTGTAGAAGCGTACTGCAGGAGCAGCCACTGTGAAGAAGACGTGCTAAAACTTCAGGGGCACGAAAGCACAAAAGCTCTAAGTAGTAGCCAATTTGCAGGGCAAATGATCTGAATAAGAAGATACAGAGATGGCAAATAAACATATGAAAGACGCCCAACATTATATATCATTAGAGAATTGCAAATTAATAATAATACACCATTACACACTTATTAGAATGGCTAAGATTATAAAAATAGTAATAACACCACCAAATTTCATGAAAGATATGAATATAAACATCCAAGAAGCTCAACAGAATCCAACAAAGATGAACTCAAAGAAATCCACGCCAAGACCTATCAAATTTTCTACAAAGACAAAGAGAAGATCTTGAAATCATCAAAGAAACAATGTGTCACACACAAGGGATCCTCAGTAAGGTTATAAGCAGATTTCTCATCAGAATCTTTGGATGCCTGAAGGCAATGGACCCATATATTCAAAGAGCTAAAAGAAACAAAATTGTCAACCAAAAATCCTGTATCTGTCAAAACCGTCCTTCAAAAGTAGGGGGGTAAATTAAGACATTCCCAGAAAAACAAATGGGAGTTTATTACCACTAGACTTGCCTGAACGAAATGTTCAAGGGAGTCTTACAGGTGAAATAAAAGGACACTATAAAATAATTCAAAGCTGTATGAAGAAATAAAGATCTTAATAAAGGTAGATACATGGACAATGATAAAAGATAGTATTACTTTAACCTTGGTTTCTAACTCCATATTTTGTCTTCTTATATAATTATAAGAGACTAATGCATCTAAAATACTTTATTAGTTTGTGTTTAGGGGCACACAATGTACAAAGATGTAATTTTGTGACATCAGTAACCAAAGGGGGTGGGGACAGAACTGTAGAGGAGCAGAATCTTTGTATAGTAACAGTTAGTCTGATATAATTTCAAATCAGAATGCTATAACTTTAGGAAGCTAAACATAATCCCTGACAACCACAAAGAAAATAGCTATATAATTTACACAAAAGGAAATGACAAAGGAATTTAGATATTTAACTACAAAAAAATAAATTAAACACAAAAGAAGACAGTAATGTAGGAACTGAGGGACAAAAAAAACTATAAGGTATATAGAATTCAGATAGAATGAAAGAAATAAGTCCCTCCTTATCAGTAATTACTTTAAGTGTAAATTGATTAAACTCTCTAATCAAATACGGAGATTAGCAAAATGTCTTAAAAACCATGACCCAACTATAAGCTGTCTAAAAGAGACTCACTTTAGATCCAAAGATAAAAACAGATTGAAAGTAAAAGAATGGATAAAGATATTCCATGCAAATAGTAACCAAAAGAGAGCAGGGAGGGTAATACCAATATCAGACACAGAGACTTCGAATCAGAAAAGGTTATAAGAGGGGGTGCCTGGGTGGCTCAGTCAGTGAAGCGTCTGCCTTCAGCTCAGGTCATGATCCCAGAGTCCCAGGATCAAGCCCCGCATTGGGCTCCCTGCTCAGCAGGGAGTCTGCCTCTCCCTCTTCCCCTCACCCCATTGTGTCCTCTCTCTCATGTTCTCTCTCTCTCTCTCAAATAAATAAAATCTTGGAAAAAAAAAAGTTATGAGACCAAAAGGGACATTATATATTATTAAAGATTTAAGACCACAAGAAGCTATAACAAATATAAAGTTATACATATAATAACAGATTACTGAATTATATGAAGCAAAAACTGACATAATTGAAGGGAGAAAGTTTTATAATGATAATTGGTAATGTCAATATCCCACTCTCAATAATGGATAGAACAACTAGACAGAAGATAAGTAAGAAAACAAAACACTTAAACAAAGCAACCAGATCTAACAGACATATGCAAAATATTCCACCTAACAAGAGCATACATATATTTTTCAAGTGCACATGGGACATTGTACAGGACTGACTATGTGTCAGTACATAAATTAAGTCCCAAAAGATCTTAAAAGATAAAGATCAGGGCACCTAAGTGACTTAGTCAGTTAAGCATCTGACTCTTGATTTTGGCTTAGGTCATGATCTCAGGGTTGTGCACCTGAGCCTTGTGTTGGGTCCATGCTGGGCATGGAGCCTGCTTAATATTCTCTCTCCCACTCCCTCTGCCCCTCCCTTACCACTCACGTGGTAAGAGTACACTCACTCTCTCTTAAAAAAAAAAAAGATAAAGATCATACAAAGTATTTTCTCTGATGACGTAGGATAAAGTTAGAAATCAGTAACAGAAGGGAAAACACTGAAAAATCACAAATTCAGGGAAATTAAACAACACGTCTTAACCAATAGATCAAAGAAATCAGAAGGTAAGTTAGTAAATACTTAGACCTGAATGAAAACAAAACACAACATACCAAAATTCACAGGATGTAACAAAAAGCAGTGTTGAGGGGAAACTTTACTAGATGGATAAATAGGACACTAGAGGAAGCAAAAAAAAACCAGATCAGTGATCTGGAGGACAGAGTAATGGAAATCAATCTGAACAGCAGAGAGAAAAAAGAATAATGAAAAATGAAAAAAGACTTAAGGAACTCAGCAACAACATCAAGAGTAGTAACATTTGCATTATATGGACCCCAGAAGGAGAACAGAGAGAAAAGAGGGCAGAAATTTATTTGAAGAAATAATAGCTGAAAACTTCCTGAATCTGGAGAAAGGAACAGAAATCCAGATCTAGGAGGCACAGAGAGCCCCCAACAAAAATCAACCCAAGGAGGTCCACACCAAGACATGTAGTAACTAAAATGGCAAAAAAGCAGTGGTAAAGAAAGAATTTTAAAGCAGTAAAAGAAAGAAGTTATATACAAGGGAAACCCATTAGGCTATCAGCTGATTTTTCAGCAGAAACTTTGCAGACCAGAAGAGAGTACCATGATATATTCAAAGCGCTGAAAGAAAAAAACCTGCAGCTAAGAATACTCTATCCAGCAAGACTATCATTCAGAAAAGGAAAGATAATGAGTTTTCCAAACAAAAGTGAAAGGAATTCATGAGCACTAAGCCAGCCCTATAAGAAATACTAAAGGGGACACTTTGAGTGGAAAGGAAAGACCTAAGAAGGCGTAAGAAAAGCAGGAAGTACAAAAGCAGTAAAAACAAGTATCTCTATAAAAATCAGTGAAGGGATTTACAAAATAAAAGAATGTAAAATATGACACCATATAACTAAAATGTGTGGATGGGGGGAGGGAAGAATGGGTTCAAACTTAAGCAACCATCAACTTAATACACACTGCCATATGAATAAGATGTTATATTCAAACCTAATGGTAACCACAAATCAAAAACCACTAATACGGAAAAAATAAAGAGAAAAGAATCCAAGTATATCACTAAAGAAAGCCAATAAATCATGAGAGAAGAAAGCAAGAGAAGAAAGGAACAGAAAAGAACTATAAAACAAGTAACAGATGATGATAAGTACAAACCTATCAATAATTACTTTCAATGTAAATAGACTAAAAGTTTGAATCAAAAGACACAGAGTGACAGAATGGATAAAAAAGCAAGACCCATCTACATGCTGCCTATAAAAGACTCATTTTTGACCTAAAGACACAGATTGAAAGTGAAGGGATGCAAAAGCGTTTCTCATGCAAATGGACGTGAAAAGTCCAGGGTACCAATACTTAGATCCAGACAAAATAGATTTTAAAACAAAGATAGTAATAAGAGAAAAAGAACGACAGTATATAACCATAAAGGGAACAACCCAACAAGAAGATATAACAATTTTAAGTATTTATGCACACAGCAGAGCAGCACCCAAATACATAAAGCTAGTAACAAACACAGAGGAAGTCATCAATAGTAATACAATAATAGTAGAGGATTTTAACACCCTACTTATATCAATAGACAGATTATCCAACAGAAAAATCATGGAAACCGTGGCTTTGGATGACACCTTGGACCACTCGGATCTAAGAGATATACTCAGAACATTCCATCATAAAACAGCAGAAAACACGTTCTTTTCAAATACACATGGAACATTCTCCAGAATAGATCACATATTAGGCCACAAAACAAATCTC